>JAQPZY010001467.1:2730000-3115345 GCA_029931535.1 Margaritifera margaritifera | reverse complement strand
GAGACATTAGTTTTGAATATAAGTGCATGGCGTCCACTGTACCATTTTGGACAAGAATATCTGAGACGTGGCTACATACTACCCTTAAATAAAGGGTCATTCCATTTTCACATTTTCTACAATGATTGGAAGCTACCCAGGGTCCTTACTTTTTAAGAAACATTGTGTAGGAACCTAAAAATTGGGGATTTAGGATGCAGGTGCCTACAAAATAGGTCATTGAAAGGGTGCAGCAGGAAGGGGGTGGGTACAGTGGGGGTACGGGTTACTTGTGGGTGGGAGGTAACATTCTGGGAGGCAGGGGGGGTGGGTGGGGGGATAGGTAAGGTCGCTGCAGTACCCATTAAACATTTATATTTATGGTAAGAAATCCGGACTTAGGTAGGACAAGGCACAGCTTACAAGTAAATTAGGAAAAGACTCGATACTTGTGTTTTATTTTTTATTCATGATTTGCATTTTTTATTTGCGGATAACTTTGGTGCATGATTTGGCCTCTTTCTTACTATTTGCACTTTGGTTTTGCGAATAGTGTTGACTACTTAGCTATCTTAGTTAGGGGCTTTAGAGTATGATCTGTTTGACTTAGATACCATGTGTTAGTGTTAGGTTTTAGAAATAATTTTGCATTTTATAGAGCTGTGCGCCTCATTTGGCTATAAAGTTTCGGTAAATTAGGATTAAAATGTAGGATGGGTCCTACTTCCAAGAAAGTTTTATATGGGGGGAGTTGGGTAGGGTTCAAAAGGCAGCCTCTATTTGGAAGGAATAGGTTGAAAAATGTGATTTCAACCAGTTTCTCATGGATTCTAGGTGTTAGGCCTTTTTGGTTCTATTATTGCATCCATTGATGACAAGGTCATGGTCAGAGTCATTAACACATTGGATAATTGACATTTTCAATTAACCATAAACTATAAGTTGCAGTTCTTTTTCATCCTTTGACTTTCTCTGTGATCCAAATGATTTCTTTCAATGCATGTGACTGTACCGGTATTGTGGTAATATGTCTTTCAAATATTTAGTAAAGAGTGGTTTAACCTTTGTTTGTTTAATATTATTATTTCATAACATAAAAAATCCTGTGCATATTTTGATTCTACTTGGGATTAAAAATGGCATGAAGTTTTGGCCTTAGATAGGTGATGCAATAGACTCTCTTTCTAATATAACTGGTGCATTTTTTGGCAATTATAAATGTACACACTAGGATTTATAGACTCTGGATTTTAGTCACCATCACAATGATTTTCATTCTCTGAAATTACTGAAAAGGTGTGATTCAACAGTTGGTCATGGAATCTATACCTTTCCGATAATGTTATTGCATACATTAAGGTCAAGGTCATATGACACTGATATTGTAGTCATCCATATGGTGGAATTATTGAGAAATTAATGTCAATGGTTGAGGTCAAAGTCACATAGAGGATGATATTGCAATCATCCATTTTGTCCACATTAGTATTTCTGTCTTGTGTGCCAGCAGGGTGTGTTCATTGTACATGTAGATGTTGATATCTATTTGTATTTGTATTGTATGCTTGCCTTATTTTTGTTCTGTTAGTTTGTGTGAAACTTACTGGTGTGACTGATGTGGATGTATGTTTGTGAATCTATTTGTCTAATATAGTGCATAATAATTTCACATTTGCATTAATGCTTTTTATTTGTATATTATATAGGTATGTATTATGTGTGTAGGTCTGCTGGATATGGCAATATGTTGTGATGTTCATGCCATCTGTCTGTCAATCCATTTGTTACCAATGTGGTTTCCACACAGTAAGTTTACTTGTCCACCATCTGCATTTACCAAATATTGTGGATGGCTTGCAGTTGGAGTAGGGAAGAATTATCTATAAGTTCTGCTTACATCACGGTCAAGGTCATATGACACTGACATTGTAGTCATCCATATGGGTGGAATTATTGCAGAAGTTAAATGTCAAGGTTGAGGTCAAAGTCACATAGAGGATGATATTGCAATCATCCATTTTGTCCACATTAGTATTTCTGTCTTGTGTGCCAGCAGGGGTGTGTACATGTAGATGTTGATATCTATTTGTATTGTATGCTTGCCTTTATTTGTTCTTTTAGTTTGTGTGATACTTACTGGTGTGACTGATGTGGATGTATGTTTGTGAATCTATTTTTCTCATATAGTACATAATAATTTCACATTTGCATTAATGCTTTTTTATTTGTATATTTATATGTATGTATTATGTGTGTAGGTCTGCTGGATATGGCAATATGTTGTCATGTTCATCCATCTGTCTGTGAATCCATTTGTTACCAATGTGGTTTCCACACAGTAAGTTTACTTGTCCACCATCTACATTTACCAAACATTGTGGATGGCTTGCAGTGGAGTAGGGAAGAATTCTATTAATTTTGGGCTGAAAAGCACAAAGGTCAGGTCATTGTAACTGAAAGAATAATGGTTTCTGCACAAGAACATTTGTTCTACATGATATACCTAATGCATGGTTTGCACTTGGGGTAAGGACAAAGGCTATTGATTTTGGGGTCAAAGATTTAGAAGGTCAGGGTCAATGACTATATAATTTTCAGGGGTATTTACTGGTACAACTGATGTGACAAGACTTTTTGTTCACATTTGCATTACACTTACTTATTGGTCTATGTCAGGTTGGGCTATGCCTGCTACCGGTACAGTAACAGTAGACGGTACTAACCTGTGACTGTTGACCCAGGGTGGACATCTACACCTGTGTATAGTAGGTCTTCTTGATAGGCAATATTTGTTTGTCATATTCAAAGTGATGCTATTCCAAATTGGTTAGAACTAGTTAGGGTTATCTTACCAGAGTCAGTGAAAGCTGCAACTATATAGTCGAAAGAGACAATACATGTTAACGGTTGCACCAGTTCAAAAGTCACATTAAACAAGAGAGATGTCTCTGCACTTTGGCTATTAAAATAAAACATGCCATATGCAGTTATTATGGTTTATTATTCAAGGCACAGTTTTTAAAAGCATTGGTGACCGGGTCAGTCAGCATGCATATAGCTTTATATCCACATTATAGCAGGCACTGCTGATTGGTTTTACAGTGTGCATCATTTAGATGCTGCTTGAGGTTGCAGAGCAGAGGCCAGATTTACCAGAGGAAAAGTCAGTTCAGAGATTACATTGTTCCTCTATTGTGTACTGATTTTCCCTGACACAGCACTTCTATTTGGAGCAAAAACCCTCTTTTTGACAGCCACAATTGAATTTCCCATGTATAGAGCCTATTGTGCCTGCTGCAAGTACCAGGTCTTTTGTAATGCACTTCCTTGCACATGTCTCTTTTGGCACATCTATCACACTGTACCTGAGAGCCCAAGAGACAATTAGTTTTGAATTTAAATGCATGGCATCACTGTAACCATTTGGGACAGATATCTGAGACGTGCTACATATTCCCTAAAAAGGTCATTCCATTTTCACATTTTCTACTATGATTGGAACTACCCAGGGTCTTACTTTAAGAAAATTGTGTAGGAACATAAAATTGGGAATTTAGGATGAGGTGCCTGCAAAATAGGTCATTGAAAGGGTACAGCAGGAAGGGGGGTGGGTACAGTGGGGGTATGGGTTACTTGTGGGTGGAGGTAACATTCTGGGAGGCAGGGGGGTGGGGTGGGGGATAGGTAAGGGCCTGCAGTACCCATTAAACATTTATATTTATGGTAAGGAAATCCGGACTTAGGTAGAGACAAGGCACAGCTTACAAGTAAATTAGGAAAAGACTCGATACTTGTGTTTTATTTTTTTATTCATGATTTGCATTTTTATTTGCGGATAACTTTGGTGCTTGATTTGGCCTCTTTCTTACTATTTGCACTTTGGTTTTGCGAATAGTGTTGACTACTTAGCTATCTTAGTTAGGGCTTTAGAGTAGATCTGTTAGACTTAGATACCAGTGTGTTAGTGTTAGGTTTAGAATGATTTTGCATTTTATAGAGCTGTGCCTCATTTGGCATAAAGTTTCCGGTAAATTTAGGATTAAAATGTATGGATGGGTCCTACTTCCAAGAAAGTTTTATATGGGGGGAGTGGGGTAGGGTTCAAAAGGCACCTCATTTGGAACGAATAGGTAAAAATGTGTGATTCAACAGTTTCTCATGGATTCTAGGTGTAGGCCTTTTTGGTTATATTATTGCATCCATTGATGACAAGGTCATGGTCAGAGTCAATAACACATTGATATTGCAGTTCTTTTTCATCCTTTGACTTTCTCTGTGATCCAAATGATTTCTTTCAATGCATGTGACTGATTCCGGTATTGTGGTATTAAGTCTTTCAAATATTTATAAAGAGTGTTTGACCTTTGTTGTTTAATATATTTTTTCATAACATAATAATCCTGTGCATATTTTGATTCTACTTGGGATTAAAAATGGCATGAAGTTTTGGCCTTAGATAGGTGATGCAATAGACTCTCTTTCTAATATAACTGGTGCATTTTTTGGCAATTATTAAATGTACACACTAGGATTTCAAGACTCTGGATTTTAGTCACAATCACAATGATTTTCATTCTCTGAAATTACTGAAAAGGTGTGATTCAACAGTTGGTCATGGAATCTATATCTTTCCGATAATGTTATTGCATACATTAAGGTCAAGGTCAATAACACTGATATTGTAATCATCCATATGGTGTATTTATTGCACAAATTGATGTCAGGGTTGAGGTCAAAGTCACATAGGTGATATTGCAATCATCCATTTTGTCCACGTTATTGTTTATGTCTTGTGTGCCAGCAGGGGTGTGACTTGTACATGTTGATATATATTTGTATTGTATGCTTGACTTTATTTTTTATTTTAGCTTCTGTAATATTTTCTGATATGGCTGATGCGTATTTGTTTGTGATTTTATGCATCTAATATAGTGAATGATATTTTCGTCAGACTTCAATTGATGCTTATTTGAAGATATTATATATTTTATGTATATGAGAGGTATTCAAAAAGTTCTGAAATTATATGATCTACAGCTGTATGTACAGGACACCCAACACATGTTGGCAAAGGAGAAGCAAGTGTGCTACTGTGAAAGGAGGATGCTGGAAGATCTAGATTCTGTTAGAGTTTCTCTGACTGATATCAAGGCTGACTTGGATAAAGTGTATGAATGCTTTTCTTCGAGATTCTACATTTTTGAGGTGGTTCATTGTTTTAAAGATGGTTATGAATCCATGGAAGAGGGCCCCCAGTCTCGAAGACCATTGTCTGCATGTGATGGTGAGTGGGAAGTGGTGTGCTGTGAAAGTGGCAATTGATGAAAATGCTCAATATATGGTGGAAGATATTTATATTATCTTGTCAACTTTTGTTAAGATATTGAGGAACATTTGAAGCTCTGAAAAGTTTATCCAAATGAGTCCTGCATTTGTTAACAGCTGATCAGAAGTAGAATCGTGTTGAAATTGCCAAACAGCTACTTGCCAGATATAGGAAAGTAGTGATCAGAGACATTTGAATGAGATTGTCAGAGGTGATGAAGCATGGATTTGATTTTTTGAATCAGAATGGATTGGAGAAAAAACGAGCAGAGACCACAGATCATTTGATGTAGTTGTACTGTCAAGAGTTTTATATGCATTATTTTTTTTATGCCAATGGCCCATATGTCTGGTAAAAGTGCCTGATTCTGCTCATGTTGCTGGAGATTTTTATGCCTTCAGAGAGTTGCCAGTAGTTGTGGAACACTTGTCACTACCAAACCACTCAACCGCACATAGGTACACGAGGGATCAATCTACTCCAAGATGATGCAGTGGCGCGGAAACCTGCAATCTTCAGAGACTTCCTGAAAGAGTACAGCATCAAAATTTTGGGTGAATTCCATTTTCCAAGAACTTTGTTGTACAGTACATCAATATTCAGAACTTTTTAAATATCCCTCATATGAATATGTAGGTATTTGTTGGTCTAAGGTAGAACTCAGTTGATTTTGGAGTCGCAAGGTCAAAGGTCCAGGTAACTCTGACTGAAAGAAGAAAAACTGTTTCTATACAATATAGTTCTACATTACATACCTCAACCAAACTTTATGGCTTGCACTTGGGTAAGAAATGGCCATTGATTTTGGGGTCAAAGAGGTAAAAGGTCAAGGTAAATGACTAACAGATTATCAGGGTACTTACTGGTACACATGAAGTGATACAACTTTCTGTTCACATCTAATTTCATATATGTATCTCTAATGGGTATGGAAATATTTGTTTGACATATTCAAGGTGATGGCTATTCTAAATTGGTTAGGGCTTGTTAGGGTAATCTAACTAGAGTCACTAAAAGCTGCAACTATATACACCCAAAAAGAGATAATAGAAAGTAAGGGCAGACCAGTTCAAAATTAAAATTAAACATCAGAGCTGTCTCGGCACTTTGGCTCTTAAATAAAACCTGCTATATGACATAATTATGGTTTATTAGTCAAGCACAGCTTTTAAATATTAACATTTTGCCATGGTTTTGGATCTTTTCTAAAGGGAAAATTTAATTGGTCTATAAAAGTTGGTGACATTGGTCAGTCGGCAATCATATAGATGTATATACACATTATAGCAGGTGCTGTAGATTTGTTTTTATTTTTTGTATATTTATATGTATGCATTGGTAGATATGTATGCTGGGTATAGTTCTGTTATTACTCATTCAGATTGATTGATATGTTAAGAAGAAAAATGTAAATATTTATTTTAAACAAATTAACTTGTGTAAGTTGAAAATACATTTGTTGGATTTAGAGCGCTATGGTTTGTACTGAATCTATTGTATGTTTATGTTATTAATATTTCAAATCAATATACATTTATTTATACATGAGCTTCTGTGTTGCTTGAGACTTAACCCCTTTGTGGTGTAGGAAGTTCTTGTTAAGTTGTTCATCATTGAGAAGATGGTGTTTCAAATGGAACCTGTGGCATAGCGATTTGTTCCTTGTTCTACATCTTTCAGTCCTACCTACCTTCTCTATATCTTCCTGTCTTCCTTTTCCTGTGATCAAGGGTGATTGGTTAGCATTATTGTTGAGTAGGTAAGGGTGCACCAGTTCAAAAATTAAAGTTAAACAACAGAGATGACTCGGCACTTTGGCTCTTAAATAAAAGCATGCCATATGACATTATGGTTTATTAGTGAAGAGCTTGTAAATATTAACATTGTGGCATGGTTTCAGATCTTTTCTAAAGGCAAAATTTATACACATTATAGCAGGTGATGCAGATTTGTTTTTATTTATTTACTGGTATGACTGGTGTGTATATGTGTTTGTGTAAATATTTATTTTAAACAAAATGACATGTTGCATAAGTTGAAAATACATTTGTTGGATTAAGAGGTTTATTGTTTGTACTGAATGTTGTATGTTCATGTTACTGGTTAGCAGTGTAGTTGAGTGCAGTGGCGGAGCAGAACTCACTTGGATCATTTATACTGTTCTCCTCAAGTCTTCCTATCCTGTCTTTAATTTCCAAATATTTCTTCTCAAATTTGCCAATATTTCAGTGATTGTGGAGTGAGCTTCACATTCAGAGTAGTGCCTAGCAAGCAGTAGTTGCAGTAACAGCATTCAGATGTTATCCACATTAATCCGCATTAATTCTCAGTTGCCTCCATTTATTTTTGTTTTGTCATGCTTATTGTTTTTGTTTTTAGTCCTCATGGTTATTATTATTATTATTATTATCAGTACTGTTGCCAACAGTAATGTCAATAATAATAACATGCAATAACAACCACATGAAAACTTACTTACAATCAGGATTTATTTAGCCAAAATTAAGTCATTTGTAACTCGCCTGGCTGTAAGGCCAAGTGAACTTATGGTATGGCCCTTC
Organism: Margaritifera margaritifera; assembly: GCA_029931535.1. Lineage (NCBI taxonomy): Eukaryota > Metazoa > Mollusca > Bivalvia > Unionida > Margaritiferidae > Margaritifera > Margaritifera margaritifera. The sequence continues at coordinate 3,107,479 of JAQPZY010001467.1, read as the reverse complement.
ATCTGTCATCCATCATGCATCTGTGTATTTAGCATCTGACCATCAACAATTGCTTGTTATCACTCTGAAGTCCATATTCTCAAAATCTCAGATATGTTAGATTATGAACAAGATCCATGCATATTAATGAGGTGATCTTGCCTCCAATTGTTCAACTTTGTGACCACTCTAGGCCATATTTCTAATCCAATTTTGATGACATTTTGAATATATGCTTATGCCATTAAGATTTTGAATGTGTTTGGTAATGAGCGAGATCCATGGATACAAACGAGGTGAGCATGCATCTGATTGGCTGAGCTTGTTACCACTCTAAGGACCTCATTTCTCATCCAATTTAGATTAAACTTGAAATATTTGCTTACATCATTAAAAACTTGGATGAGTTCAATAATGAGCAACATTCATACTTACTAATTTGGTGATCTTGCATATGATTGACTGAGCTTGTTACCGCTCTGGAAGCCACATTTCTGATCAGATTTTGATCAAATTTTATCGTCTAGAAGTAGCAGACTAACTACTGCGGAGGTAAAAATAGTTTGCATATTAAAGGAAGGAAAGTAACCTATGATCAAGTATATTGAGAATCACAGGCTTTGGGTCGTGAGCTCTTCCCCTTGAAAAACAATTCAAAAATAATTTAGAATACAGGATTCATGTGTGTCAATTGAACAACTGATATTAAGTACAAAAATAATACAACTTAGGGATTAAATTGAAAATCTGTTATTTAAAGCTGAAGAAAAACTATAAAATAAAAATAAAAAAATGAAAATAACTACCAGTGTCATGATCCTGAATTTACAGTCCCTCCACTTCTTCAAACACCTACCCTAGAAATTTTTTTACCATAAAACAATAAAAAAAATAACCCATCCAGACTCTTATTCTTGTGACCAGACCACATTTCATTTCAGAATATGTAACAGTACAAGACATTATGATTATTTAGACTTCTAATGTTTCTTATATTATTTTTTAGCTCCTGGCCATAGACTAAACAGTATGATTCAATAATGGCAACTTTTGCATGCTGTTTGCTAATTATGGTCAGTTCAAATTTACAGCAATTTATATGAGACGAATGCAAATTATTCAAGTAATTATATAGAGTGTGGTATATCTAACTACCATGAAGTATCGTATTGTTGAATAATACTGAAAAGAACTTTTTTTGAGGAATAAAATTAGGTCATGGAACAGAGGTTCATTTTCAGTAAATGGAGGGGAAGATGTTTAAAAATCTTATTCTAACCAACCAATCCAATCTTATTTAGAATCAACCAATCCAATCTTAATTTAACATCAACCAATCCAATCTTATTTAGCATAACCTGAAACATTAATATTTTGTTAGACCTATTAGACCATGTTGCAACTATGTGCTCCCAACTTTTCTTTCCACTCCAGTTTTACTAATGTATACATTTTCTTTCACAAGCTTAGTCGTCAGTTGTCCATGCAGGTGAGTGATCTCTTTTTTAACATTAGAAGAGAAGAAAATTAACATTGCATTCATCATAATTTATCCCCCCCCCCTTCCCACACACACAAACATATTTTTTTCTTGTTTACAGTATATTCGGTTTCCTGAAGAGTGACACAACAATAGTAAGTACATTGATATCCGACCCTAACTTTTTCCAGGCTGCCTATGGATGGACAGGTCTGTTGATGTTCAGCCTTCTGGTGGATGCAAGATGATAGATCATGTCATAATTCAATATTTACAACAATGAAACGATGAATTTGGCATAACTGAAGGAAAGCAAATGTGTATGTCATTCAAATGTCACCTTCAAACAGTGGACAACAACGTTCTAAAGTGTTGTCCATGCATCAACTCCACACTCTCAAAAGAAACATAGTCGAGATCAACAATGACCAAGACAAAGTGTGTTTAGTGCATGCCATATTGAATAAGAGAAGCAGAGACACTTTAGAAACAAGCTATGATTTCTAAAGAGACATTGTGTGGAATCCGCTTCTCGTATTTTCTCAAGTGCAATCTTCTAATATTTGTTCATAATTGCTTCCACTCTGTTGTATGGGTTTTCTCTGCTTTAGCGGTGGACTTCATGAGGTGCAGACAAATCAAATAGTGTCAGCCCCTCACTATACTTGGAAAGTTTACCCACAGGTGAAACATGATCTGTTTCATGACCCTAATTTTCCAGATCACCAAAATCATTTTGATGTCCTTACTGATATCAACACACACATATTTAGGATGTTTGTGTGTGTTGGGGGAGAAGAATACAAGTTTTAACACACAGACTTACCAGTAGTTTCTAACTTTCTGACCCCACTGTAAAGTTGACATCTCGGAGATTTATATCTCACAGAAATGTATCCATGTTACTCATCTATCTTTAAAATTTTAGTGTAAGTTATCAAAGAGGGAACAGCTTAAAAGTTGGACATAATGCTTGTGCCAAATGTATAATAATAATAATAATAATAATAATAATTCTTTATTTAACGAGGGTAGCTCAATTAGATTACAGATGTATCTAGTCTCCCTTGATGCCCTCAGCTATTCTAAAACCAAAAACACGGATTACCATGCACAGAGACAAGACAGTTGGAGTAGAAACAGGAGTTGTTACAAGGTATATTGACATGTAAAGGTCAATTAAAAATAAAGTTTCAAATATTTGAGATATTTTTCTTTAAAACTTTCAACAGAAGTGGCTGATCTAACAGATGTGGGCAAGGAGTTCTATATCTTTGCTCCAGAATATTTAAGACTATATCGAAATTGTTCATTCTTGGGTTTGGTGAGTTTTACGTGGCCATGTATGGTCGACCATAAGGCATATGGTCCTTGGATTTCATCAAAAATTTCTCATGTATTCAGGCATTTTCCAATTTATACATTTGTAGACAAGTATTGCCTTTTGAAAGTTAATTCTGTCATTTATTTGAAGCCATTTTAGTTCATGGAAAAGGGTTTTAGATGGTGTGTCAAAAGGAGCATCCAGTATTAGGTGTGCCACTCTCTTTTGTATCTTGTTAATTCTTTCTAATTGGCTTTTGGGGCAGTTTCCCCATATTACCAAACAGTAATCAATAACTGGCAGAATGTAGGCATTATAGTACATTATTCTACTTTGTTTGGGTAGGTACATCTTAATTTTACCTAGTAAAGTTATTTTACTTGAGACCTACAGACATATTCAATATGCTTGTCCAACTTTAAGTCATTTTCAACTATCACTCCTGGGAGTTTTTCTTCATTTTCAACGAGTTGCCCATTTATTGTCAGATTTAGCAGATTGTCAGAAGTTGAATGTTTCATTGATTACCATACATTTTGTTTTTGTTTCATTTATAACCATTTTATTTTGATTTGACCACTTCTTAATGTTTCTTAAATCAGTGTCTAGTAGTGCTTCAACAGTAGCTATATCATTTCCTGAAGCAGTTACAGTAGCATCATCTGCAAATAAGTCTATATTTGAGTGCTTTGTCCATAGTGGAAGGTCATTAATGAAACCAAGAAAAAGCAGTGGGCCTAAAGTAGACCCCTGGGGGACACCATGTGTAATTTCCATGGAGATGGACTGAATATTACCAATAGCGGTTCTTTGTGTTCTGTTGCATAGGTAGGATGAAAACCAGTTTAAGGCATTAGTATCAAATTTATAGCATTTTAGCTTAGATAAAAGAACATCATGATTGACTAAATCAAAAGCCTTTCTGAAGTCTAGGAATAATACACCTGTCAGACTCCCCCTTATTGATTTTCTGCAGCCAACAGTCGAAAACCTGATTGTTCTTTGTGAAAGAGTGAGAATGTTCTGAAGTAATGTATGAGGTAAATAATCTGTTGGGTTTATGCCATATGTTCATTGCATGTTGATGGTTCAGCAGTCCTGTAAAATGAACTTGCATATAATCTCCTGTTATTTTGCTTCTTTTGACTGGTATAGCAGTTTTTCCTTGCACCAAAAACTTGACTCACTCAAGGTAGTGTATCAACAAATCTTTTGATAGTTAGAATATAAGTTGTCAAAAGGGCAGATCATTTTTTCCTCTGGGCATACCAATTCCCCTAGCCAAAAATCAGAGTTACTCTACCTTTACTAACTGAAGGTAAAGGTACATGCCTTGCTATTTTATGGATTTAAAAATAATTTTTGAAAAAATTATTACAAATTGAATTTCTCACTTTTATATTGAATTTTGTTTTTGCATTTCTTTTAAATTTAAAAATTAAATTGACTTTTTAACATTAAATTTAATTTTCAGCATTGTATCAGTCAACTTGTATCATGATGAGGTCAGAGGTCATTGTTTATATTCTTACACATCTTCTTTAGCCTTATTTTCATCTTTATCCTGCTAAAAGTCCAAATTTGATGGCTTTTTCAAGAAATATAGGGAACTTGTTTTGGCACACAGTGTACTCCAATTTGCAATGTTTGATCTGGACCAGGGCTGTAAAGTCTAGTGGTTATGATGCAATAAAGTTTAAGTCAGCAATATGTGGTAAGTGGTCTTTAATGAGAAAATGGAGATAGAGAACCTGGAAGCAAGTCGTCTGTAGCATAACTCTCTGTGCAGTTTTAAAGATCACCTCTCTGCTGAGCTACATATAGTGAATGCAGAGAGAATGAAATGTGTAAACAGAAGTGCTTTCAAGGGGCTTGGAGAATATTCTCCATGCCTACTTGATATAAAGATATAGAAAAAATAACAAAGATATCATATTCAACTCATAACATTTATTAATAATGATATTACTTTCATGCAGCAGAATAAAATTCTTAAATATTTTAATTATCATCACATTAAAACACAAATAGATGAATGTTAACTTCAAAATAATTCTAGAAAGATTAAAAATGTTCAGAATGTATCTCTCTTAAAGAGCTGGTTGACAATAATCCATAAGTAAATGTCCTGCCCACAGAATTGTCAATCCTCACATTGGGTAGATGTGATTTTTAATTGTGCATTCTTTGAGAACTTGTTGAGGGTTTTGGATCCATCTGTCCTTTATTGTAATTTGATTCACAATGAATTAACTGGTTGTATTTCAAATGTTCAGATATCGTATTTCCCTTTTGAATACACATCCTTTCACAATATTTGGCTTCTTTTGACAAGTGTTTTTTGATATTCCGTTTCCGTATCCATTTGATATAGTGCATGTTTTGCATGCAATATAAGTTCCACACCAGAATCCTCACATTGTCATGGCTGATGTTGCAGGGTTGTTATTCAATCTGTGAATGGTTGAAGAAGTTCTACCAACAATATTCCTTGAATAATTCACGTGTTTTTGGTAGTGAAACTCCCCGTGATCTCTTAACTGCTTCACATTTCTGAGTATCTGTATACAGTTTCATTTCGCCATTTTCCTGATACACTCAGTTTCATTTTCAAAATTTTTAAGAAGTAACTCTTTGTCACTTTCATGGATGTTTAGGTCAGTGACTTTGTGCAATCCAAGATACTTGGAACAATGCCATCAGTTACTGATTACTCCTCCACTACACACAACAGAGTATCTTGCACACTGTGAACAGTCTCCAGTTTAGCACAGCAGAGAGGATTCAAGAACTTTTGGTAAGTGTTTACTAAGAGTAGTCATATTACTGGCATGCTGTTTAATTAGCTTCTTTAGAATCATATTACATCTAGATTTTTCATCCTGGCTAAGGGCCTTCTGTGCTTCCTGTTTTTCTACATGAGTTGTTCCAGGAAACATGTCAGAGTTAAAATTTGCTTTGTTGCAGTGTCAAAATTGAGCTTGTCCCAAATGAACTGGGTCAGCTTGCTGCTGCACTTTCCACATGGGATCAACAGCTCAGAGAACATAGTCTATTCCTTGAGCTGATCTTTCATCTGCATCTGTGGTGACATATTTTATAAGTGCACCTTGTAGAGCAAGCTGACTACCAATTTCCTTTCCCATATCATATTCTGACAGTGGGGCAAAGGGCGATAAGTTTGCTATACACTCTGGATGACCACCTAGACATTGCGCATCTATTCCTTGTCCCTTCAAGCAAGATCCAGTCCAACAAAGTTTATTTTGGAAGCAAGCACTTATGATAAACTTCTCGTCAGTCATAGCTTTACATGCGATACCAATAGCTTGTAAAGCATTCTGGCTGGGCTTTTTATGACTTACTATGCTTGTCAAATTGTATCTGCCATCCATTGCAATGTTTATAGCACTGGGTTCATTTCCACGCTTCACATTAATATCTTTCAATATTCTACTTTTTCAGCAATATACCTTTTATTTAATACTGACACATTCTTTCCCACAATATTAGAATATATTCTGCATGCTGCTTCTGGCTGGGGGTGGCATATCCATGTTTGTCATAATAAGTTGTGCTTTTGTATTGCATACATGCTTGTCATCACTTCCTTATACAGCATACATTCAGGTGCTTGAAAGTAAGACTTTACACACTTTAGTATGATTTTCCAGCAGACTCCCCATTATGTTTTCTTAGCAATCTGCATTTCAGGTACGTTGCAATGGGGGGCATTCTTGGTGATGATACTTTAGAAATGTATTTCATATATCTGCCATTTGTTCATTATCCACAAGTTTCATTCCTCCAAAGTTCTGACATTCTTTTGTCTTTTTCAGGTATGACTTGGTATCAGGAATAGGCTTCAGCAGCTGAAGTGACTTGGATGCATCCTCACATACAGAGGCTCCATCAGCATTTGACTTGACTAATAGGGATAACTCGGCTTCACTCATTCTGGCAACAAGTGATATTGTTAATTTGGAAAATGAATGCCTGTAAAAAGAAACAATGGATTCACCGGCTGGATACTATCTATCCAAAAGGTCTAAACTCTAAAGCTACATATGAAATTCATTAATAAGTTGATAATATTTCATATTTTGTTATTTCTTTTTCATAAATTATTTATTTAATATGTGTTTTTTAAAATTTACAGATGAATATTTACAAAGGTATATGCACAGTATATGTGTTAAATATGATATAAATCACAAGTATACATATGTCACAACTGCTATATTACAAGACATTTATTGTCATACCCACACTCACACATACATATATACACATATATGCATATGCACACATATGCACATAAATGTATATATAAAATGTTTATATGGATAAGCGCACATCCATGCATTACTGGGTCAACAACCCATCAACTGTTTTTTGCACAAGCTGCATGAAGAGAGCTTAAAAACAGGTAAATGGTTACTGGCAGTGTAATTGACAGATAATTTTGGATAGAATGTGGGAAAGTGATATTAATTACGTGCTAAAATCTATATCTGGCTTAAAAAGTTTAAGGGAACAGAATATTCCTGGTGAACACCATTTGTCAATGAATTTAACAAGGTCATATCTACAGAAATCTGTTTTTTATTCAGCATTTTAATCTAGATATAAAGTTAGACAATGGAGTGTTGCTTGTGACTATTTCATTATTATAATAAGACCGACAGCATTTAACCCAAAGAACATATTTCTATTCTGCTGTGAATAGGAGGTAAAGGTCCAAGAACTCAGGCTCTAAGAATATAGCCTCTTTGGCAAGGGGGCCAAATTTGAGAAAGTGTTGAAAGAGTTTTGAGATAGGTGTTTGATCTATTTTATTATGAGTTTTTTTTTTAATGGAGTGTATTATGTCACATTAAAAAAACAAATCGTCTACAGTTTCATTTTTGCCACAATGTGTGCACACCTTTGATTTGGAAATTCCTTTTTGGTATATGTTATAATTTACTGGTAGTATGTCATGAATGGTTTTAAAACAAACATCTTTAGTAACAGGATCAATGAAATTATTATGCAAATTTTTCCAAACTGAAGAAAAGTCTAGGTCATATAGTCTTTTTACTTGAGGATCTAAAATAAAAAATTTCACATCTAATTGATAAATGATCTTTGATATAATATTACCGAATATGAAATCAGGATTGTGTTCTAAGAATTCTCTACAGACTTTTAGGCCATTTTGGTAAAGTTGGGGAACATTTAACATGTAGATATGTTTATTCAGTCCTAAATTTGGATTAATATTCCTAAGTTGTAACCCTATCCAGCATGTAGAATTGTGTTCTAAGAATTCTCTACAGACTTTTAGGCCATTTTGGTAAAGTTGGGGAACATTTAACATGTAGATATGTTTATTCAGTCCTAAAATTTGGATTAATATTCCTAAGTTGCAACCCTATCCAGCATGTAGCAAAAAATTTCCATTTGGCCAAATGGTCATCATTTAATAATTTTTGGACATGTTAGATTCTTAGTGCCTTATCTTACATTCAGTATTTGTGATAGTAATACTGCCGTCTTTAAAAGAGTTATAACAAGTAGTCCTAGCAAGTGGTTCATATTAAGAGTTCCATAACAATGTAAAAATATTTCCATTGAATAATGTCAAGTAATGTTTAGGGAGATCTATAACACTTGCTGCATACCATACATTTACAACCCGTAATGAAATCTCTGTCTTCATATGTCAAAGACACTTCAGATTTCATTAGCAAATTCAAACCTCTTTCGAAAAAATCGGACAAATCTGTCCTCTCTAAACAAATATACCACACAGTGATGGTATTGAACCTTGTAAATACAATCTTAATAAAGATGAAATACACGTAGACTCTCCAGACAAAACATTTGTGATTTCATTCAACTTGTGCTTGAAAATACCTTTTTTTCATTTTGGTGATACAAACTATATTCAAAAGGTAGGTACAGCAATCGATAGTCCTATGGCTCCTTCTTATGCATTGCTATTCATGGGAAATCAGAAAATGACTTCTTCAAGCAATGCCTTTTGAAACCAGATGTGTGGCTAAGGTTTCTAGATGACATTTGTATAATCTGGAGTCATCCATTAAAAGACTTATGCTATTTTATAGACTGTTTAAATCCATTTCACGCTACAATTAAATTTACGTTCAATGTGCCTAAAAATAAAGTATAATTTTTGGACGTATATGTTGCTAAAAATGAAAGTACTGATATAACTACTATTGTACATGTTAGAAACACAAATGTTCATCAGTATGTTGAAATATTCTTCATGTCATCCTAAATCATGCAAAGACGGAATACCTTACAGTCAAGCAAAAAGATATGGAAGAATTATTTCTGATGATAATGTCTTTAAAACATCTTTGACAGAATTACATCAACATTTTTTAAACAGAAATTATGCAACTGACATTATTAATGCTGCTTTCGAAAAGGTATCTTCCCTTACACAGCTTGATTCACTAAAATGTAAAATCAAGGACAAAGATGACAATTTCATTCCTTTCGTTACTGAGTATAATCCAAGTTTACCCAATATGGGTAAGATTATCAACAAATATTGGGATCTTTTGCAATTATCTTGTAATGTAGGTGTTAAAGCACTTGACAAAAGCAGGCCTTCACTTGCTTATAAAAGAACTGAGAATCTCAAAGATTTCCTTGTTAGTTCTAAATTAATAAGAAAACCATTTATGAATGGTTTATCAGCTAAATGTAACAGGCCCAGATGTTCGTAATGTTCTTTCATTAATGCAAATACTTATTTCAGTAGCAGCAATGACAATGAAACATTTAAGATTCATTATGATATTAACTATGCAGCATCAACTGTTATTTATTTGATAACCTGAAAAAAGTGTGCCATGCGATATATTGGGCAAACCCGCCAGCAAGTGTCGAAATGCATTAACAAACATAATATTTGACAGAAATAACCGTATGTTTTCGTCTTATGTCGCCACAAATGGCTTCCGTACTTTCCAAGATTTTTCATTTAAGCCAAATGATATTGTTAATTTGGAAATGGAACGCCTGTTAAAAGAATCATATTGGATTCACTGTCTGGATGCTATCTATTTAAACGGTATAAACTCTAAAATTATATATGAAATTCAATACTAAGTTAATAATATTTCGTATTTTCCTATTTTAATAGTGCGTTATATATGATGAGAACTGCTCAGCCAATTATAATCGAACTGAATTTTTATAATTCTATTAATTATCTGCATAATACTGACAATAATATAAATACAAAAGTATTATACAACCTAAAAATGTGCATTACATTTTATAGTTATGTTTTTGTTATTTATTTTTTTATTATATTATTAAACATTATTGGCAATATAGCTAACAAATTTCCCCCGCAGAAGAAATTATATCTGGACATAATCTCGATCACATACATGCTTGGAAAATAAGCCGTACTGGAAATAATTAAAAAAATAATAAAAGTATTTATTCCTAATGCAATAAAATAATCATTCATCCAAATGTATGCAACGAATAAAAGTAGTTTTTATTTAACATAATAAACCTGATGATTATCAGCCTGTTACTCCCTAATAATTATGTTTTTAATTTCTCCGTAATATAGAAGTGGAAATGATTGCAATGAATCATAATAGTTTTTCTTTCACCGAATAAACACGAGTTTTATTTGCATTACAATAGACGTCTAGCTTATTGCGATTAATAAGAAAGGTTTACTTATACGAAGAAAAGAAACCTTATTATTATAGGCACATTCTTGTATAATCATGAAATTTCTTGCTAGTGTCAAAGATCTGTGGAAATTATTGTGATTAATCAAAATAGTTCTTCTTGTATGGAATAAAGCTCATTATTATATGCAAATTCCTGGATAAATAATATGCTTTATTCCGTCCAAGATGGAATTTCCATATTATACATGTTGTTTTAATAAACACCAGTGCTTTGATTTATCTGTAGTTCTTTTTTATGGAATATATTACATGATTGATAATGCAACAGAGATTTATTCGGTCCAAAAATACATGTATTTCTATTTCATAAAAACACTGAAATATGAAGTATCTAAGTCTCATAAATTTATATTTATTTCATTTTTTTATTTCTATTTGTACACATATTGTCTTTTACATTAAAGTAGGTACATACTGAGCATGTGAAATTAAACATATATATTGTGAGGTGAATAAAACACCCTACATTTTTCGTAGCTACAAACGAATTATGCCCAATGAATGAGCCCGAACCAACACTATCGTGTTATATGTCCAAGCTATATTTGTAAAACATCGCCGTCCCAAAATTCGTGTAAAATTTAGGAACTTCTTTTAATTGCTGTAGTAATGCAACTGTTAATCTCATTGGCACATAATGCAGAAGATCCATGAAAATCGATGGTTTTTTATTTTAAGAAATATATAATCAGAAGAAAATCTCTGTTTTTTGATTAGACATACAGAAATATTTCATGAGGGAAGTAGAAATATTGTATTGACATGAGTTGCACGAAATTCATTAATAAGTTCATAATATTTCGTATTTTCTTATTGCCATGGTGCATTATATATAATGAGAATTGCCTAGCCATTTATACAGGAACTGAACTTTTTTGATTCTGTTAATTATCTAAATAATACTGACAATAATAGACATAGAAAAGTATTATTCAACTTTAAAATGTGTATTGCATTCTATAGTTATTTTTTATTATTTTTTTGTCATCATATTATTAGGTATTATTTCAATATTATTAATTTTTAAAATTATTTTTAATTAATTTAAACTTAATTTTATAAATTTTGATAATTATGAAAACTTTGTACAATAATTGTACAAGGGGACATAATTCAATATTTCAAGCAATATATATATATATATATATATATATATATATATATATATATATATATATATATATATATATATATATATATATATATATATATATATATATTGGATTCGCCATTTGGATACTGGCAGACTTATCCAAAAAGTTCTTAGTCTAAGATTATTTATAATCTTCATTTATAAATTCATAATATTTCATAAATGATACATTATACAAATTTAAAGGGAAATAACACTGTTTATCTCTATTTCTTCTGACATGTTCTGCTGTTATACTTTTCTATAGAGATATATGTACATGTATCTTTGAATATGTCTTTTAATATTTCATTTATCCATGCTATTTATACATTTAAGACTTTAGCTAGAACGTCTCAGAACGAATTTAGCTATGACTTCACCTTGTTTATTTCATTTTGTTTATAACGTTAATCTCTTAGAAACCAAATGCATTTGATGATGTAAACATTAATTTCAAATTTTGCAAAGTTGAAAAATAACAGATTGGTCGAAATAAGAATGAGGAATGACCTTTCAAAATCAAGAGACCGTGTGTAATCCGACTAAGCACAAGGGTAGTTTAAATATTGTTTGATTTGTTTCTTAATCTTTTGTTATTTTGTTCTATGATTATTGAATAATCTTTTTAAACTAGATATAGTTGCTTGATTTAAAGACACTGAACTACATTTCATTTCACACTTACTTTTTCTTTCCTTCTCTGTTAGGTTCGAGAATTTTAAAAAAAAAATTTGTTGAATTCTTTTTGGTAAGCGAGGTAACTCTTTGACTACCTGTTAATTCGAAATGAACTACCATTAATACTTTTGGTGATAAGCTTTAACTATAAAGACAAGGTGGAGAACCAAACTATATTTTACTCGATTCATCCTAGTCTCATTAACGGCTGATTAGTATAGGTGGCGCTCTACAGTTTCGTATTTTGCATAGATTTAATTTTGAAAGAAAAACAATTTCCCATGTTTTCCTCAATGGTTATCCTGACTATTTAAAACAGACCTTGTACATCTTAGGTATTATTAAAAGAACTTTTAATTCTATTTATTTTGGTGTATGATTGATGGGTGTAATTTGAGATATAGAGTACACAGCTTGGTCTTGGTCTTGATGTGCATCTATCAAAAACCTGGTTGCTCCGCTTGCTCATTTTCACTTCTGGACTTCAAAGGTAAATTGTAAAAAAAGAGCCGATAACTTTTTTTACTTTCTATATATTTTCTAATGTATTCATTGTACTTTCATAAGCTGGTATTGCCTACTCCGGCAAAATTCGTTTTCCCCATTTTAATAACTGCCAAAAATAGTGTGGTTTGGACTAATTCAATCTGATTTTTCGAGCACATGGGTGCAGTCATTTTTGTCACCTGTGTGCTGAGATCATGTACAATTTCCACAAGTACAATATGTAAAATAAATGTCAGCCACAGTACAAGAAAATAACATACAAGTGTGCCCAACATTCCCTTCATTGTGCATGTTGCAAATTCAAACAACTTCACCTTACACTCTCTCAGAAGTACATAACATCTGTACAGTGCCTCCATAATGTGGAAAAAGCATGAGCATCATCAAGATCATGATTGCATATAAACTTAAAACGAATAGTTGAAGCTTCCAGCAAAAATTTACCCCCCCCCCATATATATTGCATATATCGTGTTTATTTTTTCGCACAATGGGCACTTGATGCTCTATGTTGACTTTGAGCTTTCTTTCCACACATTATTATTATTTTCAAACATTATGACCTTTGACAATATTTTTTTCTGTACTATTGTTTTGTTACCTTTTATTTCATTCTTGTCTGTTATCTTTCCTTATTCTTCCCTTAGCTTTGTTCTTTTCACCACTTTTTTTCTCCATTAAACTTGTTACATTTCTCTTGTGAAAGATACAATTCATCATTGTAAAAGTCAATATATTTGCTCTAGTCAAACATTTAATTTTGAGCAAATTCCAGCTTCTGAGGTGGTTTTAACTATAAATGATCAACATTTTGTATAAAATTATACTGTTAGAAATTGGGAGGAAAACCATCTCTTACTCATCGTTTAAAAAGACGACAAGATCAACTGGAGAACAGATTAATAATGAAATTAATTGTTTGGAACAAACTAATGAAACTAATAAATTAAAAATTTTAGAGATCAAAAGAATCAGTTGGTGGAAATTCATAGGAAAAAAATAGAAGATGTAATAAGATCAAGAGCATAATGGATTGAAAAAGGAGAACAGGTATCAAAATATTTCTGCAATTTGGAAAATGGAAACTACATAAGTAAAATGATGCCTAATCTATTAAAATCTGATGGAACATATACTGGTAATTAGTAAGAAATTTTAAAAGAATCAAAACTGTATTATCAGAAGCTATATTCTTATCACCAGGTGGATCCAGTTGATTTTGAGTCTTTCCTTAACTATAGGGATATTCCTAAAAACAGACAGTGCACAGAGAGAATCTTTGTATGCCATATAACTTTAACTGAAGCAACTGCAAACCTAAAATACATGCCAAATAATAAAAGTTCAAGATCAGATTGGTTTTCGGTTAAGTTTTTAAGTTCTTTTGTATAGATATCGGTAGATATTATTTAAGGGCAATTCATATTTGATAATTATTCTGGGGAGCTACCAACAACTCAAAAGGAACATGTAATAACTTGTCTTCCAAAAAGGGACAAACCAAAACAGTATTTGAAGAATTGGAGATCCATCTCTTTACTTAATGTAGCTTTCAAAAATTGCATCAAGATGTATTGCAAATATACTAAAGCCAGTTCTTCCAGCAATTATTAATAATGATCAGACTGGTTTCATCAAAGGAAGATATATAGGGGAAAATATTCGTAGTCTACATGATCTCATCTTTTCTACAAAAAATTTAACATACCTGGACTTCATCTCTTAATTGATTTTGAAAATGCTTTTGATTCTGTTGCATGGCCTTTCATTGGTAAAGTATTAGACTTGTTAAATTTTGGAGGAGACTTCAAAAATTGGATAAAGCTGTTTTACAAAAGTATTACATCATGCATTATTGTCAATGGACAATGTTCATTGTTGTTTGACATTAATAGGAGCTGCAGAAAAGGTAATCCCCTCTTCCCATATATTTTCCTTCTGTGTGCAGAGATATTAGCCCACATGATTAGGAAAAACGCAAATAATTAAAGGAATACAAATAAATCATATTGAATATCTTATTTCACAGTATGCAGATGACACTGCACTGACTCTTAATGGCTCTGAAAAATCCCTGAAATCAATGCTCTAAATTGTCAGGCCTTATTATAAATATGGAAAAAACAAAAGCAGTCTGGATTGGAAGTAGAACAGGTAGTAATATTAAATATTGCTCAGAATACCATTTAGACTGGGATTCATATACATTTATTTACCTTGGCATAAGATTTTCCACAGAACTAAACAATGTGGTTAAATTAAACTATGATAACAAAATCAGGAAAATTAAAGATTTACTTCGGCACTGGTGAGAAAGATCACTAACCACTTTTGATAAAATTACAGTTATTGAAAGTTTGGCATTATTAAAACTTACATATCTACTAATGAGTTTACCAAATCACCTTCATAATGTACTCCATAAACTAGATTGTCTTTTTTATAAGTTTGTTTGGAGTGAGGCAAGAGACAAACTTAAAAGAAAAGTAATTATTAAAGACTATCACGAGGGTGACCTTAAAATAGTTGATATCAATATGTTTGTGGATTCTATTAAGAATGCTAGGATCAGAAGAATGGTTACTCTTGAGCCTAAATGAAAAAAAAAACATTTTACTTTCTCCTCTCCCAAACATAGAAAAAAAATTCCTATTTGGAATAGATTTTCTTAAAAGAGTTAATAAATGCCTGAATGAGTTTTGGATAGATATATTTTCAGCTTACATAAAATTGTATAATAAGTTTATTGTTGAAAACGATGAATAACTTTAAACACAAATATGGATGAAATCCTAATATCATTTTTGGAAATTCTACTGTAATGTACAAACACTAGATTGAAAAAGGAATATTCTATATAAATGACTTTGTAAATGAAGATGGTTCATGGATCAATCTTGACAAGTTTCAAAATAAATTTGGATTCCATGTAAATTTCCTAGAGGTTTAGGGGAATTTTAGGTGCCATACAAATCTACAAAAGTAAATTTGATATAAGTATCAATTCGAATATACAGTACCCATGTATGTACCCATCTATTTTACTTATTTTAAAGGATTAATAGGGCTGTAAAAGAATTTACAAAATGCTCATTTGCAATAATTAGGAGCCAGCCTCAATTACAAAATGGAATACAGAATTCGACAATTTAAATGAGAATGAATGGAATAAGCTTGCTTCCTTGCCTCAAAAAGGTAACCAGAGGTCCTGGACTTAAATGGCTTCGAACTAAGATTTTACACAAAATCTTGGTAATAAATAATGTTCCAATTTGGAAAAATTTCAAGTAATCTGTGCTCTCTCTGCAAAAACCTCTGTATAAGTTTGATCGCATCTTCTATGGGAGTGTCCAAAAACAGAATCAATCTTGACTAGGTTCATAGAGTGGATGAAGAGAAAGAGTGAGTGCTATCGTCTCTATAACTTGTATGTATTGAAGAGAGAATTTCTGCTTGGCATATTAGATATAAAAAAGATCTGATAATGTGATTAAACTCTTTAGATTACAGTTGAAATTATATATTGATAACTGTTATTTTAATAATAAATTACCAAATATGTCTCATTTTAAGAAGGAACTGAAAATACACTTTCTGTTAGAGAAGTATTCTGCATACACAAACTGCACATAGGGAAATTTTGATACAAAATGGCAACTTTACAAAAAGTTGTATTTAAACTGAATATTAATTTATCACTATTTACCATGCTATCCATCGTAAAGTATGTGTTGATACCATGTGGATGCAGTTATAGGTTCAGTATACGTGTCTATATAAATTTAAGCATGCCTGCATCGGCCCACTTTTTTCGACTGTTGCCTGATGCAGGGAGGTTACACTGTATTAATAAACATCTTTATATCTCAATAAATACCTCTGTGTGTATAGGTACATGCATCTTTGTATTTATGCATATGCTTGTATCTATGTACATTTGAGGTGTGTGGGTATGAGTATTTGTATTTATGCATATGCTTTTATCTATGTACATTTGTAGGTGTGTGGGTATGGGTATTTGTATTTATGCATATGCTTGTACCTATGTACATTTGTACATATGTGGGTATGGGTATTTGTATTTATGCATATGCTTGTATCTATGTACATTTGCAGGTGTGTGGGTATGGGTATTTGTATTTATGCATATGCTTGTTTCTATGTACATTTGTACATGTGTGGGTATGGGTATTTGTAGTTATGCATATGCTTGTATCTATGTACATTTGTACATATGTGGGTATGGGTATTTGTATTTATGCATATGCTTTTATCTATGTACATTTGTACATGTGTGGGTATGGGTATTTGTATTTATGCATATCCTTGTATCTATGTACATTTGTACATGTGTGGGTATGGGTATTTGTATTTATGCATATGCTTGTATCTATGTACATTTGTACATGTGTGGGTATGGGTATTTGTATTTAGGTATATCTTTGAATAGAAATATATGCATGTATGTGTGTATGTTCGTATAGATGTATATGTGTGTATATGTGCAGATATATAGATATGTGTGTATATATAAATATATATATATATATGTGTGTGTCTTTGTATGTATCTGCATATATAAGTGTATATATACATACGTGTATGTATGTGTGTACAACATTTATATATACATATATGTATTTGTTTATGTATGTATATGGATATATATATATGGATATATGTGCATATATATATATATATATATATATAGATATATACACAGAGGCGTCTTACTGAAGATCCTTATGTTGGGCGAATTATTCATTTCGGTAGAAGATCGTTATTTCTACGCAACTTAGACAAGATGCTCAACGTACAATCTTGATGTATTCCAAGTAACAGATTACGTGGTTTTGCTATGGTAAAATCCACCATATGTAAGCAAGACCACTTCCGGTAAAATCTGTTCATTTTGTTGATATATCCTCGCCAAAACATCTTTGTTAAAACAACTTTGTTTTCGTTAGCACTCTCTCCCTCTCTCCCCCTGTCTCTCTCTTTTTAAGCTTCAATACAATACTCGGTAAAAATCCGTTTGAAGGACATCAACTACCGAGGGCGAGGGAGAACACTGTTCCTGCTAGTCCTGCAATGTAAGACGTAGACCTAGATATTTATGACAGAGACGGGTCAACGTCTTACTACTAGCACGCACAAGCGACAAGCCATGTTGTATAGTGTGTTCCCCGGTAGTCCGATAAATCAGCCCCCCCCCCGCCCTAAACCTGATACTGATGGACGTTGTGTGGGGATGATGTCACATATTCATACAAAATGTGCAATTTTGCGTACAGTTTAGACACATACCGGTATTTGGTAACAGCCGTATGTCGCCACGAAATTCAAAATGGCCACAGGACATAGGGTTGTGTTATTCCACGTGGATTTACAAGTCGTCAAACATAGGATTTGATCCGGAAATATTATGTACATATCGCCAAAAGGACCCTTCGACCGACGGTAGCTCAAGAGACGTGAGAAATACCGGTAAGTGTCTAAAATGTACACCGACGTGTTACGGACAGATTTGTCTGCAAATAATTCCTAAATTTTATGAATAGGTGACATCAAGCCCACAAAACGTCAATCAGTATCAAGACAGGTTTGAGGGGGCTAATTTATCGGACTAGCTCACCGGTCGACTGACCGAGGAACTAGTGGCCAAATCTGCAGCAATATCTCACATACTTAGCAGCCAATATTGCCACTGTTGCACAGATTGAAGTCTAATTGCTTCAATCGGACTATATTTACACTGACGTCTTTTTCCTGACGGAATGAAATCCTGGAACAAGCAAGTGGAGGCTTTTCAAGAGCTGTTGACATGGATTTCGGTTGGTGTAAATGCGATGATAGTTGATGAATGCCTAGGTCGGTTAAAAATAGGGTAAGTTTCATTAACGAAATGGATCTATCTAATCTCTTTCAACAACATTAGTGTGCATCTCTTGCAGATCAGTCACCTTGCAAATTTTAATTTATTTGGTTACCATGAAACAACTAATAAAGTAGTTGTGCTTTATTTGAAAGAATGAAATAAAAGAGACGATATTGGAGAAATGTGTAATCAAATAAAATGAAAAATAGATCAAACTAAAACACTAAAAAGCCAAGCATTCAAAAACGATTCTTACAGCAGAATGAAAGAAAATGAATGAATCATGGATGCATTGTTGGAAAAAAAAAAAGAAACGATAAAGGGGAATCAATGAAAATGATAACAAATCAGAAGAAAATAAAATCTTATGAAGGGTCTAGAACGTTTAAATAGGAACAAATCTAACCTATAGTAAATCATACAAGTAATTAAGAAAGACATCAGCCACAAATATAGCCTATCGCCGCATCTTTCTCAGTGCCACAGCAACAGTGTAGACCTATAGGTTTATTGTTATTCCGCCAGTGTTTATACAGGTCTACATAATATAACATACAGCGCGACCGATTGGGTTTTTGGCACTGATTTAAATAGTTCGGATATATGACCCAGGAAAACGAAGACACACACACACACACATTATTTCGCACACAAAAACATCTGCAATAGTTACAAAATCTTGTATGTATGTCACTGTTCATAATTTACATTTCGCGAATACTGTTTCGAGAAAGTAATGCCCGACTTATTCGCGACTACACTGATTCACAACGGTGGAGCAGACCCATAAAATTTACGCGGGCGGGGGGGCTATGCTTTTCTTTCGAGCCGGGATATTTTTTTTTTCTTTTACCTTACAATCTCTATTTTTTCAACTAATATAATGGATATAATATTTTTGTTGTAGTTGTTGCTATAAATCAGAGCAAGAAGGTTATTGACAAGCTATATATATGAGAGCCGTCATTTGTTTTGTCAAAAAAACATCCCAGATCCCCCCCCCCCCCAATTAAATGGTCGGCCCTTAAACAGCATGCATCAGTTCTCACTCTTAAAGGTATAAATGCAATTTTAACATTTCTAATCGTAATAAATAAGAAAATAACATTTCGTGGAAAATATACACATCTCAGCAATCGATAGAATGTAAACTGTCTTTGTTTTACAACAAGCAACTTAAAACACGTATTCTCGGACGGCACAGCTGGTAGAGATCTTCTGAGGTATACGCAACCGGAGAACCAGAATCCCCTGGCCATTGATGGGAGAAAAGAAACCTTGCACATGGCGGCATCATCGAGCTATTCTGGGTACCAGGCTGGTGAAAATCAAGTCAGGTTTGCATTCTTCCAGATGGAAAGTCCAAAGTCTCAACTGGTCATCAACTCTGTCTGTCTGTCTGTCTGTCTCTCAGTTGGTGCAGCATCCTAACACTCATCCTGACTCTCGTGACATACAGCTAATGGCACTATATGGGATTGGTAACAACTTGTGTGGGTTAAAGTCAAAGTCTGAGAACGAGTACAACGTAGATAAATCAGATTTTCCTTTGAACTTGAACTGTCGGTGGACTAAATGCGACTGACTGGTTTTTTTTTCTGTTCGGCTGATAAAGGAATTTAGATGGTTAAAACTTAATTTAAGGAATTGTTTTTATGTATTTGTTTCATTTCTGGTAATAGTTGTTTATACACGAAGACGTAAGCTCACTTTCGTTACTTTATAGGCATCTTGACATGAACAGAAATTTAGAATAGAAATGTGTGTAAAAGTTTCATGCTCCATGAGGCGACATCCTGCTTCATTATCTCAATAACCAGCATCCGTTTTACATGCCGTTCTACGCTCGAGTTTCGTACTTTGTCAGATTCACGATACCGACTTAATAGCTGAATGCAATATATTCAAACAGGAAACGAAACTGAAACCCCCAATATTTGGATCGATGTGATAAGTTGTAGATCCGGAAGGTCATGTGTTAATAGGAAACACAAAATATGTCCTTATGAAAGCATAAGTCAAGGACAAAACAAAACCTTATAACTTAAAACAAGCGGGAACTCAGTTGAATGAATTTAAATTATTCAAATGCAGCACGTTCGATGCGCTCAAATATGGTTAAGATAAAGAGATAATACAGTACAACAAAGTTCGGCTACACTATGATACAATGTCACAGTCAGACAAAATAAACAAAATAAATACATAAATAAATAAATCATGCACTCGAAGTACAAACTACCAGGATGCGTTGATATTTTACATTTCACTCAGTATTTGCGAGATTGCTTGAATTTTTTTACTATCGATCATGTAAATCATCATAGTAGTTTATTATTACAATCAAAAACGGTGCCTGCGGAGTATTTTATAAGTAAGCCCGTTATACGTCGATCATAAACCATTACTTAAAACATCACGCTAATCTCGAAGTTATTTTCAACCATTTAAAGAAAGAGCTTGACAGATAATTTTATTAAATTTAAAGCAAAAAAGGTTAAAGCCTACAGCGTTTAAAAGTTGTTAGGTTGTAAGAAATTCGGATATCAAAACTCTCGAAAAAAATCAAAATATGTCAATCACTGAATCTACGATATTATGAAGATGAAACTTGAACGCATATTTTGTTGAGGCAACATTAGAATGCCTGCTTGCTAACACGCCGACCAATTGCCTATTTTTAGACAAATATTGACCATAACTCGCAAAACGTGGTCACAATTTATTGAATATCGAATTCATCTAAATCTATGATTGGTTAAAGCTTTACATCGATTTGGGTGCAATCAAACAGCAAAAAATGCGACTAATGTTCACAAGACATTTGGCTGTCGTTTTGATACAGATAACTGTAGGAAATGTAAGGTCAGTGTGCTCTTGATTTCTTTCCTTGGACTGAAGCAACACAGGGTGTTTAAAAAATAATAAAAAAAAAAAAACAAGAAAAAAAAAAAAAAAAAAATAGGACGCTGGAGGGGTTTCAGGTTTGTTCATGGACGGACGTATTGACGAATGGACTCAAGAAAGGACGGAGTAATTGGCTAAAGCACAGACGAACGGTGATTTAAAAAAACAAAAAAAAAAACAAAACAAAACAACCCCCCACCCAACCCACACTATTTTAATGCTCGCTCCACTATGCGGTGGACGACGAAATTAACCAGGCACACGTAATGCATAGAAGACATTTTGATTAGAAATGTAGATAAAGTTGATCTTGGCTTATTCAAGCTTGAAGCATATTTAGTTTACTTGACAAAACTTGCATTCGAAATATGTTTTCGATAATAATATGACCTCTTTGACTCTTTGTGTATATCAGCCTGCTTGTCTGTATGTGTCTGTGTCTTTCTGTCTTAATTGAACTGTACTCTCTTAGTTTATACTTCATGTAGACCTAAATGTCTTTCCGAGATCTGTGTTTAACTTGTGTAAGTATTTACATGTGTCCATTTGAAAGATCGCTTTGTAGAGAGGTGCGATTGTTTCCACAATTGATCACTAAAAATAGAAAAATATCTAATTACGAATATTTTAAAGAATAATGAGCCTCAATTTAGTACGAATACCTTTATCTAAGTTAATTGCGGACATAATGAAGAATTTAAAATATTGATGTATGTATCAGAATCAGATGTGATAATATTCAAAAGTGCCACGTCTATTTGCAATGGTTGAAGCTGAGTGCACTATATTTGTTAATCGTATCGCTATACTCGATCTTGCCGACCATTTAGAGTACTGTCTGCACTTATGAGGTTCGCGAATATCACGTGACCTTGTGAAATGCTGCTTTAAAGAGCGTTTAAGTTGTTACAACTTCCTTTTGGATTTTGTACCATGCATGTGCTTGAATATATCCCTGCTTTTTGAGTGAAAAGAGGAAAATAATTGATACAACAGGATAATTCTATAATAGGTAAGCTTCAAATCGATCATTTTCCTTGTCAAAATGTTGCATATAGTATTTAAAATGGCTTTCAGATAATCTTTGTGTAAAAAAACAAAATCTTTATTTTTATTCCATATCCGTAAAAATCTCATATGCTGCATCTTGTATGAATTTCCAATCATTGAAATTATTCAAGTTTATCCATTTTATATATATATATATATATATATATATATATATATATATATATATATATATATATATATATATATATATATATATATTCCTTTTATATGTCAGCGAGTACTGACTGCTGCTGTAAACAATTAGAGACTGACTAAAGTTACTGAAAACCTATTGGTAATTTAAAGTGTATACAACTTATGTGAAATCTGTGTTTTGCTACTGAAAACTTGTTTAGGAAAAAGCAAACGGTGGGCGCATTGCATGTTTGAACCAATTATCAAGATCAGGGTCCACCTCTTACATTGTAGGACTAATACATTTACCGGATAAGTAGTTACGAGCAAAATCATAAATGTAAAATATAACTGGGCAAATAAGGCGTAAAGAGTAATATGTGCATGTATCTGGTACTTTTCTAATGCTAACATACTTTCTAAAGATGAAGATTACACACATATGGAGCACAAACTCTTTGGCCCCCTGCCCAGGCAAGACTTCAATAGGTTTTGTCTTGATTTGGTGACCTACATTTTTACGAATACGATAAATGCACAATGATCGGTAGATGCAATGAAGAATACATTATTGCACAATGATCGGTAGATGCAATGAAGAATACATTATTGCACCACTCACTCTGTAAATAAACACGTAACTCTTCTTCAATAAAAGAGAAGTAACAGACATACTAACTTACCATAATCCACAAAAAATGAAATACACATTTTTAATTGAATTGAAACGACGCCATCTTTGCTCGGTCTTCATTGTACTTTACCCGGTAGGGCGCGCTAAAAAAGATGTATGTGCTATATTTGGACTCTTGAAAGTGTATATCTTTAAAATGTTTTATATGTATGCATTTTTATAAGGAAGATACGATAATTTAAAAACAAATATCAATGTATTTCTTTATGAACAAGATTAGACAAAGATATATACCTATTTTAACATTAACTAACGCATAAAATTGGGCATTCAACATAATGTACTTTTTTACACTAGCCAGATATAGCCTCCTCACTTTTAAAGCAACATTTTAGAACATATGGGGCTTAATTATTGGAAATAGAGTTGATTATTGTTTTTCAGACCAGTGGGATTGAAATATTTCCGACCGAAAAAGAAGAAAAGAAAAGAAATCGACCGTGAAACATTAGGTCGCAATCCTTTTTTCGACCCAATACACGCTTCGACCCAATATCTGTTTCTTATACTCAGACTTTGACTAACTGTTGTGGCAGGTCGGTAATATATATATATATATATATATATATATATATATATATATATATATATATATATATATATATATATATATATATATGTGTGTGTGTGTGTGTGTGTGTGTGTGTGCTCTGGTTGTATTTATTGTATTTATTATTATGCATATTTGCATTTTACATTGGTTTTAAACGATATTTGTTTTCAAGAAGAAAATTGTCTATGTTGTATGTATATATATAAACACATTTTGTAAGTGGATGAATGTATCATACTCATATGCAGTGTATTCATACTTGAAAGTGTGTATGTTTAGATGGAGAGAAATATCCAATGTATTTTGGCTATATGACTTCAAAAAAACAGCAGAAACTATACATTGTAATTAATTTTAACCGACAGGAGCACCTTGATTACAGTATTGTGATTCAAAATAGGTAAAAAATACTTAAGCAACTGCCACTTAAAGAATTTTTTTAATTTTTTTTTTAGTTTCTAAACAGTTCTAAAAGTTTCTTCAACATTATAGTGTTCATCCATTCAAACCACAGTGGTCACTGATGAGCAATCTCAACACTACAACTGCATTTTCAGGGAGTTGATTCTAAAGCAAATGTGAATCTTTTGACTTTACTATTTTGCTGAAGTTTTTAAAAGTATAAAAATTAAGTTGCTGGTTCTAGTGGCAGTTGATGAACTATTTATACCTATTTATAATTACAGTGATGCAATCTATGTGAAATGGTGAAATTAAACATAACGTAACTAAATCGGCACACAGCTAAATATGAAAATATGGCGCGACGCATGCCATGTAGATGCATCTATTTTTAGAAACAGGGATTTTCTTCAGATGACCACTCACTTATAACTTTGTTGTAACCATCCCTAGATAGGATTGAAAATGTATGGTTTTAATATTTGTCTACGTACTCGTAATAGCATCGTGTATTAGTTGGATATTTTTTTTTGGGGACTTAATCTCGTATTTTCACAAAAATTAGAGATGTAAGAAAACTACCTTGACCTTAAGTTACAGCGCGTATCGCCCTTTCCACAACATAGCATTGGCCCATACCTTTCTGACCAACAAATTTTTTGTTTTTAAGCTATATCTTTTATCACATAATAGTTACACTTTGCTTTCTACGAACTGTATAATTTCGTTAATTTATGTGTCCAATGAATTACGAAAACAGTCTAATGAAGACATAATTCCACGACACAGCGATGTCCACCATTATTACCCCTTAGCAGGTTCACTTACGGTTTCAAACTGATTTTATGAAGAAAATAATGCAAGCACGTCAGTTAAAATTTTCATAATATACATTTAGAAAGGGTCTTTCGCCGATTCTATTCTTAAAACACAAACTGTTATTTACATATAGATTTAGTTTCGAAACGAGTTGCCAAGTTTTCATCATCAAATGATAACTTGTGGAAATCGGGCAACGATATCTTGCAGGGGGATAGAAGTAATGGTCAGTCAGCTATTAAAACACATGCCTGTGAATGTGCAAGAGTTTGTTTTGTCTGCTCAATTGATATGACACACCTGCTAAGGCAACATGCAATCCATTTCGCCTGGGGCTTAACGCTAACTACATGGCTGGGTTGAGGGAGCATCTCAAATGCCATAAATTACTGACACTCGGTGTAGATCTAAAAAAAATAAAAAATGACAGGGCGAAGTAATTTTCGCCTTTCTAATAGAAGAAGGCGAATTTTACATTTTTTTCGGCGACTTAGTCGCCCACTTCGCCTGGTAGCTTTGACTTGTGTCAGAGGAATCGGGAGTAACTGTATTAAGATGAGAATTAATTATTGGGTCGCCTTGCGTGTATCTCTCCTACGGACGAATGCTTTAGCCACGATTTGGTTCCATCCTTTTCTGGGGATGTGCGGTAAATCGAGAGGGTATGGGGGTTGGTGCGTGCAGGCAAGGCGATGGGATACCGTAACCCGCCGAGCCCAGTAGAGGACGAATTAAAAATTCTCTAACCTGGATGAAAATATTGTTTCTTCATATATATATATATATATATATATATATATATATATATATATATATATCTATCTATATATATATATATATATAGAGAGAGAGAGAGAGAGAGAGAGAGAGAGAGAGAGAGAGAGAGAGTGAGGGACAAAGATGAATGTTGTACCGTATATATATATATATATATATATATATATATATATATATATATATATATATATATATATATATATATATATATATATATATATATATATAACTTCCACATCCATTACACTTCAAATGTTAACAACGACCTTTAGTCCAGAAGGAGTGAAGTCTACACAAAGTCTGATACATATACTCTGTGCTATAGCAAGTGACACTTTTACTGAATGTGGAGACTTATAGCAGATATGCTTTAGAAATCTAAATGATTACTTCAATGTCTCAATCTCTTCATTTATCAAAGTATCCAGGGTGTCATTCAGGGTGTCATCCAGGATGCATTCTTACTACACATTCAGGCATTTGGTGGTTTCTCTGCCGATAATGTCATGCAAAGTCACTTCGACATGACCGCTGGTGTTATGGAATAAAACCTCCCTTTTGTAAGGGTCAATGCCAGATTCAAAAAGCTTGTCGTTGACTTTCACTGTGTAGGAAAACTGGGGCGTACTGGATTCTGCCACATACCATTTAACACCAGAACAAGTGCTCGAAGTGACATCAAATTCAATTGGAGGTATGAGCGGTTCCTCGTGTGTCATTTTGACAGTCAGTTTACAGCTCGTCTCCTGACCCTCTAATGGGACTACCGGATGGCCTGTTTGCATGAAGATGCATGTTAAATCTTCATTAGTTTCTGCACAGAAATTGTTGTTGTACTTTTCACACGCTGCTTCTTGATTAACTCTGAAGTTCCCGTCTCCAAAACTTAGCCAGCTTCCATCTATCAAACGTTTAAAGCCATTACGAAACATAGCACCACGGAGTTTTTCACCTGAACCGTGCCAATCTTCCACGAAGCAGCAAGATTTTGTGTTGAAATAGACGTTTAGGACGGGAAAATCCATCGTTACCAGATGATGCCAACGGTTACCAGTCTGATCATGCACCCAGAATCCAAATCGAGTGTGGCCTTCAAAGTCCCATCTCCTCACGACCATATTATACCATCTGTCGGTCTCCCATCCTAAGGTAAAATTCCAAGATTTTAGACCCTCCCCTTCTCCACCGAACCTTTCGATCAGTGTACCATTCCCAACAAAAACAGCTTCTATATGCTTACCAGATGTCATGGATTGTGGTTCGGGATCCCAAATAGAGAAAATGTAATTTCTGCCATCCGGATGATCCTGTATTCCGCAGTAACCACCTCCATTCATTCCACCATTCCACTGAAGGCAGCAGTAGTAGGTATAACGGGTTACGTGACTGCTAGGTACCTTCACATCCTGTAAGATTATGTCCCCTTGACCAGTGTCGGAGAACCATGTTGCGACAGATGGTGCTCTTCTGCCCTTTGACATGACAATATTCACTCCTATAGGAATAGAAAATATCGGCGTTTATCTTAGAACAATATTCCTCCTAAGAGGAGCAAACTATTAAGATCTACTTTAAATACATATATATTTTTATAACCGATTCATAATTGCACGAATTCACATTGAATTGACTCTATGACGGATTTATAGTATCGACCTATAAATTTCTGCCTGCATAATAAAGAGGAATGCATCTCTGACTCACAAATAGCAGCCCGCAGTTTAAAGGGGAAAAATAAAACAGGGTAAAGTCACTAATATTTTCAAATTTCAAACTTAGTACGGGGAAGAAAAACATGTAAACTCGCCTTACGGGGTACCATGCCTGAAGGCTGAAGGGTGGGGGTGGGGTGAGGAAGTACGAACCTAGAAACCCAAAATAGAGATATATGCAGGGGCTGATCCAATGGGGTGCGGAGCCTGCAAACACACTCTACCCCCCACCCCCATAAAAAATGAGCCCGAAACAACCGAAACGTCTCCGGTATATATTAGTATTTGGTAGACTGGATTTTAAGTATAAATCGCAGAATTAAGCCATTTCGTACTAAACGCGTTGCAATATAGCAAATCGAAACTGTAAACCGCAGAATGAAACCATACTAAATGTGTGGCAATATAGCAATATTGAAAACTCTAATTTAGAGTCTAAATGGTACTCATCCGCCTGATTGGAAACGTTCACGTTCAATGTTATACTTTTTGATTCAGACAGTGAAAAGTGTGCATTACTTCCACATACTATGTAGTCCAAAGAGAGAGAGAGAGAGAGAGAGAGGTGCCAGAATTTACCGTGGTATGTTGTATTGATGCAAGCGTCTCTTTCATTCAGATCACTAGATGAGCTGTATGTAACACAAGATGTAAATAATAGCCTTGAGTAACGACATTTCGTGGACTTTAATTTTTAAGCGTTCGGTATAATATTATGATAATCTATTCAAATAAACCATAAAAAGTGTTCAACTATATCTACTTAATTTAATCAGCGTAAAATTTTTTTAGGCATTCATGTACATTAGTTCATACTTACCGTTTTTCCGAGCGTGTGTATGTTTACTTATTTCCGGAAGTGACATCCAGGGTACGTGACACTCACTAAAAAGTCACGTGGCATAAGACCGGAACGTGCCAGTTAGACCAAGATATGGATATTATTAGTTTATAGCGTTGCCGCGTTATTGAAATTAATTTTTTTTTTTTTAAATTAATAATTTTTTTTCGTTAATGCTATATGCAGTTTGTGCACTTATATTACTGCTTGCTTGTTCTTTACCATATAGATGCATGACTCAATAGACTGAGAGAGAGACAGACATACATACAGAGAGACGGAGGGAGAGAGAAATTTAAAAATAGACACTGGTGAATAGATACACATTTGTTATAATAGATTCAATGTCTTTTGATATAGAATATATGTTTATTATGAAATAATGCTGAAACGAAAAAGTCTGTATTGAATATACATTTCGAGTGTAAATTTTTCTTACGTTGTATAAGAAACCAACATGATTAAAACCAAATATTTACATTGGCTAACCAGTTGTAGAAATTCCCAAAGTGGATTATCCTGTTCAAAATATGTAAACAAAGCCAACATGTGATCGGCGGCGCTGTCTGTAGCATATAATAGAAAATTCAAGGTAAAAAAGTCCGACAAAAAAAAGGCATTAGTGAAAACATAGATTTTCATTATGATTTTTTAAAATTACATGAAATTATCTTTTTGAATCGCATTTTGGATGCTTTTACTATAAAACTATATTCTTTCGCTTCTGAAGAACGCTGGTGACACAGCTGATGACGTCATTATCTCGAAACAAGCGCGATATATCAGGACAACTGGCCACTGTACGATACCGCAATAAACATGTGAGATAACAGGATTCATATTTCGGATATCGGTTTGTTGTTCAACTGTACACTTTCATGTGAACTTAACTCAGATATACTAGTAAGATCCATTAGATATATGTAACTTTCAAACTGAGTCCTTCAAAGTCTTTCAGAAATCAGTGTATCTTTCACAAGGTTTCGTGTCACTCCTTTGACGTTGATCTATTATGAATCATACCCCATCTATCTTCCAAAGAATTTATCTGGAATTCTATCTAAGGAATATTTAATCTCCTCATACCTTACAAATTTCAAAGTAAACCTTGTTCCATCAGCGCAAACTTGTGTAATTTTGAAAAATAAAGTCGTCAACGGCACAGTTAAAAAAAACCGACCTATTTTTAGTAGACTATTCTACATCAAAATGTGCATGATTGTGACGCGGATGTTTTCGCAGGTAAAAATAGAAGTCGGTACATCTGTACTGTATACAACGTGCAAGATGCCAACCTCTTTAACGGGTAAAATTAATATAAATGGGACGAAGCTACAGTGACAAAATTTTCTGAATCATTAAAATGTCATGCAAGTAGTATATATACTTTGTAATTATTTTGGTCACAAATTATATTCCACACATTGGAAAATAATGCAGTCTGAATAAAAATGACGTTATCATATTTTTGTAAAATTCATAATGTAGCATTTAAAATGTCAGTGTCTTATCAAAATTTAAAAAAGCAAGTAATTTAGACATTATTATTATTATTATAGAAGACAGAAAGAACCATATGCATATGCACACATAAAGTAATATTTAAAATATTCAGATGACAATATATATATATATATATATATATATATATATATATATATATATATATATATATTCTTACCAAATCAATGTTGAATACAAATGAAAATAGAAATAATATTGTAAAATAATAGCTGATAATTTTATCAGAATTTTAAAATTAGGAAATTTAATCAGGCTTTGATATCGAGAAATAATTTCAATAATAATTTATATGTTTAGCAGACATTTAAACTTATATTTACGAATTATTTGTGTTGAATTTGCAATACTACTACTACTAATAATAATAATAATGTCTACATTACATATTCTTTCTAAATGCTAATCAAATTGCTGGCATGCTAAATGCCATCCAAATATGAATTAAACATATTTCTAGATGTAAGACACTTCTGTTCATATTGCATTATTGTGGAATGTTTAGCATACAAATAAAAATGACAAAAATCTACAATCTACTTACAGGGCATATTTATTATTTAGAGAATTACATTTTAAGATTCAGAGAATTTTGTCACTACAGTTTAGTCCCCTTTATTTCAATTTTACCGGTTACAGAGGTTGGTATCTTGCACGTTGTATACAGTATAGATGTACCGACTTCTATTTTTATCCGCGCGAGCATCGGCTTCATAACCATGTATCTTACGATGTACTTCAGGTCAGGCATCGCCCGCTAATGTAAGTAACAGTAGACGGTACTACCTGTGACTGTTGATCCAGAGTGGACAGCTACACCTGGCTCCCACTAGAAAGTCCCTTCTAGTGGATCAGGCGCGGAGCAGATATGCTCATCCCCCAGCTGTGAAGGCAGATGGAGAGAGCTGTGTGGACAGCGCAGGGCATCAGTTCAGGCGCAGTCGGAACTGCTGGCCATCCACTGCATTCGGACGTATCTCCAGGCGTCTCCACATTGTCGTGCTACTGGATTCAGACAGACCTGGACGAGAGAGTGAGGGCGACTCTGCGCAGCTTTTCCTCACTTGAATCCAACTCACGCGCAAGTCATGACACTATCCCTCACCACCACCACCATCACCACCAGATACCTTCTTCGAGTCCTGTGGAGATGCGCGAGAGAGAATGCAGCAGGTGTGGATACACTGGGAGCTGTAACTGAAGACCTGGCCACTGGCGTCTCAGGGCATAACGTCACTTTTCACTGGACAGAAGCAGCAGTGGAACTGGGCAGCCCCCTGGGTGACTGAGCAGCCCTTTTTAGAATCACACTGCTCACCTCCGTAGCACGAGGAAGGGGCTAGAAAAGGTGCCCAAAACATTGCCTGCTTCACCTTAACCCTGATCAGCACACTGCGGCTGACGGGGATCCCATCTTAGCGATCGAAAACCTAACAAGAAGACAAAGGTGACGGAACTCACCATTGTTGCCAGGAACGTACGCACACTAATGAACAGTACATCAGCAGATAGACCAGAGAAAAGAACAACTCTAGTTGGTAGATAACTGGCCAGATTCGACGTCCAGATAGCAGCCCTGAGTGAAACTCGCCTAGCCGAGGAAGGACAACTCACCGAAGTAGGAGTCGGCTTCATCTTCTGGGGTGACCTAAATAAAGAAGAGCGACGTGAAGCTGGTGCTGGATTTGTCATCAAATCACATCAAAATAACAAGATCACAAACCTCCCAAAGGGTGCGAATGACAGACTAATGCAGATGAAACTCCCACTGTCTGGAAAAGACATGCAATTATCATAAGCGCCTATGCACCCACCATGACCAACCCAGATGAGATCAAGGACAAATTTTATGAAGACCTGGAGTCTCTTATTGCAGAAGTACCAAAGGCTGACAAGCTCATAATCCTTGGTGACTTCAATGCTAGAGTTGGCACAGATCACCAGACATGGCCGGGTGTCATAGGCAAAAATGGATTTGGCAAATGAAACAATAATGGACTCCTCCTACTCAGAAAATGCGCTGAATTTGGCCTCCTACTCACCAACACAGTGTTCTACCTGCCAAACCGCAAAAAGACGTCTTGGATGCACCCACGCACCAAGCACTGGCATCTTACTGACTATGTCATCGTCAGGACATGAGACAGGCAGGATGGTCGAGTGACAAAGGCCATGAGAAGTGCAGAATACTGGACTGACCACAGGCGCATAGTCTCCATGCTCAATATCCGGATTCAACCTAGCAGACGACCACAAGGCAAAAAGTGCCCCGAAAGCTTAATGTCGCCAAATTGAAATAGGAGAATGTGAAACAGGCATTTGTCGAAGAACTCTGCAGCCAACTGGATGCAATCGATACAAACTCCTAGAATGTCGAGGAAAACTGGGCAACCTTCAGAGACTCTGTGTACTCAACTGCATCCAAAACCCTCGGTCCCACCACACGTAAACATCAAGATTGATTTGATGATAACGATGATGCAATACAGAGACTTCTGAATGAGAAACATCGGCTTCAGAAGGATTATTTAGAAGACAGCACTTCATCATCTTAGAAGGCTGCCTTCAACAACATCAATATGACTGTCCAATGCAAATTCAGAGAGTTGCAAGACTCGTGACTGAGCAGTAAGGCAGATGAGATTATGTCCTACGCAGGCAGGAATGACATGAAGAACTTCTATGATGTTTTGAAGACATTCTACAGGCCACAGTCATCAGGAACATCTCCAATACTGAGTGCTGACAGCACCACACTGCTCACTGACAAAGAAAATATATTTCAAAGATGGGCAGAACACTTCAACAACATCCTAAATCAACAGTCATCGATCAGTGAGGAGGTTACTGATCGACTGTCCCAAGCGGAAATCAACATATCACTTGCCGATCCTCCAGAGCTGACTGAAACTTTTAAAGTAATCGACTTGCTGTCAAATGGCAAAGCACATGAAGCAGATGCTATACCAGCAGAAGTCTACAAAGTCGAAGCTTCGCACATGACAAAGAAACTGACTGAACTCTTCCAGTCAATGTGGACTCAGGGAACTATACCCCAGGAGTACAAGGATGCATCGATCGTCCACTTGTACAAGCGGAAAGGCAACAGACAATCCTGCTACAACCATCGGGGCATCTCCTTGTTGTCAATAGTCGGCAAAATTCTTGCCGGAATTCTGCTGAATCGTCTTGTGCATCACATCGATCAAGGCTCCTGCCTGAGGGTCAGTGTGGCTTCCGGACAGGACTAGGGAAGAAAGACATGGTGTTTGCAGCACGTCAGCTCCAGGAGAAATGCCAGAAACAGAATTTCAACCTGTTCACAACATTCATCGACCTGACAAAAGTTTTCGAAACAGTCAACCGTGGAGGCCTTTGGAAGTTCATTGCAGAATTTGGTTGCCCAGAGAAAGTCATCGTGATGGTTCGGCAATCCCATGATGGCATGCTTACTCTTGTTGCGGATGACGGTGAGTCATCTGAACCATTACCAGTCACCAATGGAGTCAAGCAAGGCTGTGTGTTGGCCCCAACCCTCTTCAGTATGATGTTCTCTGCCATGTTTACTGATGCCTTCCGTGCCTTTGACACTGGGATCGACATCAGATACCGGACTGACGGCAAGCTCTTCCTTCTGCGAAGACTAGAGGTGAAGACGAAGTTACAGGAAGCGACTGTTCGTGATCTCCTATTTGCTGACGACTGTTTCCTGAATGCCAAATCTGAGTCTTACATGCAACACAGTATGTACCATTTCTCTTCAGCTCGTGACAATTTCGGTTTCACAAATCAGTATCAAGAAGACAGAGGTGATGCACCAACATGCACCAGGAAAGCCTTGCGTAGAGCCTACCATCACAGTAAATGGCTAACCCTTTTGGCAGTGTACAAGTTCACCTATCTCGGCAGCACACTGTCACGTGCAGTCAACATCGATGATTAAACCAACGCCAGAATTGCTAAAGCAAGTGTGGCCTTTGGCAAGCTACTTGCAAATATGTGGGAGCGCATAGGCATCAGTCTACAAACAAAACATAAGATCTACGAAGCCATTGTGTTGCCGACTCTTCTGTATGATTGCGAAACCTGGACGGTGTACAGACGCCATGCCAAGAGACTGAACCATTTTCACATGGGCTGCCTGAGGAAACTGATGAAGATAAGATGGCAGGACAGGGTCCCAGACACTGAGGTTCTCACATGGGCAGGCATTCACATCATCCACACTCTACTGATTATATCACTGTTGAGATGGGCAGGCCACGTGACCAGGATGTCAGAAGAGTGACTATCAAAGAAGATCTTCTACGGCAAGCTGAAGGAAGGAAAATGATCTCAAGGTGGTCAGAAGAAACGCTTCAAAGATTCCCTCAAGTCATCCTTGAAACACTTTAACATTGACCCTGAGTCTTGGGAAGATCGTATACTGGATCGCTCCACCTGGCGGAGTCTTATCCATACTGGAGCTACAGACTTTGAATTGAGACGAACTATAGAGGCAGCGCAGAAGCGTGAGCATCGTAAATCTCAGAACTGCATCACGTACTCTATTGATCAAGCAAACCCAAGCGGCATCTCCTGTCAAGTGTGACACAGACAGTTCAGAGCACAAATTAACCTGATCAGCCACTCACGTACTCATAGAAACCAAACCAGTACGTGATGTCATGGTCATCTTCGAACTCGAAGGACGAACAACAGCAATGAGGTACATTAGGCTGCGGCGGCTACTAAAACTAGCATTTCTTTGACAGTGTACTCGCCGTTGACGACTTTATTTTTCCAAATTACACAAATTTGCGCTGATGGAACAAGGTTTACTTTGAAATTGTAAGGTATGAAGAGGTAAATAATTGTAATTGTGTCAGGTACACACTTTCGACGACAGGAGGTGGAGTACGATTCATCATGGACCAGCGCCAGACTATAGTATTAAGGCAGTTTGATCTTAAATGAATTTAAATAAATCACGATTTCGTCTCTGTTACATAATGTACA
The DNA here is from genome assembly GCA_029931535.1 of Margaritifera margaritifera. Lineage (NCBI taxonomy): Eukaryota > Metazoa > Mollusca > Bivalvia > Unionida > Margaritiferidae > Margaritifera > Margaritifera margaritifera. Next base: position 3,072,350 of record JAQPZY010001467.1, on the reverse strand, counting down.
TAGTGGTGCAGTATCTCAAGAGAATAAATTGTCTAAAATAAGATATGAGAGAGAGAGAGAGAGAGAGAGAGAGAGAGAGAGAGAGAGAGAGAGAGAGAGAGAGAGAGAGGAGGTATTAATAAGATCTTTGTATTGATAGGATGGGTTTATGTTATTAGTAGAATTCGTTTATTTGTTCCGTCGTTGATTCCACATTTGCATATTAGAATATATAATTCCATTAATCCAGTCAGGATAACCTTTCTATGAGTTCTTTTGTATTTATTGTATAATTAACATTCAAAGGAAAAATTTAAATCGATTTTAAACGAACAATGCAATAGACGAGTTCTCTCGTAATTTTACACGATACGAACCACAGTTAGCAGTACTACGTGTTCTAATACTCCGAAAAGTACAACTGAGTATTTTCTATCACCATCGACAAAATAAGCAGGCGTTGAGTTTGAAAGGATAAGCAATTTGTTGTTGTTGTTGTTGTTTTATTTTGTTTAGTTTTTAAGGGATGAACTTTAACCTGGTTTATGCGGTAATAGTAGGATAATTATGCAGGAGTTAATTGTCTGGATTTTATACTTATAAAGATTGCGGGCAGATCTGAATTAGTAGTGGTGGAAATTTTTATGTGGGGGGTGTAGAGACGGTGTAGGCGCCCCCATCCCCCCAAATGAGCGCAAAACAACAGGAACTTTTCCTAGAGTAAGTTTTCTTTATATTCAGAGAGTTAAAATTATGCCCTTGAAACACTTAACATGCAGGAGCTTCTGGGAGCTTCGCCCGCTGGGCCCCCACCAGAGGTTTCATCCCAAAGACCCCTTTCCTACTTGTAAACCACCCCCCCCCCCCCCAACGATATTTCTGGATCCGCATCTACCCCCCCCCTCCCAATGATATTCCTGGATCCGCGTCTAAATTATTACTCTTGACTGGTATATTTTGGAAATTATAGACTTTAGTTCGCCTACTATATGATGTGCATTGTGCTGTCCATTAATTTAGGGGCAAGTTTCTTAACCCAAGAGTTCGTCAGCAGGAATGTAAACAAGACTGCGCATTCGCCCGAATATACTGTCACAGAACGTGAAAGGTTTGGCTAGAAGGCAAAGACGGATTTGAAAAGTCTAGAAAATCAGAAAGACCAACATCTTTAATAGGTAAATTTTTAGGACAAGTGATGAGATTCATATGCGACCTTCAGCAGGAGTTTGTCCAAATATATCCAATTGAGACGCCACCGTTTATGAATTCCCAAGCAAAGAAGACCTGTGACTTTCTGGAAATGTAAATGTACGTATTTATAGCTTTGTGCTGGCCTAAACAAAACAATATTGTGACTAAAGTATGTCAACTTGTACAAAATATTTCCAACGAAGGTACACAGAAGGGGTGATTTTCTTATGTGCTATGGTGGCATATTTCTGCCATCCAATTGCCACTTATTCACTTACATGAGCCGACTTATTTATTCAAATATGTCGACATAATTACACATTAAGTTGTTTTAAGACGAGAAATAAGTCAACATAACCATTTTTTTAAATGTCAATTTAATAACAGGATAAATCGACAGTAGTATAGTGGGGTCAGTGATGGATTACCCGATAGGCAGACTAAGCACGTGCTTAAGGCACCAGCAAAGCAAAGGCACAAAAAAAAAAAAAAGAGAGAAAAAAAAAAAAAGAAGAGAAATTACGGTTTAGTATTGTTTTTATTTTGAATTAAATGGGGGTGGGGCACCATAATCATTTCAGTGCTTAGGGCCTCTAAAGGTCTTAATTCGGCCCTGGTAGGGCGTCATATGAACTTACGACTGACCAATAAGATTCGAAGGATTTTATTCTGCAGTGTGACTAAGCCGTATACTACACGCACCCAACTGCGAACTGTCACATAATGCGCCAGTAGACTAGAGTTTACGCTGATCGTTTCACTACATATTTTTAAGCAAACAGCTTAGACCCTAATATCCCAGCATCTTATCAGAAGTCAGATCTGAGTATTCCTCGTTCGTAGTTAGGTAGCCGTTATGAAAAGGCAGACTGGGTCTTTGTCGTTAGCAGCTGTATGAGCGGTATAGACTGGTATGTTGCACATTATGGTGGTATCGTTATAGACTGGTATGTTGCACAGTATGGTGGTATATTCTGAACTTGCCAACTAACCACTTGAATTAGCAGACTTATCAATTCAAATATTTCAATATAACTACAAATAACAGTCTTACGTCCAGAAATAAGTACCTTCTTATATTATTTTCATTTTGTCTCAAGTGCATCCGTGAGCATATTGAGACCTAGGCCAATTTTTTTATGTCGTCTTAATAACGCGATAATTTTACCGTTTGACCATAGGTCATGTTAATGATCACCTATGCCATCCGCCCTAACCACTTGCATTACCCAAATAAGTCGACATAATGTTGAAAATTACTCGATAATTCCAATGTAAACATATTGCTACAGTAACTATTAATATGGCATGAAATTGAATACTTCTGACTGGGTCTGCGACTTTTGGTGTTGTTGTTGTTGTTGTTTACTTGTTTGTTTGTTTCGCCAGGTTTTGCAGATAAATAGTTGCTTCAGTCGATTAGTTGCATTTGCCCAGTCTTAGTTTCCTACCTGAAGCGATCGTTTCAAAAACTTTGATTTTATTATAGTTTACAAACAATGAAAACTCGCAAAGGCTGTCGTGCCTTCTTATATTTTTTTCATTTTGTCTCAAGTGCATCCGTGAGCATATTGAGACCTAGGCATCAATTCCGGCAGCGACTGCAGCGGCGCCATCAACATCAAAGTTGTGTGTCATAGCGTTGCGAGCAAGGTTTTGCAAGTTAGACACTGGGATACATCATGCACGGAGGTATGTGAGACACCGGGTTCTGCGAAACGCTTGTTTCCTTGTTCTTTTCGCACAGATGTCACTGAAAAAAGTTTTTTTTTTCTTCTAATAATAATATATTGGATTATGTGATTTTCACTGACCACTAAACCTATGACTCTAAACTTTAGAGAATTGAGGAAATCTATGGTTGTATTTTTTTCCGTTTGATTTCAATTTAGTGACTTAAAAAAGAAAAACTCCCATATGACGTTTTTTTCAGACATGTAAGAATATAACAAATTACATTCATTCATTCGTTGGTTTACAGGTTCTTTCTATGACATCTTTGTTCCTCGCCCTTTGGAGAAAAAAAAACTGTTCTAATTTTTTTATTGATATAGAAGAAATGGTGACTTGGATAGTAATACACCCCCTCTCGTTTCTGGAACAATCTCTGATCAGAAGGAGCGCCATGTCAATTGAAGTAGTGCATATTTCAACTTTAAAGGTTTCAAATATAGTTATTCTTTCTATTTGAGTTAATGTGCGCATGTGTATTGAATTTTTGGAGTAATCTTTTTAGTTTCAATGTTCATTTAAATTTCAGGAGGACTGTGTAGGACACCGATATGCAAGAGAATAAAAGCAATGGAAGAAACACATTCGTAACACTAATACATAAACTAGCAGAGAGAGAGAGAGAGAGAGAGAGAAGGTCATTGCCAAAAAATCGCAAATTGGGCTGTAGATATCACGTCTAGTTAAGAAAAAAAAATCTCGCGAAGAGGGTCGATACATGTAAAACAAAGACTATTGTAGAATAGATTACCTAAAGATAAAACATCGATCATACTTGCAAGATCTATAGTAATTCCAAATCGTTGAATTTTGGGCTATTCCTCATCAACTTGGTACCATTTAAACTCTCGTGACTATGCACATTAAAAGATGAAAGACATTCATGTGGGACATATGTTGGACATTGAGCATAATTTCAAGTAGAACTCTCATACTGCATGGAATGATGAATACAAAAAATAAGACAATTGCATAGTAGCATAGAAAGAGTAGTGGGAAGGCTAAATTTGAAAAGTCCAATACATATATACCTGATGGCAGTTTTAGTACAATTTGGCATCCATGCTAGAAATAAATTCGTTTCAAAGTCCAACACTCCTTGTGTCGATGCCTTTTCAGCTCTTTGCTTTTTAAATGCTTTATGGAGCCCCAAAGGTGAACGAAGATATTCTTAGGGTACATTTTAAAACTTCAGCAGAAAGTTTGATGTAGTTAGTATGAGTGAAATCTCGTCATCTACCTCGGGGCAGCCAACTAACAAGAAAAGAGAGCTTGCATCGTCTGAGTATGGACTTGACACAAAAAGGAACAGAGTAAATAGTCAATCTGAACAAGTGAAAATGTCAGAATTCCCTGGAATCTCATAAATTTTGAGTCACAAGCGATGGAGCCTGCGTCATCTCAGAGTCTAATGACACTAGGGCACGAAGAGATTCTGAAAATCTCTGAGCTGCTGCAGGAGACATTCCGCACATAGCTTTAGAACATGGTTAAATCTATAGTCGATGGTATCATTAGGGCCCTGATGGCTAGAATTACAAACATGATGGACCTGATTCTTTTTCTTGTCGTCATTCTTCGATTTTGTTGTCCTATCTTGGAATATAACATTAATTTTCCAACTCGACGACTTGGCCACAGAAACGACATTGTGTATGTCCTGTACAAACGTGAAGCTTTTTGTTATTGGTACGAACATGATGCCCACAAGCTCTAGCGCAGGTCTATACTATTGTCATTCGTCTTTAAATCTTACTAAAATAATAGGAGATATAAAATCACTAAACCTGATTAAAGCGAATGATCACGCAAAGTATGTGTACCAACGGTTCAGTTACTAGCGCAACACACCAACTTACTCAACACATAACAATCCAAGTTATACATCGTGAATATTAAACAGGATACAGAGAAGAACAGACACACATAGAGCCTGAACGTGAAATGTAATGTTCAAAATTATTTATAGGCTTAACATTATGGGCCTCTATGGTCTCTAACGGAAAATGTAATGTTGAAACTACACCTACCAACCAATACGCCGTTTTGGAGTAACCAGCACCCAGTTATCTACTATCCAACACGCAGTTATATACTACCCAACTGGAACAGTAAAAGTCATTTTTTTCACTAAAATGTGTGCCACTAGAACAGTAACAGTCTGTTTTTCCCCCACTAAAACGTGTGCTACTGCAACAGTTCAAGTTAGTTTTTTCACTAAATTATGTGCTACTACAACAGTAAAAGTCAGTTTCTTCACTAAAATGGGTGCTGTTGTAACAGTAAAAGTCACTTGTTTTTATATACTAAATTGTATGATACTATAACAGTAAAAGTCAGTTTCTTCATTAAATTGTATGCTACTACAACAGTAAAAGTCAGTTTCTTCAATAAAATGGGTGCTATTGCAACAGTAAAAGTCAGGTTGTTTTTTCTACTCTCTGAAGGGTGTGTTACTGCAACAGTAAAAGTCAGTTTGTTCCCTAAATTGTATGCTACTGTAACAGTAAAAGTCAGTTTCTTCACTAAAATGCTACTGCAACAGTAAAAGTCAGTTTTTTCTCACTGAAGTGTGGGCACTGCAACAGTTAAAGTAAGTTTTTTCTCACTGAAGTGTGGGCACTGCAACAGCAACAATCGCGAAATTTATTGCTACTACAAAAGTGAAAGTAATTTTTGTCACTAAAATGTGTACTTTTTTCCACTAAACTGTGTGCTGCTGCAACAGTAAAATGATACACTGCCCTACAACCCAAGGCAGGCAAGGCCTGTTAACCACTAGCGGTCGCCTTGGGCAGCAAAATTTATTTATTTATTTTTTTTTTTTTGGGGGGGGGCCTCAAGAAACTGAATGAATAAGAACAGAAGGAGAAATAGCGTAAAATAGAACATGATAAGCGTCTAAAAATAGAAACATTAAAACGGAAGGAAAGAAAAAATGTACAATATTCATTTTCGAAAGTTAATTGTGTCTTGGGTGGGGGTGGGGGTGGGGGCAAGGGTGAAAGTTCACCTAGGGCGTCAAATACCCTTACGCCGGCCCTGAAGGCAGGTTAAATGCACCCACCTATCAAAACCATGCAACTTATAATATACACGGCTATATACGGAATGTATATCGTATCTTTATCTGAGTAGACTAGAACAATATGTTTTAAAGAAATGAAAAACTAATAAATCCTATGTACATTTATCCAAATTCTAAAGAAAAAAAAATGCTTTGATGCTAGTGAGATACCCTCAGTCTGTCAGTCCATACGTAACTCCATCTACTCCTAAAATGCTTGGTGTAAATGCACATTTAGTACTTTAAAGTTTTGACTCCTCCCATACGGTCATGGAAGAGAAGAGGTTCAAAAGATTGGACCTACTAATACTCAACTTAAAGTGACATTTTTGAATATATTTGACAAGACATTATATATGTAGTCACAGCAGGAAAGTAGAGGATTAATAGGATATATATATATATATATATATATATATATATATATATATATATATATATATCACGAGTTTCTTTCAAATTAAGCTGACTTTGTAACCACTCTTGAGACAATCAAGATTGGTAAATAGGCTTATCTTATATCATCAAAATATCCAATGAGTTTTGTTATGAGCGAAATATGTGCATGTTAATGAGGTTATCTTGCATCTGAGAGAGAGAGAGAGAGAGAGAGAGAGAGAGAGAGAGAGAGAGAGAGAGAGAGACTATTATATGATGTGACTGTAGCCCAAATTGGAGTGGTTTTAGGGGTGAGGAATGTTGACTTGAGCTACCAACATGTTTATAAGGAAGGCTGTAAAGAAGGAAAATTTTAACCGGATGGGAGGAGGAGAAAGCCCCCTTGAACTCAATCTTTACCCCTCCTCTCCCCTCCTCGTAGTTATGATTTCAATTGAAATGATAGGGGTTTTCCAAAACCATGTCAAACGATCGACATCTTATGTGAAAACTGTTTATAAACTTGTCAGCTCCTTTGTTTATATAAGAAAAACGCTCTAAAAGGCAAAGAGAATCATATCTTTAAAACAGCTAAAATAATTATTTGTATGATGACATAATTCCTCGAATTAATTAGGAAATACGAGGCTGTGCATATTTTGTTTTTGTATCATGAAAACTATTTTTAGTTTCAAGACAGACACAATTAATTCAGTTGTGATAAGTGATGCAGATATATTAAGATATCGATACGTCGAACATCAATCACTCAAATACTCGACATCACTCGAATGAATCGGAAAGAAACCCATCTCTTGGATGCGACCTAAAATGCTCGAACAATACAAAACAGGAGCTACAAAAAGGTGATCCCGTAGCATTTGAGTTTTCTACAGTATCATATAATACACGGTGTCCTGTGCTTTGAATTGGAATTAAATGTTTTCTCTTTTCATGAACGAGAACAATAACTTTCTTAGGTTTCCCATGCATTTAATATATATAGTACGATACAATGTTATAAGTCAGTTACCATATATTACGGTCATTATTACATTTTTGTCAAGGTCTAAAAAAAATTAACATGCTGATATGGCGAGGTAATCAATGAGTATATTTAAAAAAACAAACAAAAAAAGATGTGCGAAACGTGCACGGTTTTCTCTTACTAGTCATATCTAAGCACTAGTTTTTAATTTTTGTTAATTGAGCGATCATGTAAACTTCATCTATCAACTATATATGATCCAGGTTTTGTTTTTACTACCTTCTTACAATATGACTGCTGAATTAACAAATTATACTTTGTTCAAATTATATTATCATTTCTCTACAAACGAGGAATAAATACATACGAATTTTCCTTTGAATGCTGGATGAAAACCATTAGCCTTTGAGATTTGTACAGCATTAACTCCAAACTCCAAATGTTTACGTTATATACCGAGCAACTTTGGACATAAGGCAGGAAGAGACACTGCTTACAGACCTATTCTGAATGAAGCTCCAAAAATGCGAAATTATTTAGCGAGCAGCTACTGCGTGATATATAACATCACATTTGAAGATATCTTTAGACGGCTCTGAAAATTACAATTCATTCCTCTTTAATTTCCAGATTTGCTCTGTAAAGAACGTTGTATTTGAATTATATCCAGTGCGGCTCTGAACATAGCGTCTTGTCGGTTGGAAGGATTTATCTTCCTAAACTGTTGTGCAATTCATTTTTACATTATTCGAACTTTACCTTTTGTTGGCACTACATAACCATTTTTGTGCTGAGGTGCCGTAAAACACTACTGCATACATATATACTTATGTCCAGAACTACTCAGTATATCTAACTTAACGTTTAAAGTCATGTTTAGAGCGGCTCTGTAAATGAACACCCGTTCTCATGTCATGTCTAGAGCTGCTCGGAAATATAAAAATTTCATATATTAAGATATTTCAGTCAGGTAGTTATTGACACTTTCTTCTCGATATAGCTCGAATTTCGAAGGGTTTGGGTTTGTGTGTCACACCAAACGTGCCGTCTATCTCCTTAATGTCCAGTGCTTCGCCCTCTGGTGGCAATAACTCATACCTCTGGACGAGAGCAGAGATAAAGAGGGAAAGCTCCATTCTAGCTAGGGACTCGCCAACACAGTTTCTCCTACCTGAAAGAGTGAAGCAAAGGCACTACACACTGGAATACAGTTTGAAAGAGTCGCTGAAGGGGTAGAACAACTTTTTAAAAGTCTGAACTACTTTGGTAACATTGCTTATTTTTAATTTAACAAAATATCATCCTTGATTTGCAATTATTGTACATATTACAGTTACTATTTATGCCACGCGAATCTGTCTCAATGTTACAATCAAAGTATACAGTTGAATATTCTGTACACCTGTTGATCTGTCTCAATGTTACAATCAAAGTATACAGTTGAATATTCTGTACACCTGTTGATCTGTCTCAATGTTACAATCAAAGTATACAGTTGAATATTCTGTACACCTGTTGATCTGTCTCAATGTTACAATCAAAGTATACAGTTGAATATTCTGTACACCTGTTGATCTGTCTCAATGTTACAATCAAAGTATACAGTTGAATATTCTGTACACCTGTTGATCTGTCTCAATGTTACAATCAAAGTATACAGTTGAATATTCTGTACACCTGTTGATCTGTCTCAATGTTACAATCAAAGTATACAGTTGAATATTCTGTACACCTGTTGATCTGTCTCAATGTTACAATCAAAGTATACAGTTGAATATTCTGTACACCTGTTGATCTGTCTCAATGTTACAATCAAAGTATACAGTTGAATATTCTGTACACCTGTTGATCTGTCTCAATGTTACAATCAAAGTATACAGTTGAATATTCTGTACACCTGTTGATCTGTCTCAATGTTACAATCAAAGTATACAGTTGAATATTCTGTACACCTGTTGCTGAAGTACAAGGTTTAAATAATCGACATGTTATCTTCTATGTATACTTTGAATAAGTGACTGATACTATGAAGAACTATGAATGTTCTACCCAACGACCATGTACATGGCTTTTGATTTAAAAACGAAAAGAGTTGAACTGATGCTCGAGTTAAGTCGTGAACAAAAAGGTTTATCTATGTAGTATTTTTTGTTTCTTCTCTTTCTTGTAAGTTAGAGGCATGGTGACAATGCTGAACATTTTTAAAAGCTGGTCAATTGCCGCAATTCTTAGATGTTTCTTAGTACCTGTTTTTGCAGAAGAGCTTACGTTGATTGTTCGTTCTTCAGACTTTTAATAAATTGTATTTGACTAGACTTGAACCAGAGGTATTACAGATAGTAGGTGGCATAGACTGTACCTGAGAAGTGTTTAGTCAAATTAGGTGTCAACAACAACAATAAAGCGGTAATATTTGTTCCACTCTCTATCTATCTTATCGATATCACAATATGCAGAAACCTAACTTAAACAAAATTATTCCCATTAAGAAAAGGCATATTTAAAAGACATGAGCCACAAGATCAATAAGATAAGGTAACAACAGCGAGGTCTTTCTCCCGTTAGCAGATTGTTTCAGACTGATGCACGTCTATTGGATTTTTATCCTTGACCTCTCAATCTTTTGTTTAATTAGACTTTGTGGAGAGGAGACAATAAGTGAATATGCATCGTTGAAAATACCACGGTATTACAGTACCTGTGAAGAAAGGAATGAACTCCTCAGGTTTTATCAAGATTCCTTCCTCGCTAATGAATCTTTCAGGTCGGAACTCATCAGGGTCGTCCCAGATTTTAGGATCAAAAAGCACGGAGTCGATGTCTGGAACAAGGGTTGTTCCTTTAGGGATGTCAAAGTCTCAAATTTTTGTGTCCACCGAGCACGTATGAGGAAGGCTCACGGTAGCAATGTTACAAACTCTAAGAATTTCCATGATAAAGGCCTCCGTGTAGACCAAATTCCGTTTATCCTGCAAAGATGGCAGACGGTCTGTTCCAACGATCTCGTTTATTTCCCGAAAAACTCGTTCCTGGATATCTGGTTTCGCTGCAAGGTACAAAACTGCCCAAGTAATGGTGGTGGTTGTTGTTTCCATACTGGCGACAAACAAATCCTCTACAGTTTTTATCAGCTGTTTTTCTGAAATACAATATAAGAAGTTTGTAAGAAATTACTTATAAAAAATAAAAAAACTTTTCATCACAAGGATAGAACGTTTCGGCATGTTTGTAAACAATAAATGATGAACATCGGACTGTTTTTCGAAGTGAGTCGGTTAATAAAATGACGGATAAAAGGTAATTTGTAAGTTAATCAGATTACCTTATCATTATTACCTAGTTTTACTTCAATCCTCATCAGACAATCCTAGTCCTAAACACAGTCAGCTCATTTTTCACTTGCTTTTGTTTGTGATTGGTATAGGGTCGTGGGTGATGCCTAGACAAATTAGATGTCTGTAACCATACTTGACTGGCTGACCTGGCCGTAAGAAGAGACCGTCACGAATTCGTATCAAATATAGATGTTATTTATAATTGCTTAGTTTGAAACCTAATCGAATTGTTTTTACTTACTTGTAAAAGTTGATTCTTTCTGATCACGATTGTTCTTCATTTCCAGCAGGAAAGTATCAATAAAGTCTTCCATTTTATTCTCGTCAAAGTTCTCCAGGTGTTTGTCGATGAGCTCACCAATAAGGTCTTCCACAAACTTTACATTTCTTAGCGTCTTCTTAACACGGGAAAAGTCCCCAGGTATGTGCCGCAGGAAGGGAAAGAAAGAAACTACAGCATTTGGTCCATTGCTTTCGAATATTTCATCTATTTTTGCCATCACTTTTGCAAACCTAGGGTCATCATGCGTAAAATGTCCTCCAAATGCCAAAGCATTAATAACATTGGACACGCTAGTTTGTACAAGATGCTGAATGCGGAATGGATTCTGTTTTTGTTTCTCAATTTCTGATATGAGAATGGACACTTCCGTGTGCATCCTCACTTCCAAACTCGTTTTTCCGAATCCGAAATTCCTCAGAGTAGTCAAGGTAAATTTTCGGTGTTCTTTCCACAACTCTCCCGAAGATGAAACTATACCTAAAATAAGAATAGAAAATTCGTAAATAACTACATAACTTTAAAAAAAACGTACTGAATAATTCATTTTCGTCGAATGCGTTCGCAAAAATGCTGAATCTGATGTTGATTGTGGAAATTCAGTCATTAATTGATGTGTGAGGTTGTTTAGAGTTTGACTTGGATTCGTATAGATTGTTAGAATATTTATAATTGAAGAATAGAACCATCATGCAATTATAATATGGAAAAAACGGGCGAAATCCAAGAAAACCGCTAAATCTAAACCAACAATTTATTTTATCATGCGGTGTTCGGTCCTTCAGTGGTTATCATGGAACTGAACTATGAATACGGCAGTAAACTCCCATACCATAAATGACATATCTTACAAGCGCATAAGTATAAGAACCGTAAAAACTTACATACAGAAATACTATAAAGTGCTAACAACTTCGAACATGACAAAGAATGGCACCATAAATATACACAGTGGCGTAGCGAGGCAAAGTGCCGCCCAGGGCCAACTACCAAAATTACGCCCCCACTCCATTCGTATTATTTATGATATATACGGTACTCTTACCAAATTGCCGCCCCCTAGAAAGTGCCGCCCGGGGCCACCGCCATCTTCGCCCCCCCCCCCTCGCTACGCCACTGAATATACATAAACACAATAAAAGCATGAACTACCATGAATCGTTACGCCTTGCAACAGTAAATAAACCAGTTCTACAGATGTATTACTCAGCTTTTTTCCCTGTACAATATCAGTAAGAAAAACTACCCTAGTTAAACAGTACTACTTTAAAGACTCGAAAGCAGAAGGTATTCTTTACTTACATAGTTTTCTTCCGGTTTTACTATGTTTCGAGTTTAGAACGTACGAAAGAAAAATTGACAAAATCTGCAGCATCTGATTTCTAAAGCACAATCATTGTTAAAAACGAAATGCCATCATCGACATCGGATACCTAATGTTCTACATATACCATCTATTTATTCGCATAGATGCTTGTTCTTTAAGTATACATACATACATACATACATACATACATATATATATATATATATATATATATATATATATATATATATATATATATAATACAGAGAGAGAGAGAGAGACAGACAGAGACAGAGAGAACTTTGTTAGCAACAACTAACATCATAGAAGGGTAATTTTTATGCTTAGTATTATGACCGTTTCATCAGTTCATTCTAGACTATAATTTCTTTACTAAAAAAACAAATGTGCATCTTTTCTGAAAGAAGAAACTATTTGAAGATTATAAAATGTGTGTTGACAACGTGATTTTGGCAAGAAATGTGTGATGCTCCGATATGTGGCAACGATGAGAATGGATATACCTTGTTTTTCACCGATTAGATTACCAATCAGGAAGTCAGGTCTGTCAGAAAACTCTCCTCCGCGTTTTAAAAAGACTTCTTTGATGACTTCATACCCGCTGACGAATATAGTAAGCGTTGGTCCCATATACAACCGATATATATCACCATACTCCTTTCGCAACCGTCTCAAGGATTTCCTCAAATCCGGATCTGCCGTGAGTTCCCAAACATTCCCTATCAAGGGGATGCGCCGGGGACCAGGGGGAAGTCTTACCCGACCCTGTCGCTTGTACAACCATAGTGCCAATATAGTTATCGGTAAAAGTCCGATAGATACTGAGCTGAGGTATAACTCGGAGCCGGAAAGCGCCATTTGGAATGTGAGTCGATTTCTAAGTCTCCGTCCTTCGTTGAAATCTTGCGATATGGAACTCCAGGTATAATATTAATTGAACAACCCAGTATCAACTGAACGCTGTTTGCCTATCACTCGAGTAACATCTTTATATACGTGATTTCAAGGTCTCGTCGCTTGGTCTGTTCTTCTATTATTGAACAAGTTATAGAAGATGCCAGAACTTAAAATTAATCACACCCATGGGATCATTAGATAGGACAACTTCAAATTAATAACACCCAATGGATCATTGGATAGGACAATAGCTGGGACGAGTATATATAATGAAATAAAACAGGGCATAATTTCGTAATTGGTATTCTACAGAAATATTGTCTCTTGTAGTATGATGGTAAGAATATGAATAGTGCTTCATGAAATCGTCTGCATAAAGTACACGGTACAAGTTTAACTCAAATGTCAAGGAGAATAAAAACATACGTCAACCTGGACAAAAATAGGAACGTCAGCAGAAAATTAAGGAACATGTATGCGTTCACGTGGTAGTATGCAATGACATACAAAGAACTTTAATTTTAAAACAAACTAGACAAAAGACTTCCCACGATGGCGGAGCTATAAGTAGGTCATAAAGGTGAACGTCACTATCTGTTGGGGCTAATGGAAATCGGCTGAACTCCAAATCAAAGATCATATCACAAAATGTTATGATACTTGAAACCATGTTGTTTTTTGTTGTTGTTGTTGTTGTTGTTGTTGTTTGTTTATTTCTTGTTTCTCTCTCTCTTTCTCTCTCTCTCTCTCTCTCTCTCTCTCTCTCTCTCTCTCTTTTACATACGGAAACAATTGTTGTGCCAGTAGCGGATCGTTGTTTTTGAGAGATTACTGGTAATCAAAGTGTGTATAAAAAAAGAATTCAGCCGATCATTTACCTGTAACTCCAAGTATTAGCACTGAATAAAAATGGCAAATTTCAATGATCTACGTTGCCAAACAAACAGCAGGGAGTTCTTATTGACCCATTTATTTATTTATATTAAATATTTCAGTCTACCTGGTAGGCAATAGTTATTATAAAATATTTTTTTATATCCGAGTTCAATGTTTTTCGTCTGAATATACTAATTTGTTTCGTATTAAATAATTTTAATTAATTTTTATTTTTAAAAGTATTGCACGTATGAAAAACTGTATTACTGACACACACACACACACATACACACCCAACGAGAGTGGCTTTTGGGAGTTTCTATGACCTACATGACCGGTGACGTCATGTGTTGAACACCACTTCAGTGTTGATCTTTGTTAACATCAGGTATTGCAGGTACTGTTCATTCAAGACGACCCCGATACTCTGTCATAGCAGACTGTAGAAATGATTCAAGGAGAATTTTTTCTCAAATTCAAGAAATGGGAGTAGTTTGTAAGATTTACCAAAATGAACTGGTCGGCAACAAAGTATTTTCTGATTTGTGGTACCCATGTCTCTTCCTATGTTAGGATCCATCAGTGTGTTCGAAATGTTCTCGTACCCCCAACACGATAGCAATAATTTCGAATTTACAAGTGTGCTCGAAATGTTCTTACATCCCTACATGATGGTAATAATTTAAACTTTATAAGTGGGGATTTTTTTTTTTTTTTGCAGGTGAAATTTTCCATGTATTTAACCTTCACCTTAGTGTAACGTGGGAAATTCTTCACAAAACTTATTTATGGGGGAGGGGGGGGTGGTGGAGGAGGAGGAGAGAAGTTGGCAACTGACATAAAAGCTGTTCTTTGTAGCAAAGTAGGGGCGCCACTAAAGAATACTGCCCCCGGAAGCCTCGCTAGGGGCACCACTAAAGAACATTGCCCCCGGGCGCCTCGAACCCTCAATGCATAATACATTTGACAAGTGTTAACATTAACGCTCAGATAAAAACTCTATTAGATCTTCGAGAAAATTTTGGTTTAACAGGAACTTTTCTTGATTACGAAACACTAAAAGCTTAAATTTATAGAGAATGGTCAAATATGTTGATTCGTGAAGAATAAGAAATAAAATTATTGAAAACATGTACGCTTAAGAACATATATGTTCTAAAAGTTTATAAAAGATTAAGGCGGATACAGTATAATAAATGAAATAAAACCAACATAATTTACGAACTCTACAAAGTGGGGTAATTCTGTAAAACATATATTACAAGAAGAAATAAAAAATTATAAGGATATCCATGATATAAAATTGAAGGAATTTCAGTACAAGATTTCGCATAAAAAATTGGTTAAAAAAATCCCTCTGTTAATAAATTAAATTATTTAAAATTATTTTTGTGAATTTTGTAAGAGAGACCAAGAAACTATTAATCAGTTTTAAAATATTGCAAAAGCCAAGAAACTCGTTACAGCAAAATTTTATTTTAACTATAGTACTAAGCCAAAAGAATATATTGTGGGAAATTTAATTTTAAAAAAATCAATTTTTTGTTTTATGTAACGAGCTAAGTTTTAAATAAGTTCACTGAAGTTTGAAGGTCTCCTCAGTATTTTCAAAAGCCATTTTGAAACTGCTAACTACATGGCTAATATAAGCAAATGGAGAAGAAAAAAATCTTACGAAAATGGTCGCTAGTATATATGTATTTAAAACAAGGTAACAATTTAGCTAATTAACGTGATAGAGTTTAATTGTTTTTGCTCTTTTTAAAAAAGAGTAACACAAGTCACCGTATTGATGATTTATAAAGTGTCAGAATGAAATGTTCATTATATATATCATGTGTCAATACACACATTGTGGCCCAAACAATTATGTAGATATGTTTTGTTTTGGAACTTTAGTTCCATTTAGGCTCCTATATATCAACTTTGCTTGGCAGGTATTTTGAAATATTGAACTATCATGTACGTTTTAAAAAATAAGGAGTTATAAAACAAAATAATTATTTGGCTTGCCATACTTCTTGGAACAGCTGGAATACTGCGGAAGGTCCATAATATCTAAGGCCAGGGGAGGTGGTCCTATCTCAGGGGGGGATTTTTTTTTAGCCCAAAATACGATTATATTTACAATGCGCACTTCTTACAGTCCTCTCTGCTTTATGTATTAGACCTTACTAGTAATTAACACAACCATCAAGCTTATCATGGGATGATGCATGTGGTTACTGTTTTCTAGTCAAATTACAGACAAACCACAAACGAAATTACCGTCTATACTCGCGTATTAAACTGGTTCAAATGCAAACAACATAGACCCTGATCTGCCGTCGCATAATGCGCCGGCAGATCAGGTTCTATGTTGTTTGTTCTATTGATTAGTACTTACAAACTGCATAGACCCAGTCTATGCAGTTTGCAGTTGGTATCAGTTTATACGCGAGTACATACGGTTAATGTTACAACGTCATAAGTTTAGTGTAAAAAATACTTAAAGAATGTTTGCTTGTACCGGATTCGATAAGAATGACAAAATGTGCTACACAGTATGTAGAGTACGTTCATATAAAAAAAACCCCACGGTATAGTTTAAAACGTAAACAGTAAAACCTACTTGTGCTTAATATTATATGAAGGTCTACAGGGCTGATTATGATCTATGTCTACAACCATGGGGGAGGCGTTTTTTCGATTTAAAAAGGGAACATGGGCCATACCCACAACAGATGACTGTGTATTTCTCATCGTGTTTGTATTGACGGAAAACCTGCACTGCTGTTAGGTTTTCCAGTTCCATAGATACGAGAAATTTTCCGAGTAGAGAAATAAAACCTGCTCTCTTGCCCTAATACATCTTATTTATTCGGAAATGGCGATAATAGTAATATGTGGCACTTGAGGGGTCTACGGTTATTAACATTACGCTGAAGGTGTACATTAGACGACACTTGAGGGGTCTACAGGAAATTAACATTGAAGCTACATTGTTACATTGTTAGAAGTGGTTGAACTCAAATAGGGCTACATTGTTACAACGTTAGAGTTGACTTCAAAATGGGAGGGGGGGCGGTGTAATGTCATTTTTCAGCACATGATAGGTTATACATGCCGGCCAATATATTTGGTGGAGAAAGAATCCGGGAAGACCCCGAGAAAAACCACCGACCCACGGGAAGCTACTGACAAGCTTTCTCACATACCAACGTTGGTTGAGCCGAGACTCGAACCCACGCGGACAGAGATGAGATGTGTGAGTGATCTGTAAAGACGAGCGCCTTATACCATTCGGCCACCCGATAGTATAGGTGTCTACGGGAAATTCTATGTTAAAAATGCCCATAGGTTTAACATGTAGGAGACACTTGAGTGTCTACGGAAATTAACATTACGCCATAGGTTTACATGTGGCGAC
This sequence comes from Margaritifera margaritifera, assembly GCA_029931535.1. Classification (NCBI taxonomy): domain Eukaryota; kingdom Metazoa; phylum Mollusca; class Bivalvia; order Unionida; family Margaritiferidae; genus Margaritifera; species Margaritifera margaritifera. Next base: position 3,054,892 of record JAQPZY010001467.1, on the reverse strand, counting down.
AATTGAGGGGTCTACGGGAATGGTTATGTTAAAAATGTCCATCGGTTTAACGTGTCGGAGACACTTGAGAAATTTACAAGAACGAACATTACGTCGTAGGTTTACATACGGGAGACACTTCGGGGGACTATGGGAATGGTAATGTTACAATTTTTAGTTATATCCATTTCTATGTTGAAAAATGTATATGGGTCTACGGGAAATGTAATGTTAAAATGTTAGATATTATCCAATACATACTTTTTGATTACTATCAGCTAATGCTTTTTAATATACTAACCAACGCAAACTTTTTGGTTACTATCCAACACACCCATTTTTTTAATTACTACCCAATATATACTTTTTGATTGCTATACAACACACATTGTTTTTTATTGTTATCCAACACACCAGTTTTTGATTACTATCCAGCACATACTTTTTAATATACTATCCAACACATACTTTTTGATTACTATCCAATACCCCGCACTATACAATCCAACAAGCGTATGGGGTGACTTAAAACCTCACACCCACTATCCAACGAAAAGAGTAGGAGTGTTTATACACACGCTATACTTACATACATACAAACACACTTTTACACACATGCAAGGCAAGGGTTGGAGTGTTTTTAGAAACACAATACCTACAAACACACAAGCAAGCAAAAGTAGGTATTGTTTATAGACACACTACACTCATAAACACAATAGGGGTTAGGGGTTTTATTGTTAAAGTTGGGTTGTGAACATATATATAGACGTAGACATACACAACATATAAACACAGATTGGCAATAATTTGGAGTAATATCTCTCTTTTCTAGAGATCTGGGTGGCCCTGAAAATGGCTGGGATTGTCAACCAAAGACGGTTAACACATACCACATCGCGTCACATTTCTTCTCCACAAACTTCTTCTCACGGTCGATATGTAGACTAAGACACGTTTCAGACACCCATGCCTCTCCACATAGATTCGTCTCTTCCATTTCGAGGGTTGAACGGTAAAGGTGCTATCTGCATTTATTAAAAACAAACAAATGAGTTAGTGTCATATTTGGAATCTGTTTTTCTTCTTTTATAAGGAGAAAAATTGTCAGTTACTGATTTATAATACTTTGTCCATTAGACAAAAGTAAAAGGGGATATGTGGTGATAGCTCATATCTTTTCAGGTCAAAGGTGATAACTTACAAAATCAGCTGGTAAAAGGTGATATGAGACTTTAGCACCTTCTTCTAGGGCATGAGTATAATTTAATTGGATGGTAAAAGGTGTTTAAATCCAATATCACCTTTTAACACGAAAAAATGTGCTCTACTCGGCTAATTGTTAAAGAGTTATCTTTAGGGTTATTGTTTCAATATGACATTATAATTCCTTAATTAGCTAAAATAGCATCAGAAAAGGTGCACGAATAGCTTGGTTCATTACTGGAATCCAAATTTCTCTTTGTGGATGCACTGACATAGTTACTTGGAAAAAGAAGCAACATTATTTGATTTTTTACGAAATTACAAATCCACACTTTTTAGGTAAGTGCGGCCGTTTAAGATTAATCAAAGATAACAAAAAGAATTACAAGGTCTGCTTGACTTATAAGACATGACTTATATGACTTTTTTGTGGTCTTGCATATTTGTACATATTGTGATTTTAACCATCGCTATATTACTTTTACATAGCTAGAGACTTGTGATGTTTTCATCACTTCTTTAAATTCCTTTCTTGCAATTGATATAACCTTGCAACTAATATATAAGATTTGAAATGCACATGAAGTTATAATTTTGCGCATGTATGTTTGTTCTTGTATGTCGTTATTGCTTATTTTATCATGTAATACATCTTTGATCATCAACATTTCCCTCTCCTGGACTGCCATCTTGATCAAGACATTTTTTTCATGACCTTATGATTGTCTTTTGAAGATTCCTATTTCATAACATATTTAATCTAAATAGCTAGGTTGTAAAATATTTAATCACTTGACATAGTTTAAGGAACAATGAGAATTTCATGTGCTTTAGTTGTAGCAAAAAATCATAATGAGATACTGTCCAAATTATGGTTGTCAATCTTAGGACTAATAGTACTAATACATCTGCAATAACTTGTCATAGCGGCCATTGCGCCGTCCAATGTTAGTACACAAGATTGTCTTTAAAAAAAAGTAGTCTTCATTCAATTTCGCCACCTAAATATACAATTGTGAATTTGAATCCAATTTTATAAAGCCACATTTCTGGTATTTAAGATGTGTGTGTGTTTGTTTTTGATTAAATTTCATTCTGATCTGGAACCTACACTATTCTTTGCACATGAAGATGGATCAAGAGGATATGAGTGATTGATCTGATTGGTTATATTGATACATTTAGGTTGTGTTCAAGCTGAAATAAAGAATGTTACACCTGCAGAGAAATAAAAGAAAAACAAACAAACGAACAGATTCAAGGTCACCAGCACACTGCAAATTACAAGGATGCTAAATCGGAAAGCGATATTCTTCTTGAAGAATAAAAAAGTAAGCTTCATAGAACAAATATAACGAACGATGACACTAGTTCAGGCCCACTGGCTTATGCTAAGGACAGAAAAGTTAAGAGCAAACACCAGCGGTTATCTAAAGAAAAAAAAAATAAAAAAAATAAAATAAAATAAAAAAACAAAACAGAAGAGGATGCACCGAGCAGAATGAGCAATACTTAAGAGTGGATAATGATAATGAAGTCACAGAACATTGAAACATTAATGCCACTTTTGGCCAAATTGAGAATGGCCCACAAATACCAACTGGCAGTAGCATATATAAAATTATATACATTTCGCAACAGTGTGATATAAATTATGTTATTAGTGATGCTACTAGAGGCATGTCTGATGTAATCTACATCAACCACAAAGTTGGTTAAATTATAGCAACTTTACAACCCACTGTTCCAGAGGTTCATTCTTCAGTTACTAATTTCAAATGCTGTTTGCTAACAAAAAATCCAAAATAACTGAATGCTATATAAGCACTTGAAGAGAAGAAAATACGAGTAAACAAAAGCTAAGTTTCTTTTGTTGAGAGGAATCGGACACCAAGTTACCACTTGCAACAATGAAAGGGAAACTTGCCACTAAAAGGAAAAAGAGCACACCAGCAAAGATGAATAAAACACAGTGACAGTGACTACACTCCGTCAAAGTGCAATCTTCCCAGTACCAGTTCAAATGAGCATATGGACAATCCCATCAAATGAAGATGACCAATCACTAACGGATGATAATAAAGTGCATAGGAGCTTGTGAAGAAAAAAAATGAAGAAGTGGGACAAGGCGTTTGAACATCTGAGATAAAAGCTGGAAAAGGAGAGGTTCACACAACAAAAGACAACCAATGCAGAAATGCTTTACAGACAATAAAACAAAATGCAGCAGAACAAATATATCAACAGAAGGGACCAGTTTTGATTTTTAAAATGATTTGTTTTAAAAAACCATCCAAGACTGATCCTTTAGATAACTCTCTTAATGAAGGTCCGGATGAATTATCAAATGCAGGCGATATCAGTGGCTCTTATTAATTTGAAAACAATATCAACGAAAACACATAGAACTAAAGAAAGAAAATTTTAAAAGAAATAAATCAGAGTATGAAGAAAATATCACACCAGTCACTTGGACAAACTTTAATAATATGATGGAAAGACAATTAGACCAGATAACAACTGCTTAATGATAGATGTTTTGAAACATTTACATCCATGTATGTTAGTCAAGGTTCTGAGAGCTACAATAGCTGAGCATCTAGAGGAAAATATAATCTATTACATGTGCTTTGTTACTTTTATAGAGAGCTAACACCGGAATCAGAACAAAACAGATTCATTAAAATGACTGAACAAGTGAAGAGCAATTGCTTGTGGAAATCGGATATGATCGGTTTTGTGCCACTGTGCATGGCAAATATTTTGAGCTGTCCACTTCAGATCTTTTCAAGTTGACCTTTAAACCCAGTATCTGATTACAACCAGATCTGATAACACCATCCCATGCTGAACAAATTCCTATTGCACAATAAAGGGTAGAGATCATCTATGATGCTGTGAAAAGAGAAGAAATATGCAAGAAAAGCAAAGGCAATAGATGTCCATGCAATCTGTACATAGTGTGCAAGAGGGAGATCTCAACATGACAGTTGCTACTGATCCAAATGCTCCAGCAATTGATGAAGCTGAAATGGGTGGTATATGTAATTCATCAGGTGTAGACACATTTTACATGAAAGCACCAAGTACTGATTTACAGGTTGAAATGTGCACACCACCCAAACATCAATCTATGGATCATCCACCTATGAATTTTGACACCACAAATGATAATTATTAAAGTCCGAAACAGAAGAAGCTTTCTCAAGCAAATACACACGAGTGGAAGGCATCTTTCTGTAAACAAAGGATGTCAACCCTGCAGGCGGATCCCACTGAAGATTGAAATGTTTGTGAAATACAGCAGAAGATCATCAAAAGGAATTTTTTCAGATTTACTTGAGTGTATGTAATGATGAGAAGCAGACATGCCTTGTTTGTTAGCATGTGGAGCAGACAGAGTCTAAACAAGTTTCAAAATGGTGAAGAATACATATGTCTCAATCATTTTACCTGACTATTGTTTGGGAGAAATGTATTTGCAAAGGTATTAGCAAACAAAACTGTTGAATGTGCAATGAGGAGCAAAGTACATGTAGTTTTCACTGGTAGTGATGGTAGGGGCTCTCACCCTCCACCCAGTAAATCACGAGAAATTGATAATCAGCTTGTTTCATGACCACATCAACAGTTTTACTAAAGTTTGTCCACAAGAAAAGATACAATAAAGATATACCTTCACATGACTTAAACTTTAGATAAACGTATTCACTCCAAGCAGAAAAGTGCATAGAAGATGACAAAAAAGAAAAGCTGTTAAAGAAAATGGGTACAGAAACAATTTCAGCAAGGATAACAATTTACCTTTTTTCACCAGAAGAAAGACCAGTGTCTCATTTGTTGTCGCTACGAACACCAAAAGACAGGAAGATAATTGGATGAAGAAGAAAAAAAAAGAAAATAAAATATAAAAAAATGGACTTGCAAGTAAAAGAGAAAGATAAGCAAAGAGCCAAAATCTTATGCAACTTTACTCATTTCAACATTCGAGATACAAGCTCTCCTGACAACCCATTGTAGATGAATGGGATAATGCAATTTGCTTCCTTTGAGATGAAACATGAAGAGGTAGAGGGTCTTGCAATATTGACACAGAGACTTGTCTTACCTTGCATCTAAACTCTCTAACTAGCAGAACATCCAACATCAATGAAGTCACTTAGTTTTCTGCTACTTGTGGTGGGCACAACATGAATCAAATTGTATCACGTGCATTTCTATACTGCATTCAAACAGTTGAAAAATAGCTCACATTAAACAGAAGTTTCTAAAAAATGTGGACATTCAGAGATGGAATGTGACTCAGTTCATGCTAACAATGAAAATAAAAAGATTACCAAAGTGTATATTTCTTTACAGTGAAAAGGTGTGACATGACTTGCAAGGAAGATTAACCCCTTGTATTTCCACTGAAGTTTAGAGACTAACTGAAATTTAAAAAAAATTATAAAATAAATAAATAATGAAACTAGAAAATAAATGTGTAAGTGGAAAAATCAGTAAACAAATTAAAGATAAAATGGATTTAAGTCGAGAAGAAAACACCAAAGAGCCTCTTTATGAACTATACATTTAATGAACATGATTTAAGAGAGGAGCTGGTGACCTGTGAAATAACCAGAGATAGACCAAAATCAATCAATACCATAACCAGGTAAAACTGTCAATTTCTGCTGCTAAAAAAGCAGTTGTGTTGTCCCTCCGTACTTCATGAACAATACTAGAGGAATGTAATGAATTACTAGATCCCACACATCCACTAAATCTGTGAAAGACAAACTTCCAACTCCTTATGCAAATGAGGAAGAGGAGAACACTGATGAGAATTAAACATTATTTATACTGATATCTATCATTTCTAGAAGGAAAAGAGTTTGCATTGGTTCTAGCATTGTTTATTATTGATGTATAATGTTCAGAATATTTATATAATTGTAGAAAAATTAAACGTTTTAGAGATGTAGCATGCTTTTTCATAAATCACAAGAGTATTACAGCATATACTGGCTTTTTATTGTCAGAGAATATACAACAGTCCATATCTTTTGTTCACTTGTCAAATAAGGAGCTGTTAGGTATATTTTCAAAAAAAAAAAAAAAAAAAAAAAAAAATTGGGGAAAATATTACCATTCTGAAAATTTTGCTCTAACACTGAGCTATGGAGATAACAAGTTTCTAATTTTATTTCAGTTTTTATTTATTTGCTGTTGTTTCTTAGGCAGTGGAACAATCAATGATATGACAGTAATGACTGTATCTTTTATAAATACCTAAACATCTTGAACTACAGATTGATCTTAATGTGCTAAATAACCATAATACAGTATGCTTGATATTCGCCATAAAGTATTGGAGTGAGAAAAGATGCTGTTTGTTTGTTTAATGCTCTGAAACTAGCTTTTTTCATTCAGAGTTTTGATACGGATGCTAACATAGTATGTCTCCATTTACCTGTCAAATTTAAAAATTTTCTTAAAGGTAAAAGGTGCTAACTGCAGATATCTCCTTTTACCAGTAATGAAAATAAAAAAGAAAAAGAGACTGTTTAAAAAAGTGAAATTGCAATTAATTCTAAGTAGAAACATTTTATTTCACAATTGATTCATAAAGAGAAATGCATCTTTTACAAAAATATTGCACAATAATAAAGATGGAAACAATATAAACAAATTATAATTCACTCAAACATTTAACGTCAAATATCTCTAAATGTGAAAACGTGTAGTTAGCACCTTTTACTGTGCAACCCTCGATTTAGCTGTATCTGTCATCGTGCCTTGATATATACCGGAAAGTCCGGATCGAAGAGTATACTCAAAACAATAGTCGACGACTCCACGCTTGTCTAGATCTTGTCGTGTTGTCTTGAGAACAGGCGACACAATGGGTCAATGCACGTCTATATATAGTCTAGGACCGGATCGAAACGGATTGGAATGTCCCACCAAGTAGAATGTGTTTAACATAATTCAGTCAGGGTGTATTGTCTATCTTCTAATCAGAAGACAACGGACGCGCGATATCGCTTTCAATATATATATATATATATATATATATATATATATATATATATATATATATATATATATATATATATATATATATATATATATATATATATATATATATATATATGCTTTTGCACTAGCTTTCCTACGATTTAATATTGCTGAAGAGTTCAAGTACAATACCTGTCGCTAATAACATGAAGACGATGTATTAGGGTGCTCCTGCCGCGGATACATAGCATACTCCGAATGATAGTACGACTACTACTATTACTACTACTGCTGTAGCAAGTATTCTTCCAAAAGAGAATACTTCGATTTGGCTTTCTACGAATTTGTACCTGTGGTAATACCACTACCGTCACATCCTTCTCCATCATTGCCGGTCTATGGTGATTTCAGGAAGAAACAGAAGAAGGAGTTGGAGAGTGTTTGCAAAGTCAGAAAGAAGAAGAAGAAGTATTTGTTCAACAATAACAACAACAAGAGGAAAAAGAAACAAAGAAGAAGAAGAAGAGAAGAGGAAAACTTTGAACAGTGAACAGAAGGAAGAGAGTGAAAACAAAATGGTTAATCTGTTACAAGACATTTTGGCAGAGTTATAACATCTGAGAGAAATGTATCAAACGTCTTTAGCCCAATCGAAGAGAAAGAGACCTTCACGATCCAAGACTTCTAAACCTTTTGTGACAACATCAACGTTCATCACTGAGACGCCAGCAACAACAGCAGCAGCAGCCACTACCACAGCACCAGGAAAGGTTTAAGACAGTTACAGCTGACGATCTCAAGTCCATATGTTTTTTGTTATTCAAAAACTCCAACGGTCCTTTTAAGGGCCTCCTATATCTTTTAGAAAAGAGATATTAGTGATTGCCAAATCAAATAAAACTTAAACACCTCCATTATAAAATGTGTGCGTGTTTGAGTCTGTGAATATTTTATCCATACTATAAGAAAAAATCAAGACAAAGAGACGTTTACGTTTTTTCTTTGGTATATTCTCTTTCAATAAGAATTACGATGAAATTTAAAAGTACTCAACAATAGTCCATTTTCTTCTGTCTTCCTTTCTTTCGCTGTCTTTCTCTTTTGACTTTCTTCACTGGCATGGGCTCTTCTACTTCAGTTTCTTCTACTTGTCTTGCCTTCTTGAATTTTTTACTGGTATGGGTTCTTCTGTTTTTTTATGCTTCTGAAGAATGCTCCTCCTCTTTGTTCTCTTTTTTCTTGGGACACTCTAACGATCAATGCCCTTTTTCTTGACAATGATAACAGGTATCTTTACTTTTGTCTCTCTTTTCTTCTGTCTTAATGGTTCCTTTTCTTTGACAATGTGGACATTCTGAAGCCCAATGTTCTTTTCCTTGACAGACACAGTAGGTATCTTGACTTTTATCTCGAGTGGAGTAGTCCGATGTTTTGTCAGAAGTGTACTTTGGAATGACTCACTGTAAATCTCTCACGAGAAGTGCGATTTGTTGTGATTCTTCCATCTTCACATATTGAAAACTGAATAAGTGCATTCTCTTAGGGTGAGGGAATATATATATATATATATATATATATATATATATATATATATATATATATATATATAGAGAGAGAGAGAGAGAGAGAGAGAGAGAGAGAGAGAGAGAGAGCGAGAGAGAGAGAGAGAGAGAGAGAGAGAGAGTGAGAGAGAGAGAGCGAGAGTGAGAGAATGTGTGAGCGTGTATCCTAGTCAAATCTAATTTTGAATCAAGATGAAAAGATCAAACCTTGTCAAGGAGAAACCAGAAGAAGCCAAGAAACGACGACAACTTTCGGTGCCACCTCATACGCTAAGTGAAGTATTAGCACAAGTACATGCTAGCGATTTTGAAGATGACATGAGTGATCTCTACCGCAAGACCGAGAGTGTCAAGATCAGTCATGAAAAAAAGTCAATCAGTAGCTCCTGAAGATTATTTTTACATTCGACTTGCACAAATAGTGACTTCCAGAAAGTTTCGAACGACGTCTCACACACGGTCAAATTTAAAGAGTACAAGTCCTAATTGCCACCAGATAAAGCAGCGGGTTTCATTACAGATTTATGGGATTTATTATTAGAGACATTGAAACGACAGTGCCAAGCTAATGATGAAGATCGTTTTAGAATATCCATCACTCACGACAATTTTAAATTTCCTGTGTTATTAGAGTTTAGTACACCGGCAGAATTAACTTCTTCCAAAATTATGATTCACCTCCAAGATGTAGCAGACGACGCAAAGTTTTATTGGTGGATGAAATTCGCGGTACCAAACGAAGTATCGTTCAGATTAACAACCATCAAGATCAAATGTGCTTAGCCCGTGCCATTGTAGTGGCTCGAACTTATGTCGATAAGAACGATACGGCAGAATTAAAAAGATCATGGGATAGGATTAAACGATCGGAGACACCCCAACAACGGAGAGAGGCAGAACTCCTTTTGCAGCAAGCAGGCATTTCCAAATGCAGAAACTTCAAGACGTGTTGGCACCTCGTTATACTTTTAAAGTAGTCCCTCAAGTCGTTCGCGGAGCCCTTGTATATCGAGAACCAGATGTCCCAGATGGAAAATACATTCACGTTTATATCATGAAGATCATTTCGATGCTATTACAAAGTATCACAGGATTTCTCGGATATGGATATTATTGTGAGAAATTTGACCAAGGATTTATCCATCGAGACCAACATATTCATTGTGGAGAGAGATGTCGTGGGTGTTTGGCTTCCAGATCTAGCATTCCTGAAGGAAAAGAAAGAATTAACTGCACGTCTTGCAAGAGAACATTTGTCAGTCCAACCTGTTACGAACGACATCGCTTGAAAACATTCCAACAACATAAAAGCGCTTTGCGAATTTTTTGAAGTGTGCTCCACATGTGGACATCTTTTTCGAGCGAACAACCAAAAGTCACAAGTTTGTCCAGAAAAGAAAAGTTGCCGTTTTTGTGACTAAGATGTGGACTTTAATCATCAGTGTTACATTCAAAGATATGACAATCAACTTGAGAAAGTATTAACTGACGATCAGAACAAGAATAATAAGAAACATGTGGATTTGATACTTTATTTTTACTTTCAATGTTCACAAAAGACTGGAATTCACATACCCTATTTTTGTGTAGCTCATCTTGCTTGTGACAAGTATATACAAGAGCCTTTATTTTGTCACCGTCCAAATTGTAGTAAGATTCCAAGAGGACGATAAAAAATCTTTCGGGGCTCTAGTACTCTTACTGATTTTGCAGAATTGATTTTTGATCTACCGACGACATTTGGATCGAAAAGGGAACTGTCATCGATATGCTACAGTCATGGCTCACAATTTCACAGGATACGACGGACAATTTCTTTTGAAATATTATTCAAAACAAGGTACCGCATTTCCAACAGTGACCATGAACGGAGCCAAAATCATTTACATGAAAGTGGGAAACGTACAATTTAAAGATTCCACGAGTTATTTGGCTATGCCTTCAAGTAGAATGCTTAAAACGTTTGGAATGATAGAAATGGCTAAAGGCTATTTTCGACACTTTTTCAATACCGAAGCTAATCAACACTCTGTGCTCCCGCATTTGTCTGAAGTACTCTACTACGACCCCGACGGTATGCACACAGAACAAGTAGGAGCATTCTACACTTGGTACCAACTCAACTCGTCAGACTCTATTGACTTTCAAGAAGAAATGCTAAAATATTGCCGATCCGATGTAGATATGTTATGACGTTGTTGTGGAAAATGTCGACAATTAGTTATGGATCACTGAAGGAAGCTTCTACCATTGCCTAAGCGTGTGGATTAGTCTATCAAAGAAGTTAATGCCCGCGAACAAATTAGCCATCATAACATCTCAATTATGTGTCTCTCTTAGTCGTCGATATTCACCCAAAGGTTTGCGCTGACTCCATTAATTGTGTGAAACTGAAGACAAGTGGATACAACATGCTAGAAACGGCGGAGAAAAGAAAATTTGAACCCTTTCCGTAGATGTTGGGATTTGAAAACACACACATCGTCTACGAATTTCAGGGACTTTTATTTCATGGATGCCCAATTTGTTTTCCTCAAAGAGACCTGAAAAGTCCTTTCTCGAAGTCAACCATGGAAGAGTTGTACGACCAAACATATCCACGACACCAGAATTTAGAAAGTCAAGAATACCAAGTGAAAGAAATATGGGAACACGACTTCAATGGACGTTTGAAAACTGATCCAGAATTTAAACGCATTGTAGAAGATTACGATGTAGTTGACATTGAACCTTTAAATCCACGCGACAGTTTGTTTGGAGCACGAACCAATGCCACACGTTTGTTGTACGAAGTGGACAAATCTCAAGAAGAGCAAATCCAATACATCGATGTGTGTTCCTTGTATCCTTGGGTGTGCAAATATGCTCGATTGCGGTCACCCTGAATTGTTGTCAGAACACATCGACGTGAAACACATTCTCCAATACGAAGGTTTGCTCAAATGCAAAGTGTTGCCGCAGACAAACTTGTACCATCCTTTTTTACCACATCATTGTTACGGAAAAGTGATGTTTCCTTTTTGACGTACGTGTGCTGATACATGTAATCAAGACCAACCTTGTCGCCACGATGATGAGGAACGAGCTTTGACAGAAACGTGGGTGAGTGTCGAATTGTTTCATGCTCTGGATCGTGGATACCAGCTGTTAAAAGTAATTGAAATTTAGCAATTTCCTACACCAGAGCAATATCAACAAGATGACGACGACGATGACTCGAATGAAGGGATATTAGTATAAAACTGAAACCCCTTTATGTCAGGATACTATCTGTCAAATTATATTCAACAGTTTTGGAGAAGAAGTCGTTGATAAGTTTTTGTATTTTGTTAATGGCGGCCAAATTTGATTCTAAGCTAGTATACTTACTGACAAATGTGGTCAAATTCAGCTGAGAGGTTTTTGAGAAGTTGTTTCAATCTTTATATTTTTAGTAATGACCTCCACATTAGGTGGCGGATTGGCATCATTTACGCAAATTTTAAAGTAATTCATGCTAGGATGATTTCTGTCAAGACTGGTCAATTTCTATTCAGCGGTTTTAGAGAAGAAGTCGTTTAAAAGTTTTTAAACGTTTAGTAGCGGCATCCATATTTGATGGTGGATCGGCATCATTTGTTTGGTCAAATTCTATTCAGCGCTTTTGGAGAAACGTCGTTTTAATTTTATTATAGTTTTAGTAACGGTGCCCATATTTGATGGTGGATTGGCATCATTTGTGCAAACTGGACAAGTCTTGGTGAGTAGTTAAGATGGAGTATAAGGAGGCGGGGATTAACATTACGACATAGGTTTAACATGTGGGAGCCGATATGGAGCATAAGAGAAATTTATCATGTGGGGGCATATATGGGCCATATGGGGAATTTAACAATTGTGTGGGGGGATATGGGGCATAAGGGGAATTTAAACATGTGGGGGAGGATATGGGGTAGTTTGCTCTAAATGTTGAAAAATGTATGGGGAATAAGAGGAATTAACTTTACGCCACAGTTTAACATATGGGGCGGATATGAGGCATAAGTAGAATTTAATAATTGGCCTCCATGTTGAAAATAATTATGGGGTTTAAGGGAAAGTGTAATATTAAAGCTACACCTACTATCCAACACGCCGTGTATAATGATCCACACCCAGTGTTCTACTATTCAACATCCCACACTATACATCAACACGCCGTTGAGGTGACCAGCACCAAGTGATCTACTATACAACATCCCACATTATACCATCAACACACCGTTGTAATGACCAAAACCCCTACACCTACTAACCAACGAAAAGGGTAGGATTTAAAAGAAGGTGGATACAATCAACCACTATCACACACAAGAGGGTATGATTGCTTACACACACACACTGTACTTACATACACACAAACATACTATCACATGCACAAGGGTAGGAGTGTTTATACACACCATACCCACAATCATAATTATACACTATCTCACTGGGGTACTGGTTTTAGTTTAAGTCTTTTTGTGGAAGACAAAGACATACACAAGCATAAAACAAGCAGATTGCCAATACTTGAGTAGTATCTCTTTTCTGATAGAATTGGGTAGCCCTGAAAAGGGCCGTTTTTGTTTGTTTGTTTCTTTCTTTCTTTCAGTCACAAATCTCCATTAGTTGCCGCACCTCCCGGGTCGGACTTCACAGGTAGAACATCTTTTTTTTCCATCCATCTCCACCCAAAGAATTGATGGATATAGTGAGCCTAAAATCAGATCATTTGTCTCCATCTCCCAATCCTCCACTTTATGAATCAGGGGTGGTTCTGGCTGTTGTTGCCGCAGTTGCTGCAGCTGCTTCTTTCTCCAGCTCTCTTGAACCTTTTTCCAGTTTTTTAAGGTGTTGTAATAACCTCTCTATTTTCTGTCTCTCTCACTCCCGCTTTTACACCACCCAACCTGTTTTGATTTTCTCCACTTCTTTTTTCATAACTTTTTTTACTAGTTGTTTTGCCGACCTGAAAACAACCAACTCCCTCTTCAGGGATAACACTCCATTTCTTCCACCTGACCCAGGAGGTGCTCCACTCTGTCCATTTAAGATATGGCCTCTCTTAATTTTCCCACTCGACAGTACTGAGTTGCCATTCTATGTGACTCTGCATAGGATCGACGATGCATGGTATGACTGGCGAGCGCACCTATTTATATGCTAGAGACGCGGACGTGAAGTAAAACATACCTCAAAGTGGAGATTTAGACATGAAGGAAAACATCTCTAACTATAGTACACAGAGCAGATAGAATATAAGTAAGGATGAATCATGCTAACCTAAAAGAACCTATCCTCCTTTAAAAAAATCAAAGATTGACAAAGAGAAAGAATTTTGTTTAAAAAAAGCAAAAAAAAAAAAAAAAAAAAAACAACAACAATGAGACATTTATACTATCACACTGGGATAGGGGTTTAAGTCTTAGTTGTCAAAGACACACACAAACTTACAAATACATAGATTGGCAATGAATGAGTAGTATCTCTTTTCTAAGAGATATGGATGGTCCTGAAAAGAGCCTTTGGTTGTTGTCTTGGATCTTTGATTTTATCAATATCCAGAACGACTGGACATTATTGGCCGCACAACAGAACAGGCTCATGTCTTTTTGTAATAGACAGTGAGCCTAAAATTTAGGCTCATCTGTCTCCATCTTCCAATCCTCTTCCTCCTCCTCTTCGCTCTGCTGATGTTTCGGTTGCTTTTCCTTCTCTTTCTTTTTCTCTTCTCATTCTTTATTTTCTTTGTTTATTTCATCTCTTAGTACTTCTTCAATAAGGTCGTGTGACATCTTGAGGAAAATATTCAGTTTCTTGCCCAATCTCCTTTGAACGAGGTGGTACTTAACCCTGTACATATGCATCAGAGATTCACTTAATTTACCCATGGTCGTCATACTTGTTGTCTAGTCGATGATGGATGGCAAGACTCGACAATGCACCACTTTATATATAAAGATGCACGGTCGTGAAGGAAAACATTCCTCAGATTCAGTACGCTGACGTGAAATAAAACATTCATTTTTACAAATTCAAAGATCGACGGAGAGAACGTGAAAGAGCACGTCAAAACATGAACATGTATCAGTGGTGGCAACGTTGTGCAGTAAGACTAGACTTCCAACGATCTAGTACAGAGTCATTTTGCTATCGATGCACACTACGTTCCTGATCTAAAGAAAATATATACCCACAATGTTCACAAAACCACCTTTCTATTTTGCCATCGTTTCTAGACATATCACTTCCAAAAGTCAGTACAAATTCGAGTTGGAATCCAAGACTGCGCTGATGAAGAAAATACGCACAATATTGTCCACACAATATCGAATCTGATACTTGTAATCTCACATTATTGAATTGAGTGCATACAGCATTACTTCACATAAAGTCTATGATAATGTCTTCCAGATGAGGTAATCCATAGGAATCAAAATATACCACACTGTGATCGTTGGAAAAGTAGACGGCTACCTAAATTATTCCTGGACGATTACTGTTTGCTGTGTTGATGACATAAGCTAGAACGTCTTTAGGTTCTTGATGACGAAGTTCATCTTTAGCACACATCACTGGATTCCAAGAAACTGTGTGCGAACTGTGAGTCGGAATGCAACGAAGTTCCCAGATATTTATTCTTCACAGGTAATGATAAGCAATCAGTTCACACTTGAGTGTTTCTTTAAAAAGATTTGTCAAGTAAATCGATGCAAGAGTTCTTCGATGCGTTTTGTTTCCAAATAAGTCAATGGAGGTAGCGAATGGTCACTCAAGTCTTAATACCACTTTTTCAAGATCGTCTCTTCTGGGTCGAGGGTCTATGCTTTTTCCATATACTCTTTCAACTTGTGTTCTTGACTCATCATCAAACATTTGTCGTGTTGCAATTGACTAGGATAATGATCGATTTGATAACCATAAGAATATTCTCTGGTTAGGAGTGTGATTCTTTCAGGCAAGTGGCGAGCAAAACAGGAGACTAAGTGTTGTTCTTGTTCTGGTCATCTTGACATCATGTCTGCATCTTTCTCCTATTCTTCTTCTCCACTTGGAGTTTGTGAATTCTCTTCTGGATAGAAAACATCATCTTCGCCTATGTCCATACCTTCGTGTCCCATGTTTTGATCGTCTAGGATCACTTCTTGCAGACAGTTGATTACCAGAGTCTTGTTCAATTCTGCATACAAGATGACGTTTATTGTGTGCTCAAGGGCAAGTGCAAACTGAAGTTCCACACTGAGTTGGCCTGATTTTATAGGGTGGAAATGTCCCTGGTTTGGGGTGAAATCAAATCCCCACATAGCATATCCTCCTTCTATATTCGTCATTATAAATGCCTTGGGTACTGCTGGTACCTAATTGTCTTGTGGCTTTAAACAGAGTCAAGTAAGATCTCAAGTAAGTTTTCTGGACAAAGGAACGTTCAAAGGGTCTGGTACACAAAGTCTGTCCGTCTGCTATCTTGGACACGTTGTAGTGTTGAAACTCGATTTTTCTCTTGGACTTTTAAACAATTACATCATGATGAGCATTGAGACAGATCGTGCAATGCGCTTTACTTTCTTGAAATAAATATTGAGTAATGTATATAATATTGGCATTATGATGATGTCTTTTTTGCGTAAACCAAGGTTTAATTTCTTCTTCGTCTTCTCCTGTTGTGGAATACGATCGAACAAAAGCTATTGTGTTGAATCAAAAGTTTGACAAATTCGGTTTTGCCTTAACTACTGGGTCCAGCAATCAACATGTTAAAGGGATAGCGAAGATATAGTGCCTCCCAGCTTTGACGATCTGACATTTCGTCAATCACTTCCACAATTGATGATGCAGTCATGACTCTCAAGTACAAATTCTGAAACAATCAACAAGAACATAAGACATGCTATATCCTTTTAATGTTTTTTTTCATGGTACAAAAATAGTTATGTTTCAACAACAAAAGTAATGTCTTCTTCATGGTGCAAAAGGAATCGTATCGTCTTGTGAAATTAGTTATTTTAAAAGTACTTGGTAATCCACTAAATCTTGAACGGTGTCATTGATCTTCTTTTACGGAATTTGGTGCAACGCTGATGACAGAAGTCTTGGCATCGAGAGTCTTGTATCTACGAAGAGTTTTGTGTCTGTCATAATATTTTCCAATAAACAGTCTTTTCATACTATGAAAATATCAATAGTTTTAAAATCGAGAAATGATTGTGAGTTTGCGTTTCACTTGAATCTGTACAAAGTCTCTGTAAATGCGTTCTTGCAGTTCCAAAGGTAGATTCTGAATGTACTCTTCTAAACTAGTCATTCATGGGAATGCAATTTGTTTAGAAAATACTCATACGTTTTCCAAATGGAATCTGACGGTAAACCATATGGATGAAATTAAGTCATTAACCCATCACAGATCACACGTCGTGAAGAAGTCTTATCTTGAGGCGATACTTGTTTGAAAAGTATTTCGTAATCCTGTAAGTCTTGAACTTTTTCCTGGACTTCGTCCCATAGAATTCTGTGTATTACTCCATCACTGTAGGTATAAATTGTGACATCCAAAAATCTTAGAAGATGCGGGTTGTTGATTAACGTCTGACCATTTTAACATTTTGAAAGTAATCTGCATTTTTATAGCATTCAGACACCAATGGTGAAAACGGCTATGTCAGTGAGGATGCAATTGTTCTTAGCGTTTCGCTTGAATCTGTACGAAGTCTCTGTAAATGCATTATCGCAGTTCCAAAGGTAAACTATGAATTCTCTCTTCAAAATATCCACGAGGATAATAGTCATGATCCACCAAGAGAAGGTAGTGACAGCACGCAGACCATCTGGCTTGTTCAAGGAATGCTGAATCTTTATGTTATCATTCGTGGACCTTCACATCACAACTGAAACACTGTAATTGGACTCCTCGTCTCGAGTAGACAAAGCCTGCTCTGTATAAAGTTTTGGGAGTGGAGAAATGCAGATCTTTGGACTTTTTTCCCTTGGAACGTCTGTGATCGACTTTGAAAATCACAATAGCTAGGCAAAGCCACCGGAAACGTGTATTCTTTTTTTATTTGTAATTATCGATGAGCTAGTGGTATCCAGCTTGGTTTGTGACTGCATGGATGATATCCATCGATGGGCACACACGAACGGCATTGCTTTCGCTAGTAGAGCGGCAAAGTCGTACTGCATCGCTTAAGTCACAGCGTACAATATCACTCTGGTCACAAGGAATTCCATGGCACTTATTTTCATTGAACTTGGTGTCAGCAGTGGATCCATCACACTGTTTCTGTGGCGAATTCATCATTCTCGGATAACATCTGTACTCAAAATCATCTTTCTGTCTTGGAACTGTCTCCGTTTTTATACGTGTGTCCGTAAGCTAAAATTGTTGAGATCAGGAAGTCGCACTCGTTTTTCGTAGACAATCTGATACCATTTTTTTCAAGTGTCGACTAACGAGTTCATGATGTGACAAACGTACAATTTTTGGAGGATCCACCGTTTTGACACGAAAGCCTTAATCTTGACCTGACTTTAAGGTTTCTTTTAAGACGTCAAAGTTTACCACTTGACTCGAGCGATAGTTCAGTGTCAGTCCTTTTACTGTATACATTTGGTATGCAGTTTATTGTCTCGGTACTGGTAGCTGTAATTTTCTGTTCGTATAGCGTCGGGGTCGTAGTCATTGGTTTCAGGCAAATGCGGGAGCACGACGTCTTGATTTTCTTCGGTATTGAAAAAGTATGGAAAATTGTCTTTAGCTATTTCTGTGATTCCAGACGTTCTGGGCCTTCTACTCATACGATTTGGCATGGTGACTGCTGGAAATTCGTATCCCGATAAATAATGGGCAATTACTGTAGCATATCAATGACAGTTCCCGTAACGATGTACTTCCTTTTTGCTCCAAGTGTCGTTTGTGGGGTCTAAAATTCACTCAGCAAAATCAGAAAGAGTATGAGAGCAACGAAATATCTTTTCACGTCCCCCTGGAATCACGTGATGAAATAAAGGTTCTTGAATGCCCTTTTTGCAAGCGCGATGAGCCACACAAAAATTAGAAATGTGAATTCCAGTCTCTTGAGAACATAGAGTAAAAAAGATAAAATCCAAACATTTCTTTTCCTTTGTTCTAGTCGTCATTCAATAATTCCTCAGGTTCGTTGTCATATCTTTGAATATAACATTGATGAACTAACTCGACGACTTGGCCACAAAAACGGGATCGTTTCTTTCCTGCACACAAATTAAACTTTTGTTATTGGTACAAACAAGGTGTCGACAAGTGGAAAATGCTGTCAATAATTCGCAAGCACTTTTGTGTTGTTGAATTGTTTCATGCGATGTGGCTCGTAACATACTAAATTGACAAATGTTCGCTTGCAATTAAAACGTTGAATTCTTTCTTGTTCATCAGGAATGCAAGATTTGGAGGCCAAAAAGCTACGATATTTCTCTCCAACATGAATATGTTGCTCCCGACTGGTAAATCATTGGTCATATTTGTCGCAATAGTAATTGTATCCGAGATATCCTGTGATACCAATAATAGCATCGAAATAATTTTGGTGATTACAAATGTGAATGTATTTTCCGTCTAGAAGATCCAGTCCTCCAAACGGGAGATCTCCACGAACGACTTGAGGGTACACTTTCAACGAATAACGAAGGACCATCACGTCTTGAAGTTTCTGCATTTCAGGAATTCCACACACGGTCTCTTTCATAATGCCTGCTTGTTCCAAAAGGAGTTATGTTTCTCTAAGTTGTTTGGTACTCTCAGATGTTCTGATGTTCTCCAATGATCGTTTCCATTCTGCTGTATCGTTCTTCTTTGCACAAGTTTGAGCCACAACGATGACAGGGGTTAATCACATCTATTCTTGATGGTTGTTAATCTGGACGATACTTCATTTGGTTCTGGGAAATTGATCCACTGAAAAAAATTGCGTCGTCCACCGCTGCCTCTTAGTGGTTAAATGTTTGTCATATGAAGAGTAGCTGTTTCATTTGTCATGTCAAACTCATTATTCAATTGGGGGACGTGTTGAATTGTGTCCAAGATTTTGGAGGAAGTTAATTCTGCCTGTGTACTAAACTCGATCCACACAGGGGATTTCAAGCTGTCGTGAGTGATGGATAGTCTCAAACGATCTTGCTCTTTATCTTGGCACTGTCGTTTCAATTCCTGTAACATCGACTCCAATAAATCTGTAATGAAGACAGCTGCTTTCTCTGGTGGAACTTGAGACTTGAACTCTTTAAATTTGACATTGTATGTGTAAGCAGTCGTTCTAAATGTTCTGGAAGTCACCTTTTGGGTAGCTCGAAAGTGAAAATGATCTTCAGCGGCTACAGAACGACTTTCTTTCTTGACTGATCTTGACTCTCTCGGTCTTGTGGAGGAAGAGGTAGATGGTATTGGCTCAGGTTCACTCATGTATTCTTCAAAATCGCTGGGCTGAACTTCTGCCAACAAGTTTTTGAGGTGACACAGAACGTTGTCGTCGCTTGGCTTCTGGTTTCTCCTTGGAAAGGCGTGACCGTTTCATGACGGTTCTTGATGCAAAATTGATTTGACTTGGTTACCTCTCTTTCTCTCTACCTACCTATATATAGAAAACCTCTCTACTTAAGAGAATACGCTCATTCAGTTTAAATCTGTGAAGATGGAAGAAGCACAACAGATCACACTTCTCGTCAGAGATTTACAGGGTCATTCCAATGTACATTTCCAACAAGACTTCTAACTACTCCACTCGGGAGAAAAGTCAATATACCTGCCTTTCAGTCAAGAGAAAGGACAGAATGTTAGCAACGTCAACGAAAATGAACCTCAAAGACATTAGAAAAGAGAGACAAAGGCAAAGATACCTGTTATCATTGTCAAGAATAAGAACATTCCTCTTCAGAGTGTCCCAATCAAATGAAAAAGAGAACAAGGAGGATGAGCGTTCAGAAGCAGAATAACCCATTCCAGAAAAGAAGTTGAAAAAGGCAAGACAAGTAGAAGAAACACCAGAAGAACCCATGCAAGTGAAGAAATTCAAAAAAGAAACACACACACACATTTGAGCAGTATCTCTTTTCTGAGAAATTTGGCTGGCCCTGATAAGGACCATTGGGCTGTGAATACAAATGATGGACTTGACAACATCGGTTGTAGCTGTCTTAAACTTTTTCCACGTTCAAGTCCTTCTCCTGCTGCTGTAGTGGTAGTAGTGACTGTTGTCGTTGCTGGCGTCTCTGTTGTGGCCATGCATGTAGTCCATGAAGGTTTAGAAATCTTGGATTGTGAATGCCTCTTTATATTAGGTTTGGCCAAAGAAGTTTGATACATTTCTCTCAGATGTTTTAACTCCGTCCAAATGTCCTCTAGCACCTTTACAGTTTTGTTTTCACTTCCTTCCTTCTTCTCACTCTTCAAAGTTTTCCTCTTCTCCCCTTATTGATTTATCTTTAACTCTTGTTCTTGCTGTTGAGTAAATGTTTGTTCTTTTTTTTTGGGGGGGGGGGGCTCGGGGCAAAAAGGTTTCTAAGTATTCCTTCTGTTTCTTTCTGAAATCATCATAGACTGGTAATGATGGAGAATGAGGTGACGGTGGAATTGGCAAAAAGTCTTGTGAAGATAAGAAATCGCACAAAGCTAAATTTAAGTAATTCTCCTCTGGAAGAATACTCGATACAGCAGGAGCAGTAGTCATGCTATCACTTCGAGTATAAGAGGTATTCCTTACAGATGCACCCCAATACATTGTCCTTATTTGAGCCATGTTATACTGTACTTCCACTGATAAATCGTAGGAACGCTCGTGCGTATATATATATATATATATATATATATATATATATATATATATATATATATATATTGAAAGTGACGTTTGGCGTCCGCTCTCGTAACTGGGAAAGATATGAATGAACAATGCTGTGTACTGTAGATATTTAAAATTGAAATTGAATTCGTTCTGTGCTGGACGTCTATATTTACTGGTAAGTGATTGTGATCACGCACTTTTGTTCATGTGACTCGCCATCATTTACTCTGTTTCCAGTTATATTTATCTCACATACATGTATTTGTTGAGTTAAACGTCTTTCGTTTTGCTCAATTAACACCTTAGAGTTTTAATTGTTTGTTCTTTATTCTCCGTACACTAATTTTGCAATCTTACCCCAACACATCGTAAACTACTTTAATACAATATGTGTCTCTACAAACTATCGTGTTTCATCTCTTTTGGATTGCTTGGAGGTACAAACAAAACCCTGAAGGAATGTGTCTGGCTGGTCTTTTTTTTTTTTTTTTTTGTTGTCCAGGATAGAACCTCCTGTAATCCTAGAGGGTACGATTGTACCTGACACTCTATTTCCACCTTCGAAATTGTACCGGACACTCAGTGTTCGTGTGCCGTAGTCAAACCCCTGGGACAATCCAGTATTATAGTACTTTTAACAAAACAATAAATAATATACGGAACATTTAATTGACGCCGATAATTTTTAATTACAACTACGCCTTCCTCGGGCATTTTATTACATACTCATTTCATCTTGCATCGTTCATCTGGCGTTTGCTACATTTATTCAGTCGGTATTTCCGTACCACACACCCAGATTGGAACTACTTGGGTGTCTTCACTGACTTCCGTGCGTCGATAATTTTGGACGCAGTGAATAGAACTTTTATAAATACCTATTCGTCCTCAATACACAGCCTCATTTGTGCTTTATTCAGAGTTGGGGGAAAGAACTCGTTTGATATGACTTGACGGCCTCGACGTATCTCTACGACATACTAAACTTGTTCTTTCCGCCGACTCTGAACAAAACACGGATGTAGTTTTGTAATATATGTATTGAGTTGTCTAGATGGCAACTTATTCTTTTGTATTGAAATAATTTTTCAGGTGTGAAAGCATTAAAGTATTTTATTTTCCAGAAATATTTTGTATTTTTATGTTTGTTTATTTCTGATGATAATAATTTTTAGAACTTTTTCCCTCCAACTTAATGACACCTGCCGTTTTTAAAGTCATTAGGAATGCACCATACTAAAATATAATTAGCATGTCAACATGTGTTTTCTCCCAATTTAGTTATTCTAACAGGATTGTTGTAATTTATCTCCATCCGGCTGTCTCCTCCTTCGAATATTTAATACACAATTACGGATATATTAAATGAACTTTCTTTAATTCCTTCTTTTTTTAGTGAACATCTTGTAAACCAATGACTGTATCTATCTAAATTGTATTTGGATGGTGTATCTACATGATTACTTGGAGTATTAACACAGATTACAGGGCATGAAAGAAACGCCTACCATCTTTCTCACGTTCATTGAAACCTTTTTTATATCTTAATTTATTCAGACGAATCGACGTATGAGCTTCCACTCAGCACATGATAGTTATGTGTAATATTAAATATTCAATTCTGTCAAACATCCATCTTGTACTTTGCCTTATTTAATGCTCATATATGGTCTGTAATCTGTCGAGTTAGCTCTGTCATTGTCCATCATGTCTCTATTTGATATGTTCAAGGGTCTTGTCTATGGTACAAATTTCTATACTCACGTATCCTTCCTCATGGTTCTCTTCATAAGTCTCATAGCTAAGTCTAACTGAGCTTTCACATAGCCATATTATCGATATCATTGACTGCTTATCTTTTTCAGATATCGTTCAATGTCATTCAAATATTCATGCAAATGCTGATTTTTATCACCATAACATCCATACTGATTTAAAGTTCTATTAAATGAATCTCTCAGTCTGTTAGTTATGACTCTGTTTAATTATGTTTGGTTATTTATACGTCTTAATTCTTTTCTAGCTGGAACACATACTACAGGCTCCTATTATTGGTTCATCGATTAGAAACATTTTCATTTTTTATGTATTTTAAAAACGATAAATGGATATATCTACTTTTCTATTTTGATTTACTTAACTATAATTATATATATATATATATATATATATATATATATATATATATATATATATATATATATATATATATAGGGAGGGGGGAATCAGCCAATTTTTTGCAGAAACGCCTTAAAGAAAGGTGGGTGTTAGGGAAGATTTTCTTAGTAGAAACAAAACATGTTGTTTTAACATATATATATTCCCGTAACGATAACAGTAAGTCTAAGTTCACGACTTGTTTCTTTCCCCATGAGGGAGAAGTTGTGAAAATACATAAGGGGCACAGAAAATAATTAGCGTGGACATACTCATTCATTAATCAACATGTCGCAGAGAGATGTTTCAAAGTGACAGGTGTTGATACACACGATGAACAACTGCGAAGGAATGCGCGTTCAGCGTCATTGGCATCATTGGCGTCATTGGCGAGTGCTTCATTGTAAAGTTGGAACTATTAATGTCACGGGTATATTTGTTTTGAGTGACTATTGGCCTGACGCGGCTGGGTGTTATAAAAGTTAATTAGCTTCAAAAATATTATGTTTGAAAAGTTTGTGTATAAAGGTCATTATATTTGTTTTATTTTCCATCTACGTCACAACTTGTATAAACCAATTTGCAGATCGATATTTGTTCATTTGAAAGTTTCATGTAGTTCGTAACTGCTCTTACAGCTCTTGTAATCTCAATGATAAGTACTATCATGAAAGAATGGTGTTTTTATTTTCGGAAACAAATGGGTTAATATAAACATGGTAATACTTATGTCATACATTTTCTGGACTTTATTAGAAAAGTCAATTAAAATTTTTCATCGATGCGCTTAAAGAAGGATAATATGAACTAGATGACTAAATGCTGGAGTGATAAAGTTTTTTTTTCTTCTAAACTGCATGCTCCTTATATCTGCTACTTATTTTATAAGAGTGAATTCAGAGTGCCTCGTATATTCTTACACATGATGGCACGACGAATCAAATCAGCAGATGCAATTTTGCCATTTCAGATTTCCTCTTTGTAACAGCGAAGTTAGTTATCTTTTGGACGGACAGAACTGATTGGGTAATTAAGGGAAAGGGTGAAATAATAGTTATTAAAGGTAAACAGTCGAGAAAACCAACACTTTAAAACAAGTATCAATTTTTACATTCCTGAAAAATATGTAACTATTGTAGACAACTCTCTGAAATGAAAAATTAGGAGAATGGCGATTACTGTTTTAGACATATATAGTATGATGTTCCGTGAAACAGAAGGCAACTTCATTTTTGAAGCGAATTTATTAATCGTTTTGAGCTATAGTATAACAGAGTTACAAGATATGAGATTGACAAAACATTGATAAAATTGTTTTCTTTGAGAGAAGTGTATATTCAATTTTTTCAAGACTTGCTCACCTTTAAACATTTACAATTTTGTAGTTTGTCAAGCTACATAAGCTCCACCATTCAGTTGCACTCAAGCATAATTTCTCAAAAAGTATTTAAAAAAATTCTTACAAGATAAAATAAAACAACAACAAAAAGAATTAACAATAAAATAAGCTCAAAAATAGACAGGGCAAAATGAATTATATAACTACAGAAAAGTAACAAAACTGTTATTGATTGTTCAATTTTTCTAGTCTAATTGAACTTTCAAAAAGCTGAATATGACTTTATTTTCTCTGGTTACTATTTCCTCAGTATAGCTTGAATTTCGAAAAGTTTTGTGTGTGATACCAAACACCCCGTCTATCTCCCTAATGTCCAGCGTCACCCCCTCGGGTGGAAATAACTCTAACGTCTGGACGAGAGCAGGGATGAAAAGGAACAGCTCCATTCTAGCCAGGGACTCACCAACACAGTTTCTCTTACCTGTGAAAAAGTTTAGACTATATAGCATACAGTATTTACATTGCTGGAAATTCAAACAAACACTTAGCTATGTGTGATACAAAGTACAGTCTCCAGCACCAATGAACAACCGTTGAAACTGAAAGACTTCGTCGAGGAGGAGATGAAGGTGCATCGTTGCAAGCCACTGACGAATATCCCAAACGCTCCTTTTTCATCCGTGGCTGCCTGCCAGAAGATTCCTTCGTTTCTCATGAATATACACACTTGTTTAACCAGTCGTTATGAGTCTAAGTAAAATTTTCTCACAAGGCTGACCAAGCATGATGTTTGAATGAGCCAGTCAAAGTTTCTCTTATATATATATATATATATATATATATATATATATATATATATATATATATATATATATATATTGGTGGTTTAACTGTTTAAAAACCGTTTATTAATTGTTTTAATTGTAACTTCTTTCTTTCTTCTATTTTTATTTATCCTTCTTTGTATATTTCTCCGTCTCTCAAATAATCTAGGAGTCAAGAATAGCTTTTGATTTTTGTGTTGAGTGTTTGTTTTGTGTGTATGCAAATCGTTTCTTCCCGGGACGACCAGGTTGTTTGGCTCGAAACGTTGGGAAACTGTTTGTATTTGCGCCGTTATTAATTTAAGCCTAAGCCAAAATAGTTATACTGTAAACAAAATTAACAACATATGCGAACATAAACAAAAATAACCACACCAGCATAAAGCACACACCGGCCCAGCCCACGCGTTTACACAGTTGTACATAACACTGTTAACCTACAAAGCACCATGAACTTTAAAGCCAGACAATAGGTAAGTCCCACAATAGCTTGAGTAAATAAAGTCAATGTAGGTTATATAGTAGGATGCGACTATGCTACTGGAAAATGGTACATGGCTAAAACCTAAAGTAAAAAATCATATCGTGGAAAATTGTGAATCTTCACATCTAGAAAATGAACACGTACAGTTAACTCCAAACAAAAATAAATAGATGAAGGGATTGAGCTCACTTTCAATAATTACTGGTCAATTATGACGCACTGGCAACGATTTTCCAAGGCATAGGCGACGAAAAAATGTCGAAAACGGAAGGAACAGAAAAGTTATATGAGCGATTCTCTATCGTATTCATATAAAAATAACATTCTTGCTACTTGGGTCCTATATACAGCCGGTAGATGTCTCCATACTGCTTACACAGCCGTCTCAGAGATTTCCGCAAATCTGTATCTGTCGTCAGATCCCAGGAGTTCCCTATCAAAGGCGATGTGCCTGGCCCGGGAGGAATGTGAGGGCAAAAAGAAAGCACATCCAAAAACATCAAAGGTAAACAAACAAAATTTTTCACGTGAAAAATGTGATAATGCGACTAGAATTTAGGCAATGTCCTAGCAGGATAATACATTATATCATAGAAGAGATTAAAAAAGATAACATTCAATAATATGACATTGATTCCAACTATATCTAAAAAAAAGGCTTAAAACCAAACACCATATAAAAGACTATAAGCTTTGTCTATGAGATTCTGAATAAAATAAGGGGTAATGAAAATCACATGTTGAATGTTGATTAAATAGTGAGGACATTTAAACATCTTTCAAATTCCATTGACAGAAGGTAAGCCGCACTTCGCGCCTAAACAATCAGCTTTACCTCTTTGTATGAAGAGAATATTTACATTGTGTAATTTCAATGGATCCGAACAAGCTTTTCTGAGAATTACCATAACATTAAAAAAAACCCAGTTAACATGCGAAGAGTATTTACATTACATCAGATGGATAAAGTAAAATCCTGTACACCTTTCATAATGTGTAGATGATATAGACATTTTTTCCAGTACTTTCATTTGACATCAGCTAGCAAGTGAAATTATACTACACAAATAAATAATACAATCAATAGTTTAAAAATGCTACAAGTGCATCATAGAAAAACTGAGAGAGGAGATGGAAAAACGAAATGCCAAATACCAGAGATGTAAAGATTGCGTAAAATCAAAGCGAATCAAACGGTATTACGGTAGATTATATGAAGAGACTCGAGAGCGAAATCAACAAATAAATGCATATGAATGCGACAAAAATGTAAATATAGGCTAAATGTATTTGTACAATAAAAACCTATTCATATATATTTCATATACGAAGCATAGGTGAATGATAAAAAAAAAGTATTCAGGCCACAGTGAGAGTCCATTTACTATTAAAAATTCGCTTAGTAATGAGGCAAAATTACTGGGTTGGTATAGCTTCTACTTCATCCCTCAAACTAAGCTTCATGGCGAATATAAATGTATGTAATACCTGTCAAGAACGGAATAAACTCTTCCAGTTTCAACAAGATACCCTCCTCGTTAATGAATCTTTCAGGCCGGAATTCCTCAGGGTCGCCGCAGATTTTAGGATCGAATAGTACCGAGTCGGTGTCCAGAATAAGGGGTGTTTCTTTAGGGATGTCAAATTCGTGGACTTTTGTGTCCACTGAGCACGTGTGAGGCAGGTTTACGGTAGCAAAATTGGAAATTCTCAGAATTTCCATGATAAATGCCTCGGTGTAGATCATGTTCTGGTTGTCCTGCAAAGACGGAAGTCGGAGTAGTATGTATAAAGGCAGATTCTAAAACACTTTTTGTATTTTGTCATCATAGAGGTTTTCATCGCGCAAACCAATTGCTCTATCCAATATCCATGAGGTGCCCCAAAAACGTGGTCATCAACGCGTTGATCAAGCTGGAAACAACTTTGGAAAACGACCAACAAAGTTGCTAAAAAATATTTTTTTTTAATGAAATGAAAAGTTTTTATAAGTGTAATTGTATTATGTTTAAAATTAAAGTTTAATATCTGTATCCTCATTTTCATCCTCAGAATCATCGTATTTGTAAACAAGATCTAATTCTACAGCATACGCATTAAGATAGTTTTTATTTTGATATTTTTTTACTCTAAATGCAATTTTTCCGGTTACTTTAAGATTTTGTGATTGTAACAGAGAATAATCCCTTGGTGGAATCTTTGTTCTTGTATCACTTTTTTCGAATACTTTTGAGCTGTTGTCAATGTTTATCTTTGCAAATTGTTGTTTTCTGATTACTTCACCAGTGTAATTTTTTACCATTGTTTTAATCTCTGTTTCAAGATTTTCTACATCCTTATAATATTTATCCGTATTTGTGGTACAGATTTCTATTTCAGTTCTTCCTGAATTATGATAGATTTTATTTACATCCATTGAGGTTATCTCCAGTGTGTAAAATTTATTTTCGATCATAACATGATTATCACCATATTTTTGTAAAAGTGTGAGTTTTTGTTGGGTTGACATTATATATAATACACATAAAATTATATCTTTAATTGATCGTTAATAATAGAATTTAGCTTAGATCATCAAATTAATAGTTTTATCAAACATATTTTTTTGTGTACTCGACTTCGTACTTTGTTGTTCTACTAGGTACAACATCGATTAATAAGTCTTCCTTGGTTTGTAGTTCATGTATTAATCCTATAATGTTATATTGTCAACCTCTAAGATACGCTTGTAATTGTAATAGTATTTTTGAGTAAACAGCTGCTGCTAATTTACATGATGCTTTTTTATGTTCGAGCTTTGGTTCAAGTCGTTTAAATCCTGTACTGATAAATATTCCAGATGCAGCTAATATAAGAAGAGGAGGGTTTAATAAACTACCTGCTGAGATGATACCACTTGTTGTAAGCAATAATGGAGCATAAAATATTAATTTTATTAGCCGACTATAGTACCTACTTGCTTTCTTTGCACAGTACAACTTTTTGTGATATGTTTTAAAATATGATATTAACTGGTTTCGTTGATCTTCTGGTATTGCTTCAGAAATATGATTAAAGTCAATAATTTGCCACATTATATTTGATCGTGTATAAAATCCGCGCATTAATTATTTTTAAGTTAACTTGTGATTTTAAAAGTTGTAGCAGCGTCTGAAACTAATGCATTAAAATCTGCATTTCGAACATCTGTAAGTACTGCACGGTATTTGTTAAACATATTTGCTGTAGGACGTCGCAGTTGTTCTTCTTGTTTGTCTGTGTATTCTTTTATTGATTTGTGGTTGAGTGTATTCGAAACAGTTGCAATATCATTTATTTCACCGATATTGTGTTCATGTAAATCAATGAATTCGATAGCTGCTTTAACGAAATCGATGTTAATATTACGTGGAATAAAGTATTGGCGAAGTATTACGTATGCTGTTGCAAATCTTTCTTTTATATTTGATTGATGTTGATCAGGTTGATCTGCTATTATTATATTATTTAAAACTGTTCTTACTTCAGTAACATCTGCTTTACCACCTACAACTGGCAATTTTTTCTTAAATTCTAAATCTAGCAAGTGAAGATTTTTAACCTTAATATTTTTATATGTTAAACTATGTTTACGTCGTCCAAATTGATTTTGTCTGTCAATATTACATATTAAATCTTCATCTCTACATGGTTCATTTAATACTGCAACTCTATTCATAATTTTTTCGATATCTGTCCATTCTTTTATCTTGTGCATGTCATTAACTATTATTTTATTTTCTAAATTTTTATTTGTGAGATAATAATTTCTAGCATCATCAATTCCATAATTAAAAATGCGTGCACCAGCTTCCAAAAAGAAAACTGGACTACGTGGAAATTTATCTTCATAATCTGTAACTTTTTCCAAAAACCAAATGGCAAAAATTGCATCAGTTAATTTACTAAGTTTATTATAGTGTTCGATAACCTCCTTGAATTCTAAAGTTGCTGCAGCGTTTTCAATTAAGACTTTGAACTTTTTATTTGTATCATTACTAAGAACATTTTTGTATTTGTTGAAAAAATCAGATCTTTTATTTTTCAGTGTATTTTCCTGTTCTTCTGTAAGAGTTAGTTTACCTTCAAATTCAAATGTTTCTGATACCTGGTGTATTTTATTTAAATCAATATTTTGATTTGACTCAATAAATTCAACAGCTGATCTTACAGCACCCACTGGTATCGTGTCAAGAACCAGGTATTGTCGTAATATTGTGTACGCCGCGGCAAATTCACCTAAGATGTTATCTTCAGACGAAAGCTCATTCACCTTAAATTTTACTTTTATTAGTTCGCGTAAATTTACATATAGTGGTTCACTCATGAAAGCATCTAATAAACGATTGTCATCTCCATTAATTATTATTTGATTATATGTTTTTTGTTTTAGATCTGGATTCCATGTTATTTCATCGGTTATTTCATCAAATGCGTTTAGTTCGTCATAAAAAGGTGTTCGTTCAGCTTTTGATAATGTTTTCAATTTTTTCTCAATTGTTTCCACGGCATCAAATGCAGTTGCTATATCATCACCGCTGTATTTGTTCTGAAATTCTGGTGTTTTTGATGATACAAGCACTAAGTAACTCGTGGCAAGTGCATGCGCGTCATCCGGTTCGTTGTGGACGGCAACAATTGTTTCAGTGTCATTGTAATCTAATCCGAGCTCTCTGAACAGTCGTCGTTTTGCAAAATTATTAAACGCTTTTATGTTTCGTCCAAGGCCATGTCGCTTTTTATCAAAACTTTTATCTAAGCAATCTAGTCTTTCTTTGTGTTTTCCTGCTTCTCCTCCAGTAAATTTTCGTTTTTGTACTAACTTTGCTCTCAATATCGTAAACACATTATCACGAGATAGTTCTGTGATTGTATCATGAATTAATTTTTCAATTTCTCTCTCTAGTTTATTCATTTCCGCTTGAGTACAAAATTTTACGAACATATCGTATTTGTTTAGAATTTCTTTCATCTGAGCCTTTCTCATTGCAATAACCGATCTTAAGTTTCTAATATTTTCAGTTTGTTCATCTGTATTTTTTATCATATTTGACAGTTCACGAAACGCTGTTCGAATATTTTCTTGTCTTTGCGCTTCATCTTTTTCTTGTTTTGTTTTACCAGGATTAATTGGTGCAGTAAAATCAGGTTTATCCAGCTGTGTGTGATCGAATTCAAATATTTTATTGTAAAACTCGCGACATACTTCAACAATTTCAGACATTGTTATTATATGTTAAACGTTTACAAAAATCAAATGTTACATTGAATCATCCACCGTAAATATCTGCATCATGGTTAGACCTGGATTTGTTGTTTCTGCGGCGACCACAAATAGTCTAAATAACCAGTATTTAGCAATTGTATTAGCTGCTGCAATATTAAAACTTTGTACAGAATTTGAAATGTAGTAGTTAATTGTAACGTGTAAGTCTGTCCAGTTGACATCATCGATTGAACCCTGTAACTTCCAGTTGTAAATTCGCTCTGCTCCACCTACGCGACCACGAAGTTGAAGTTTCCAAACTGCTACACTTGCAGGACATTCGATTTTGATCCAGAAGTTTGTTGAAACACCATGAGTTGCCCATTCATTTGTATTTAACGTCGACTGCAAATGATAAGCAAATGCGTTAAAAGGAGCGTAACCAGGATATGCTGAAGATGATGTCACAATAAACCCATTACGATTGCCAGTGTTTCCTGATAGTGGTGGAATATAACCAACATTGTTTTTGATTCGAACGCTGCCTAGCACTCGTGAATCAACATATGATTTGTTTGCAAGGTCATCTGATGCCGTTGGTGCTGCTGCACATTTTACAATTGAGTTGGCACTCATAATAAGATTTCCTGTCATTGTGTCACCGATTTTGTTTACAAGTGCGCTACTGAGATTCAACAGAGATGAATACGGAACGGCATCACCTGGATTAGATGGAACTGGTAAGTTTTTTAGTATTCGATTGTTCATGTCCAGTGTTCCTGTCATTGTGCTTCCGGTTCTAAGCACAGCATTATCATTCATATGCTGAACGTTAACAGCGTTGTCGAGTGCCCATGATAAGTAAGTATTGAGTCCATTCAAAACAAATCCACCCATGTTTAATGATCCGATCATTGTAGAACCTTTACGTGGCACATAGTCAGCGAACTTAGTCAACATTTGTGCATAAGAAGTTGCATCACTTTGTTCAGTTGGTGGATAAGCTGTTGGTAATCCGGTTATTTTAGCATTGTTTGCCATTGTTAATGTTCCAAACATTGTATCTCCTGAACGATTGATGTACTGTGATATAATATCATCCACGTACGTTTTATTCACGAGATCAGAAGATTGTGTTGGTAACGCTGCAGATTTTATTTTATTTGCGCCCATGTTAAGGTTTCCTTCCATTGTGTCTCCAGCTTTTCTAACATGTGAGTTATCAGATAGCACCAACTGATTTAGACTGACCGCTTGCGTTGGGTCAATGTCTGCTGGCGGATAATCTGTCACCAAACCAGCAATTTTATTACCTGACATGTTTAGTACTCCAACCATTGAATCGCCTGATCGCTTTAAATAATTGGTGAGATCTGTTGATTTACTTGTATCCGCTGTTGAAGTTGATGAAATTGTTGTTCCAAATTTTGTGTAATAGGACATTATATTGATTCGTCAACATTGATTTTTTATCAACGTTTATACTATAATCGTTTATACAATGCCAATAATAAATTTTGATTCGAGTGACGTAATAACAAACAAACATAACTGTGATCTGCCTAACTGCCATCATTTGATTGTAGGGAGAACCGGATCTGGTAAAACTAATCTTTTACTTAATCTTTTGCTGAATAACAAGCTGAACTACGATCGCGTCTACATTTATACAGTTAATCCACAGCAAGATAAATACAACACATTAAGTGATTACAATGAACCTCTTAAGGAGGCAATGGGTAATACTAACGGCAAAGCCAAAGGCATCTTTATTATAAGAGATCCTGAGGACGTTATTCCAATTACAGAACTTGACGCTGATGAAAACAAAATTATTGTATTTGATGATATTCCACTTGAGCACAATGAAATCGAAAAAATCAAGTCATACTTTTCAATGTCAAGAAATAAACGTTGTAATTCGATTTTCTTAGCTCAGGGCTTTTATAACGTAAATAAATTCATTAGACGTAATACTGGTTGTTTCATACTTTTTAACGGTCTTGACAACACTGATATTGAAAAAATCGCACATGACTTTTGTGGGGCTATTTCCAAGGAAGAGTTTATTAAGCACTATCATGAGGCAACTAATGGTCAACACAAGTTTTTCATATTTGATCGAATAACAACAGATGCTAATAAGATGTTTCGTAGCTGTTTGGATTGATAATTTGATTTTACATCATCAATGTCTTCGTCATCGCGCAATTATTGTATAATCGATTATATAAACGTAAAAATGTCCGTTGATAAAAAAGTACTTGAAAGATTGATTCAAGCTAGGCAACGAAATAAACAGTTAATACAAGAAACAGCCATTGGAAAGGCTCGAACTGATGAAGAACTAAAAGAAATATTTAAACCGGTTACAAGTGCTATTGAAGAATCTGGTAAAACGTTAACAGATAAAACTGATTCGATCAAGAATTTAGTTAATTTACTTTCAACAGGAACAACTAAAAAAATAGAAGGCCTTAGAGACCTATTACAAGCATCAGGTGAAGATATACAAACAAAATTTACAAAATTATTTACAAAAGCTGATATTACGTATGTTGCTGAATATGTTCAAAAATTAGGGAATCGGATTGAATTTCTTAAAGAGGAGTTAGATAGAGAAACGGATCCTAATAAAATACAAGAAATTCAGGATAACATTGAATCACTAAGCCAACATGTTACTGAGTTAACTGAAAAACTTGAAGAAACTAAAAAGCAAATTGAAACTTTAAAAACTGATTCTATTAGTGAAAGAAAGAAAATTGATGATGAATATGATTTTTTGCAAAAAAAATTTAAGGATAAAGAAATCAAAGGGGTTAAAGCACCTGTTAACGTATTATCTGATAGAGAATTTAATAACATTCTTTCAGATGTTTCTACGACATCTAAACGAATAAATATTATTTTTGATAGTTTACCTTCAGATGATTTACTTGAACGTATGAAACCTGATTAGTTATTATCTTTGTCAAAAACAGTCAAATCACATAATCAACGTGTTGGTAAGTTAAAAAAGGATCCTAAGATTAACGATGATTTAGAAAAAACAAAACCGTATTATCAACATCTTTCAACACAGCATAAAAAAGCATTTATTTACTCTTTAAAAGACGCAGAAATAGTTGTTAAAACAGGAACTGGAATAAAAGTGTTTTCATCTCCATCTGATGTTTTTGATAGGTTTATGTTGATTATTTCATCGAAAAACGCTGGTAACACTGGTGTTGAAATTGAC
Organism: Margaritifera margaritifera; assembly: GCA_029931535.1. Lineage (NCBI taxonomy): Eukaryota > Metazoa > Mollusca > Bivalvia > Unionida > Margaritiferidae > Margaritifera > Margaritifera margaritifera. Next base: position 3,020,064 of record JAQPZY010001467.1, on the reverse strand, counting down.
AACGAAATAACTGAGATGTTGGATTACTTTCGGTCAAATAATCCTGTCACCACAGATGAGTATCAGGTTCTTAACAGTGACCTCATTGACTAGTTGATTTTATTGACGCGTTGATTTTATCGATGCGATTATTATAGCGACGATGAACGAAGAAACATTTTTTCTTGATTCGTCTCAGACCAGCGACAACAGCGCAAATTTTACTGTATCATTTAATCCACCAGTTATTCTTGATCCAAGCCGTAAATATCGCATTGGACTTATTTCTGCTACGTTGTGGAACAGTTTTTTTAACATCAAAGGTGATGTAAATAACAATTTCGTATACAGATTAAATAATGCATCGCCATGGGTTACTAAAACAATTACTCCTGGAGCATATAATTTACCTGGTATTAATCGTATTATTACAACAGTATTTGGGTTAACCGACTGCACCATTGAAGCAAATTATAATACATTACGTGCACAAATGACACTTAAAAATGGATTTACTGTTGATTTTGGTGCACCATTTTCACTTGCGGCACTGCTTGGTTTTGTGCAAAAACAGTATAGTGCACCAGCAGCCGGAACAGCTTCATTTGAAGGTGAAAAACCTGTGAACATCACTGATGTTAATTCCATCTTAATCGACTGCAGTATTGCAAATGGATCGTACTCAGCATCTGGATCACGTAATCGAGCAATCTATAGTTTTTCACTTGATGTCCCGCCTGGATCATTAATTCAGGTTAGTCCAAGGCAAATTATTTATTATCAGATTAACGTTGAATCGCAGATAAATTCAATCACAATGAAGCTAACAGATCAAACTGGACGTCAACTAGATCTTAATAATGAAATAGTAACGTATTATTTACACCTAGTTGTAGGCGATTAAATCACTGATCGATCACAATCGCGGTGCCATGGCACTGATGACAAGGAAATAAAGCGCGTGCAATAATGTTGTCGTCAATGTTTTTAACATCGGTTTTATCAACACGCGTATATAATGGCACTAATGAGCAATAGAAGAAAAATATATTATCCACATATAATTGGTGGAAGTTTACTTGGAAACATATTCTCAAAGATAATTCAACATGGGCCAGGAATTGCAACGAAATTAGCACCAGTAGCATTAAAAGCATTGGAATCAGTTGCAACAGCTTCAGCAAGTAAAATTGGAGACGCCGCTGGAAACTTAATCGCTGATAAGTTACTGAAACCAAAGCCGCCACCACTGGACAAAGAGCTGATTAGGGAAATAGCGCCATCACCAGAAGCAGCACGAGCAATGATTAAAACAGCAAAAAAATTATTGTCTAATGATAGTGAACGAATTATTAAATCACTTGGTGATAAGATTGCTAGCGATAAGATAACCATTTCTAATAATCAAAATCAGCGTCGGCAGACAGACATTGCAGCATTTTAACAACGGTAATATTATGTAAACGATTATAATAATGGCATCAACAAGCATTTATTTTAATATTGACGAGCCGTACATGATCGACAACACCGCTGTGGAATTTGAGTACATTGAGTACATTGAAGGCGTCAATGACATGAACATAAACACTGAAAGAAAAATAAGCACGCGAGATGAAGACGTTTGGCTGTTACCTCATAAAGGATATATTGAGATTCGTGGGAATTTAAGGACAGCGGCTAATGCTGCAAACGCGTTTGCTGCAGGTGCAAATATTGCACTACAAAACAATGGATTTGGATTGTTTAAAAATGCTCGTTACCAGCTGAACAATCAGACAATCGAGGACATACAAGATAATTTACCAATTGCAAGCACTATTTTAAATATTTTGTCATTTAGTGAAGATTACTCGAGATCAACTGCAACAAATATGTTTTGGTTTAAGGATACTGGTACAGGAGCCGCAACGGTTGTACCAGTTGTTCCTGATATGTACGCCAATTTAGCTGATGCAGCAGCTGTTATTGCTGGCTTAAATGGTGCTAATGGTACGGTTTACACTGTGATTGATAATATTAGAAGAAACCTACTTCCAGATAACAATGATGGACATATAAAACGACAAAAATTCACTGATAATGGTGCACAAATTACAATGTTTCTTCCATTAAGTGCAATATTCGGATTCTGTCGTGATGTTAACAAAGTTTTCAGAGGTATAAAGCATACCGTCATTTTTAACAGAAATACCAACAATAACATCGTTTTAAGAATTGGTGGCAATGATGGACAATTTGTTATTAGCAATCTTTCGCTGTGGATCCCAAAAATAATTCCATCTCTGGCAAAACAACTTGATCTTGAAAACAAGTTAGAAGCATTTACAAAGAAAATTCATTTTGAGCAAAATAAGATATACACGCTGACAATACCAGATGGACAGAGTTACACATGGCGAATAACAACATCTCCATCAGAACAGCTACCGCGTCACATATTTATAGTGTTTCAAACCGCTGCAAGGTACACAGGGGATCAAACAATTAACAAGCGTATACTTGATAATATGAACGTTACAAGTATAACAGACAGAATAAATTCACGACAATATCCAGAAAAAGAGTTAGTTTGTGATTTTAATGTGGCGACAAGAAACGTTTCACGGGCGTATATGTCACTTATCGAAGCGATGCAAAAATATCTTGATACAGACACTGGTAGCCAAATATCAATTGAGGAATTTAGAACATTGTATCCAATATTTCATTTTGATGTTAGTAAACACGCTGAAAGACTATCATTATCAATGGCTGACATTGAGGAATTATGGAAGCTTGGAGTAGCTCCTGGAGCAGGATATCAAGCATTTGCATTTATAACATCTGATAGATATCTTACACTTGATGTGCTGAAGGGAAAGATGACAGTACAAGTTGTGTAATCAATTATTTGTAATCGCATTGATTTTATCAATAGGTTGATTATAAATGCCGACGAAAAAAGTTAAAAGTGTTGTTAAAAACAGTGCTGTTGACAAAAGACATTTAACAAGAATAAAACAAACAATAAAAATAATTAGTCAAATAAAAACTTTGACAGGAAAAATTGAACGAATACTAGCAGACGATATTACAAAAGGTGATGGAATCACCACTGGTGGTTTTATTGGACCAGCAGCATCTGTTTTGATTAAATCATTGTTACCAAAGGTTTTGACAGTGCTCGGAACACTTGGAATGACAGCGGCAACTGGTGCAATATCTGGTGCAACAACTAAGGCTGTACAAGGTTCTGGAATCAGAACCGGTTCTGGAATCAGAACGGCATCGCTGTTGTAACAGTGCACTCGGCGTTGTTAACAACGCAGGCAATGCCAAAATTTTATTTTTAGTACATGTTATATTATATAACGATTTTAATAATATGTCATTAACGATGTCATCGCCAGTAAAAAAACCAAGAAAGAAAAGAGCAACAAAAGCGGAAATGGAAATAAAGAAAGCAGAATTAGCTGTAAAAAGAGCCACAATAAAATTAAAGAAAGAAGCAGCCCTCGCAAAGAAAGCAGGACGCGCTGTAAAAAAAACAACACCAAGGACACCTAGAACAAAGAAAACCGTACCACCTGAAGTAAAAAAAGCAAGAGAAGTCCAACAAATAGTAAAAAAAATGATGCCGATGTTTACCAAGTTGGACAAGCTAGTGACACCGGAAAAGAAGGGTGGCTTCCTTCAAATGATACTTCCAGCGCTAGCAGGATTACTTGGTGGCCCACTGATCTCAAAACTGCTTGGAAACGGTCTGACATTGCCAGGAACAGTACCAGGGATGTATTAGTCGCATCAATGGCTTTGCCATCGCCAACGACAATAAAACCACTAAGTAATTTTGATATCAGTGATAAGCTTAAAAAAGTCTCAGGATTCAATGGTGTGTTTTCAAAAGATCAGTTTAAAAAAAATAGAAACGGAACAACCACGCACTGTGTTGTAAACATACATAACTTCAATGACGGTTCAGGAACTCACTGGGTTGCATTATACGACAATAATTATTTTGATAGTTATGGCTTTCCTCCGAGCGATCACATTAAAAGATATGTTCAATCATTTCCCAAATTTTCAAGTACACCAATCAAATACGTTAGTAATCAAATTCAGCAAAACGGCACCAATGCGTGCGGATATTATTGTATAATGTTTATTAAAGAGCTTTCCAAAGGCAAATCAATGCTGGACTTTATTTCACAGTTTGAACCCATTTCCTATGGAAACGACGCCGGAAGTAACAATAATGATCAAATCGCCATTAATTTTTTATCAACGCGTTGATTATATTACATGGATGAAACATACTGCTTAAAATGTAAGAAGAAAACTGGCAATCTAAATGAAACTGTTGTTAAAACAAAAAACAATAGAACTATGATAAAAAGTATTTGTACGGTTTGTAAGAAAAATAAAAGTGTGTTTATAAAACAATGATTTGCAATTGTGAACACGATGTTTCCAATGGCGATGTTGGTAAAATGCTTTCAATTGAGGGAAATAAACTTCTCTGTTATTGTGACAAATGTGAACATCGTCAAATACTTGGTGGAGCTATTGATATTCATAATCTCATTGGAAAACTTCCAAAACCAAAAGGAGGATGGACACTTCCAGGACACAAGTACACTGGACCATGGAATCCACTAGATGAACAACTTGACAGCAATGATCAGCCACTACCAGGACAAGAACCTTTTAATCAGATTGACGCAATTGCTATGAAACATGACATTTGTTACCGGGATAATCCATCAGATAAGCACATGTGTGACAGAGAAATGCTGGACAAGCTCGGAGAAATGCAACCAGAAAATATGAGAGAGCGAATTGATCGACGATTTGTACAAGGTGTAATCGGCGCAAAATATAAACTTGGGCTTGGAACCTTTGGTTCTGGCGGCATTGGTGATGATGTTGATGATATTGTTGAAAACGTACTTGGCGTTGATGATGATGTCTACGGTGATGGAATTGTTGATAATAACAATGCTGATCAAATTCGTTCTAATGAACTGCACGCACCAATAAAAAAAAGTTCCAGCGCAGGCGTGTTGTAGCAAATGCTGTAGATGATATTTGGTCTGTTGATTTAACTGATATGTCGTCGCTGGCTTCTAGCAATGATAACACAAATTTTTTACTTAATGCCGTAGACGTACAGAGCAGATATGCGTTTAGTGAACCAATAAAAAATAAGATGGGCAATACAGTTTTAATCGCACTAAATAAAATTGTTACTAATAGTGGACGACAACCAAACAAAATATGGACCGATCACGGACCAGAATTTTATAACAAGCAGTTCAACGATTGGCTTGATAAACATAATATCAAAAAGTATACCACTGGAAACGAAGGAAAAAGTGTGATAGTTGAACGATTTAATAGAACACTAAAGGAAAAGATCTACAAGAAAATGACAGCAGCAAACACTGATAGATACATAGATGACCTGCAGACGATTGTTTCCGACTACAATAACACAAAACACAGAACAATTAAAATGTCTCCAAATGAAGCAGTAAATAATCCTGTTCTTGCAAATGAAAACTTGTATCGGAGGCATAAATTTAATGTTGGTGATCGAGTAAGAATTTCAGTTGTAAAAAAACAATTTGAAAAAGGTTTTACACCAAATTATACCGACGAGATATTTATCGTCGACGAAATACTGATAACAATTCCTGTTACATACAGAATCAAAGATTTAAACGATGAACCTATTATAGGAAGCTTTTATGAGCAGGAACTATTAAAAACTCGATTATAACACATTATTAGAAATTACAGTGTCGTATATCTTGTTATACTTTGGTAGTAGCCGATTAGACTTTAATGGCTTACACATCTTAATTAGTGTATTTGCACGTTTTGAATCCATAATACCAGTATCAGCAAGTAATAAAAATATCTTAACAAAAATAAAATCAAATTTTATATTCTTTTGTCTTCCAGGAATATTGATGTTCATAAACATTTTGATGCGCTCGTTGAACGCTTCCTGTTCACATAAAGACAAACCAAATGTTTCTATTTTGCTTCTAAGATGATATTTAACATTGTATCGTTGTGGTTGTTTTCTGTAACATTTATACGAATTTGAGTCAACAACGTTTTTAACATCAGCAACGTCATTGTTATTAACAATGCTGTCGTCATTGTTATTAACAACGTTTACAATTGATATATCCTGGACATTGTTGTTAATAACACTATTAAGCGAATAATCATCATATAATAATGGATCGTTTGGATGAGCATTTAAATAGTCACAAAAATATGAGAAACCTGTCAAAGGCTTTGTTGGCTTTTTCAATGGACAAGGAGTGTCATCGCTGATCAACAAAATTAATTTTTCGAGTAGTGTTGTCATTTTTGTCATTGTATTTTAATGTAAATATATTAATATTAAATGACAAAATATCATGCAAAAGGATACATCGAAAACATTAACGATCTGAACGAGGCAATACGGTTTTGTTTTTGCGTTCCAATAAATATTAAACTTAAAATAAACGATAAACCATCTGACAACTCTGATGTTAGTGTTGTTAAGCCAAATAACATACTTTTAACACTAGATGAAATGAAAATGTTCAAAAAGAACGGAACAATTGTTACCACGTGGGACGCTGATGCAATAATGAACTATAGTCACAGTTGCATTAAGGGTGAGGAACTAATGAAAATACTGGATTCAAAATAACTTACTAAGAACTTTATCAACAACTTTATCAACAATTGATTTGCCATTGATGTTAATAACCCTATCAGCAATATTGTCAATGATTTTGCAAACAATTTTGTCAGTAATGGTTTTATTAACAATATCAACAGTGCTGTTAACAACGATGGTATTATTAATACTTTCAGTGGTGATATACTTAAAAGAAATTTTACGATTGTATTTCTTTGAGAAAGCTGATTTTTGTAAATGATCAGCAACAAATTTTACAGACCTTTTAACAATATCAAAATGATCTGCAGCTGATGTAATTGATCTAAATGATTTATTTTCACCTGTAATTAAATCCGTTGACATCACAGGTCTAGGTGGTTTATAACCACCATTTGCGTTTTTACCACGAAGACAGTTTTCCTTCTGAGTAACCATATCCAGGTTTTCAATTCTATTGTCAGTGGTAATACCATTAATGTGATCAATAACTAGTCCAGGTTCAATAATACCATTAAACACCTCGTAAATAAATCTGTGGGCACGAACATTTTTAATTCTCTTGCCATCCTTGTCATTGACCTGAACACCTATTTGAAGATATCCCAGGTTGCTTAAATTACCAAGCGGCCGCTGATGGTATTTATGTCTGATAACGCCTAGTGCATTGGCCTCATATTTTTCGTAAATTGGATGTAAGTAAAATATTTCGTTCATTATATTTATGTTTGTAATAAAAAATTAAAAATAAAATAAACACAATTTAATTATTTTTCAATTAAATATTCACGCACTATTATATAAATGTTAAAATCGCTTCGTGAACTATCAATGAAAAAAGTATTAGAACACACAAATTTTACTATGCGAGAGACCAATAAGGCATTTGCTGGTTCTGACAAAAATTTTATTTTTGATAATCAACAAGTATTAAACGCATCTTCGGAGACGTACACGTTGAACACAGGAAGTTTTGGAATAAGACCACAAGATATGATTACAATGGTTAAACCAATAATAAACAATCAGTTAAGACAAAAATACGCAATAAAAATTAATATTCAGTACAATGTATTGTTTGTGATAGGTGAGCTTATTGTGCTGGAAGAAGAATCAGAATCATATAAAACAACTAAAACAACATTAATAACACGAGGATTAAACGTCGACGAGATTTTGATGAAATTGCACAAAGATTTAAGTGATCAAATTGAAACTCATGAAGGAGCTGGATCTGGATGGAAATTCAGGACTATTATATCAGTTTCTCTTAGCACACATAATGTTAAACCAGCAGGTGGATCAAGTTTTATTGAGTTGCCCGGATATTATAAAAACTCAAAGTGCATTGTAAACGTTAAAAATAACGACAACAAGTGTTTTCAGTGGGCGGTTCTCTCAAAATTATATCCAGCTAATTCAAACCCAAATAGAGTATCAAATTACAGAGAACATGTCAATAAATTAAATTTTGATAAAATCGAATTTCCAGTACAAATCAACAAGATCGAAAAGTTTGCCAGACAAAATGATTTAACGTTAAACGTATTTGGTTTAGATTATGCAAAAATCACTGGAGAATTGTTTTCATATCCACTGATAATAAGTGAAAATTTACGAGATAAAAATGTACAGGCGAGCGATGTAATTAATCTGTTATTTTATAAAAATCACTATTGTTGGATTAAAAACTTTAATGGATTCAATTACAGTCAAAACAATAAACATAAAGGAAAACTTTATTTCTGTTATCGCTGCTTAAGCAGGTTTACCTCACAGGAAGTATTAGATCGACATTTAGAATACTGCTCAGATAAACAAAAAATCACTATGCCAGATATTGAACACTCAAAATTAAGTTTTAAAAATCCGGAACGATGTGAAAAAATACCATTTGTAATATACGCCGATTTTGAAGCATTATTGGAAACAATTGATGTTGCAATAAACAATCCAAATATATCATCAACAACCAAAATTCATAACCATATTCCTTGTAGTGTTGCTTACAAGGTTGTTTGCGAGTATGATAATTCAAAATCAAAAAACATTGAGATATACCGAGGTATTAATCCAGCAGACTGGTTGTTAACTAATTTGATGATCGAGGTGAAAGAAATTAAAAAAGTATTAATCGCTGATAACAAGTATAATAAATCACAATGGTTTGTTCCTGTGGTTTTTCACAACTTTAGAGGATATGATGCGCATATTATCGTTGGCGCACTTGGAAACAAAAATTTTAGTGTTAAAATAATCAAATGCATTCCAAATAGCACTGAAAAGTATTTATCTGTTACAATAAAGCAACTTAGATTCATTGACAGTTTTCAGTTTATGGCAGAATCATTGGATAAACTTGTAAAGGGTTGTACTGTTTTTGATAACCTAGAAGAGTACTTTGGAACTGATTCCAGTTATTTTAAACGCAAAGGTGTTTATCCGTACGAGTACATGAATGATTTTTCAAGATTTAATGAAACATCGCTGCCAGACATCGAAAAATTTTATTCAAAGGTCCGTATCGATGGAATAAAACAAAGTGAATACGAGTACGCGAAACAAATATGGAAACAATTTAAATGCGAGAACCTTGGAGATTATCACGATCTGTATTTGATAACTGATGTTCTTCTTCTAGCTGATATATTTGAGCAATTTCGTAGTAGATGCAATAGTAATTATGGATTAGATCCATTGTGGTATTTTTCATCTCCAGGACTCGCTTGGGATGCAGCATTAAAACGAAGTAATGTAACACTGGATTTGTTCACAGATGCTGATATGTATTTGTTTATTGAAAAAAGGTATTCGTGGAGGAATATCAGTAATAACAAAGAAATACGCAAAAGCAAACAACAAATATTTGCCAGATTATGATTCTAGCAAGGAATCAAGTTATATAATCTATATGGACACAAATAATCTGTATGAATGGGCAATGTGTCAATCATTATCAGTTGGAAACTACGAGTGGATAACAGAAGAACAATACCTAAACGAAAAACAAAACGATAGCGTCGGATATTTCATAGAAGTTGATCTTGAATATCCATCTGAGCTACATGATCTACATAATGACTATCCGTTCTGCGCTGAACAAATTAAAATCAGTAGTGCACAGCTTTCTTCCACTCAGATTCAAAACGGTTGTAAAAGCACTACAGAAAAGTTAGTTCCAAATCTAATGAACAAAGCAAGATACATAATACATCACAAAGCGTTAAAACAAGCCGTTGACGCTGGTTTAAAAATAACGCGTATTTACCGGGTTCTAAAGTTTAAACAATCTTGTTGGCTAAAAGACTACATTGAATTTAACACAACCCAGAGGGCAGCTGCAACAACAGAATTTGATAAAAATCTTTTTAAGCTTATGAAGAACAGTGTATACGGAAAAACAATGGAAAACTTAAGAAAACGTGAGCAAATTGAACTTATTAATAACGAAGAACGGCGGGATAAAGTGATAGCAAAAGATAATTTTATTTCAAGAAAAATATTTAATGAAAATTTAATAGCAGCACATATGCGTAAAACAAACCTAACACTTAATAAACCTATTGCAAATGGTGCAGCTGTTTTAGACCTTTCAAAAACATTAATGTACGACTTCTACTATAATGTTATTAAAAAGTTATATCCAGGCGATAAATCACAATTATTATTCACGGACACTGATTCTTTTTGTATTCACGTGTTCACCGATGATGTTTACCAGGACATGTACGATAATCGACAATGGTTTGATCTATCAGATTATCCTGCTAGTAGTGGATTTAAATCAGATGAAAACAAAAAAGTAATAGGAAAATTCAAGGACGAAACAAACTTTGTTCCAATATATGAATTCGTTGGATTAAGAAGTAAACTGTACAGTGTTAAACTCGCTGATGGATCAGTAAAAAAACGTGCTAAAGGAATACAAAAGGCTGTTGTTGAAAAAAAGATAAATTTTGAGGACTATAAAGATGCATTAGCTGGAAAGCGTGATCATGTTCTAATGACAACAATACGATCTGATAAACATAAAATTACTACATCGGTGATAAATAAAGCAGGATTAAACAACTATGATGACAAACGATGGTGCGAAGATGGAATAAACACGTACGCGATCGGTCATTATCAAAATAACCCTCAATTCGATGCTATTAGCACTGAACTAGACTTTTTATTTACTTAAAAACCAACGTAATTATCACAAAATTAATTTTACCTTAAAAACAAATAATTTCAACTGTTGGCGGCGGTCGTTTTGCAAAGTTGTTTCCAGCTTGATCAACGCGCTGATGGCCACGTTTTTGGGGCACCTCATGGATATTGGATAGAGCAATTTGTTTGCGCGATGAAAACCTCTATGATGACAAAATACAAAAAGTGTTTTAGAATCTGCCTTTATACATACTACTGTCGGTCTGCTCCAACCATCTCATTCAATTCACCAAAAACTTGTGCCTGGATATTCGGTTTAGCTGCAAGGTACAAAACTGCCCAGGTCACGGTGATTGGTGTGGTATCTATAGCGGCTACAAAAAGATCCGATAATGGTTTAATCAGCTGTTTTTAGGAAAGACAAAGGAGTTGTAGAAATTATTACATACTTCTTTACTATAAACATAATGTATAATTTAACTTTTAACATTTGCATAAGTTTATTTTGTACTGTATTATAGAGATGATGTAATTTTCGTTATTCCTTAATTTGAATGTTCTTGCATGTAAAATAAAACATAAAAAACTATGTAAGTATACTAAGCCCGTGGCAGATTTTGTGCTGAATATCCGAAAAAGCACTCATCAAAGACGAAAGATGCGTCGACCTTCTTTATATTTTCATGGAGGTAAGGATCCCGTCGATTTGAAACAAGTAGCTGTTAACCGAACGTCAATTATTACTCTCCCACTTGTTGAAGTTCGTCTGTAATGGAATAAAGCACTGAGTAATATCAACACAATCTGTAAAATAAAGCTTTGTGGATTTAACATGAATACTGTCTCTACCTTCTACGTTTTTGGGCATATCTTGTGACGTTTGAATATGTAGAAATCCAAACGAAATCCAATTAATTATATCCTCGTTCACAATAGAATCGTAATTAATAATTAAATCGAGATAATCCCATAGGTTCGATCATTCGACTGACGTAAAAAACTCTTCGTCATCTTGATGTTTGGTTACCTCACACAGGTACTTCGTGTTGGACAATACCTTCATCGGAAGAAAACTGACATCAAAGGTTTGTTGCGATATCATTTTTATCCCACTGATATATTTCAATATCTCGTTATGAAATATATAATAAATAGAGAATTTCAAATGGGTAATGATTTAATATTGAATTTATGAAACGAGTTAAGGCTCTCAAAAGCTGGAAATTATTCAACGAGTTTCATAAATTCAATATTAAATCAATACCCATTTGAGATTCTGTTTATCACATAGTTTTTATTTATAGTGTAAAGAAAGAGAAAGAAGAACACGTCTTTTTCGGCATCTCATTCTGGCTCAGACGCTGCGCTTTTCAATTCTTCCGAGTGAAAAAATAGTCCCAGACGCGAGTTGAAGCAGTATTGAACAGTTTGTTAACAAATAACGTTTTGAAGTATAATTTTTTAATAAATAACACTTTAAAGAACAACTGTCCTTCTAATCAATAGAACATTTGTCACGAACAGGACAATTGCTCAAAATTGGACCGCCGCTGGAAATACCTATGTCTTGTTACATAGTTCACTTGGTTAGAACAGCTAAAAGGAGTAACTGTAGCGCAATATACATGAATTTGTATGTGGCTGTTTAGAAAGTTTCCACCATGGACATTCACCACAGATGCAGTATTAGATTTGGCAGAAGAAAATGTATTCCATTTGTTGGATATTTCTCTGAAGGGAGTATTACTGGATGCAGAAACTGTTCTAGATGTTGAAGTGTTGCTGAGAATTTAGGAGCCTCGCGGGGACTGATTTGCATTTATTTGCCTGCAGTTATTAACTCACTGGATGTTTCTGTGACTGGATATCTACATTATTTGATTTGGAAGAATGGTTGTTATATAACTTTCTGTCAGTTGCGAGACCGGCATTTGTCGAAATTCTTTTCAAAAGAGAGGTGAGTTTATTTACTTCTATAGGTTGACATGTGATAAATTAAATTATGGTTTTAATACCCCGAATTTTTTACTAGGCATCGTATAAAACAATGGCTGTATCCATGTAAATTGTATTCGGATGGTGTATCTCCATGATTACTTGCTGTATTTAACACTGATTATAGAGCATGAAATAAACACTTTTCATCTTTCTCACGTTTATACGGGCTTTTTTTCTTTAATCCATTCAGAAAAATCTATGGATGAGTTTCCACTGAGCGCTTGATATCTATGTGCATTATTAAATATTCAATTCTGTCAGACAATAATGTTGTTCTTTGCCTTATTTTATGCTCAAATTTGGTGTGTAAACTGTCGAATCAGCCATGTCATTGTTTATTATACCTCTATTTAATATGTTCCTAGATCTTGTTCTATTGTACAAATTTCTATAGTCAACTTGCTCTCCCTCCTGGGTAGCTCTCTTCATAATTCTAGTAGCGAAATCTAACTTTGCCTTCACATGACCATATTATCGAATTCTTTTACTGCTTATCTTCTTTAAATATGGTCCAGTGCCATTCAAATATTCATGCAAATGCTGATTTATAGTGCCATAACTTCCATACTCATTTAAATCTCTATGAAATGAATCTCAGTCTTTTAGTTATGATTCTGTTTACTAAAGTTTGCTTATTCATACGTCTCAATTCTTTTCTAATTAGAAAACATGTTAAAAGTGGCTTATCTTTTTCTTAATCTGTTGTATTATTGGTTCATCGATTACAAACTTTTTCATTTTTGATTTATTTAAATACGAAAAATGTCAATACATATTTGACTATTTTGATTTACTTAATTATAACTATGTCAAGATGTGTCTGTCTGTCTGTCTGTCTGTGTGTCTGTGTGTGTGAATAAACCATATTCTTGCAAAAATGCCTATTCAAGATTTTGCCTCATTTCTCAAGAGATTCTCAAAACGTAGCAGAAAATATAGAAGTTGTAAGACTTTAGCCTGCAAATAAAGCACTGCATTTGTTAACTTTTCATCTGTTTTTGCCAAAAATTCAACGCAAACATAACTGAAATGGCAACTCACAGCATGACTGATCCGAGGTCAAAGTGATTGTGCATATTGTGGCTTCTTTTTTATCTATGTCACTGCAGGGCAAGTTGCCATAACTTTATAATGCAACACTCGTCGATCTGTTGCAATCTCGATCACATGACCATTGTTTATTAACTGAGCTATCTGGCCGACTTCTAACCAAGCCCATTTGCAATGAAAGTGGTGCAATCTTTATAACTCCTTACGCCGGTAACATTTGTTATAAAATGGGTGTTAGGTAAGATTTCCCTAGTAGGAAGAAAGCATGTTATTTTAACAGATATATTCCCGTAACGGTAACAGCAAAAATAAGTTCACGGTTTTTTCTTTCACCATGAGGGAACAGTTGGGTAAAATACACAATCGGGCAGAGACTTGTCCGCGTGGACATAATCATTCATTAATCAATATGTCGCAGAGAGATGTTTCAAAGTGACAGGTGTTGATACACGCGATGAAAAACTGCGAAGGATGGCGCGTTCGGCGTCAATGACGAGTACTTCATTATATATAATAATGTCATAGGTATATTTGCTTTGAGTGATTATTGGCCTGATGGGGCTGGGTGTTATAAACTTTAATGAGCTTTGAAAATATTATGCTTTGAAAATTTTGTGCATAAAGATCTTTATCATTATAGTTTTGTTTTCATCTATGTCATATCTCGTATACATCAATTACATGTCGATATTCGTTCATTTGAAGATTTCATTTAGTTGGTAGCCGCTCCTACAGCTATTGTAACGTCAATGATAAATACTATCCTGTAAAGATGGTGTTTTTATTTTAGTAAAGAAATGGGTTAATACAAACATGGTAATACTTATTTCACCGATTTTCTGGACTTTACTGGAAAAGTCAATTGAAATTTTTCATAAAGAACAACGTTAAAGTTTAAAGTCCGATGTAACCGATATACGTTTCACCAAATGGAAACAGGATATTAGTCCGCATGGTACAATTATGAGCAAATATTTCTTATCTTTATGTGCACAGACGAGGAATTTACAATATATCAAAAATCTTGGAAACAGGGTTTCATAATTAATGATCTGCAAACTACAATTCTCATTTGCACCAACTATTTCTTTAAAGAAATGTTTTAGACTGAAATCCTAAGAAAAAACAATTGAATAAGTTAAAAATTAAGTCAGATATAAGTTTGACAAATCTAATATATGCCTTAATTCTAGACTTGAAACTGTGAGACCAGTGGGTGAACTTAGGGCCAGGTTCATGCAGGGTTTGAATGGAGTAGACTTAGCAAAGTGGATTACGGATGGGTTTAAAAAAGGAAAATGTGAAATGGATGACTAGACATTGAAGTGATAAAGTTCTTTTTTTCTAAATCGCATCTCCCGTTGTATCTGCTACTGATTTTATTCGAGTGACGGTGTACCATGAATTCAGAGGCGAAAATTATTCCTAGTATTTCGTATATTCTTACGCATGATGGCATGACGAATCAAGTGAGGAGATGCAATATTGTCATTTCGGATTTCGTCTTTGTAGCAGCGAAATTAGTTATCTTTTGGACGGACAAAACTGATTGGTTAATTGCGGAGAAGGGAGAAATAATGCTTATTAACTGCAAACAGTCGAGAAAACCAGCGCTTTAAAACAAGTATCAAATTTTACATTCCTGAAAAATACCATAACTATTGTGGACACCGCTCTGAAAAGAAAAATTAGGAAAATGACGATTACTGTTTTATACATTTATAGTATGATGTTCCGTGAAACAGAAGGCAACTTCAGGTTTGAAGTGAATTTATTATTAATTTTGAGCTATAGTATAACAGAGTTACAAACTATTTGTCGCAAAAGTGAAATTGACAAAATATTGACAAAATTGTGTTCTTTGAGAGAAGTGTATATTCAATTTATTTTCAAGACTTGCTCACCCAATGCATTTTCAATTTTGCAGTTTATGAAGCATAACATTCAGTCGTACCAAGAATATGTACAGAATAATAATCTGTAGTTTTTGTATTTAAACTCTCAAAATGTATTTAAAAAGTCTTTACAAGTAACATAAAAGAAAAACATTAACAAAAATAACCTCAAATATACATAGGGGAACATGAGTTATCTATGTATAAAAGAATAACAAAAATGCCTTTGATTGTTCAGTTTTTCTAGCCTAATTGGACTTTTGAAAAGCTCAACATGACTTTATTTTCGCTGGTTATATTTCTCTCGGTACAGCGCGAATTTTAAAAGATTTTGGCTTGTGTGTGATACCAAAGATCCCGTCTATCTCCCTAATGTCCAGCGTCGTGCCCTCAGGTGGCAATAACTCTAACCTCTGGACGAGAGCAGGGATGAAGAGGGACAGCTCCATTCTAGCCAGGGACTCACCAACACAGTTTCTCTTACCTGCGAAAAAGTTCAGACGATATAGCATACAGTATTTACATTGCAGGAAATTGAAACAAAAACTTCCCTATGTGTGATACAAAGTAGTCTCAAGCACCAATGAACAATCGTTGAAACTGAAAGACTTCGTCGAGGAGGGAGTGAAGGGGCATGGTCGGAAGCCACGAGCAAATATCCGCTACGCTCCTTTTTCATCCGTGGCTGGCTGCGATACGATTTCCTCCTTTCTAATGAATATGCATACATGCCTAACCAATCGTTGCTAGCCCTAGTAAAATTGTCTGATAAGGTTGACCAAGCATGACTTTTTATGATGTTTGAATGAGTCAGTCAAAGTTTCTCTTCCAAACACAGTCGGTAAAAAGGCACTTTTTTGATCCTTAATAGCTTGTTTCGTTGTCTTGTTGATGACGTACTTTTGTTGTGCATATTCATGAAAAACAAGGAAATCTTGTCGCAGTCAGCCACTGGTGAAAAAGGAGAGTAACGCATTCTCGTCCGTGGCATGCGACGATAGTGAAGGGGTAAACAGGCTTGCCTAAATTCTATCTACATTCGTAAGATCGCTTCCTACAAGAAACGAAAAATGAAAAGAAAAGAACACCTAACCGACTATCCTCTGCACATGGATTACTGTTTATATTTCTCTCCCAACATTCCATTATCAAGTTTCAGCATAATACATATTTCTACTCATGGAAATCAATTCAAAGGTAAAACAAAGAGAATAAAAAATGTATTCCTAAAATGTATTATAAACAACATAATGTATTAAAGATGGAACAGTTGTTTTAGAGCAATTGTAAAATACTGTTCAGCAACTTTTACAGATTCGTGCAAATTATGACAGAGAAAAAACAGACCTCTGTAAATGCACCAAATTTAAAAGTTATCTCTATCTATTGATAATATAGGCAATACTATTATGCAACAATATTTCGCTCAGCTAATATTATTATTATCAAGCTTTGTGCCATACATCAATAGATATGACGTATTATATTAGATGCTGACACCGACATTATTTTCATTGAAAGCGAAATTTATGTCTTCTTGGAATATGTATCCGTATATCTCAACTGTATTGACCTGAGAGAAATAGAGATAATCGGAAACTGAAGAGACCCCAAACTAATAAACTGATGAGAGTGCAATAAAATTGGACTTTCTCTATCAGCAAATTGAATTTTCTTTGAAGGACTAAAATTGCTGAACATTTAAATGCGCGGCTTACTGCCGAATACCTGAAAAAACCAGTCGCATTCGGGATGTGATGGGGGTGGACAGTGTAGATGGCATTAGATATCTTTATGCAGTTTATAAGCAATCAAACTTGAGCTTCGGGAACTATCCTTATAATATGACATACTTATGTAAAAGCGTTAGATATGTCTATCTGTCTATCTGCATCTAATGAAGTAGAGAAGTCAATCACGATAAAGCATTTGTATTATTTGGTTATCACATTCTGGGTGGTTCAGAATATGTTTATCATCAACCACACTCATCTTTAATGTTTCAAAGAGATCGTTAGAAAATTAACTCCATAAAGCCACAAATTGCGTTGTAATGAGCTAGTTCAGTTTAAGGGCTAGATTCTGGCTCAACGGGAGAAAAGTCACATGCCTTTGATAGTCTCAAATCTCTTTTAATTTATCTCATGAGGAGACCATCCTCACAAGGAGAAAAGTTATGGAATATGGAGTTGAAACTATCATTTTACCTGTGAAGAAGGGAATGAACTCCTCAGGTTTTATCAAGGTCCCTGCCTCGCTAATGAATCTCTCAGGTCGGAACTCCTCCGGATCGCCCCAGATTTCAGGATCGAAAAGCACGGAGTCGATGTCTGGAAGAAGAGTTGTTCCTTGAGGGATGTCAAAGTCTCGGATTTTTGTGTCCACTGAGCATGTGTGAGGAAGGCTCACTGTAACAATGTTACAAACTCTAAGAATTTCCATGATAAAGGCCTCCGTGTAGACCAAATTCCGTTTGTCTTGCAAAGACGGCAGACGGTCTGTTCCAACGATTTCTTTTATCTCACGAAAAACTCTTGCCTGGATATCTTGTTTGGCAGCAAGATACAGAACTGCCCAATTGATAGTAGTCGTTGTTGTTTCTGTACCGGCTGCAAACAGATCCGATACTGTTTTTATGAGCTGTTTTTCTAAAAGATAAAAAGAGTTGTAATATGTTATTGCAATGACCTTTAAATCTTGAGCAGGAAGATAGAATGATAGAAAATAGAAATCAATATAACACAACAATAGATCATAGACTTTTTGGAAACGCATTTTAGCAGTCAATTTTACTTCCCTATGTATATCATTCGTAAATATTCAATAAATTCTAAAACTCAAAACGATTTTTAAGTGAATCGTTTATTATTAAAACAAAGGAAGGGGATTTGTAAATGATTCACTTTCAGGTGATACCTTGTAAGGATTAAGTGGAGGACCTCAAGATTTTGTATAAAAATGAACAATATTTACAGTTCCAATGTTTGAAACCTAATAGACTTGGTTTTACGCACTTGTATATGTAGAATCTTTTTGATCTCGATTGTTTTTCATTTCTAGCAGGAAAGCATCAATGAAGTCTTCAATTTTGTTCTCGTCAAAGTTCTCTATGTGCTTGTCAATGAGGTCGCCTATGAATCCTTGCACACACTTGACATTTTTTAACGTCTTTTTAACACGAAACAGGTCCCCGGGTAGGTACCGCAGGAAAGGAAAGAAAGTAACTACAGCATTTGGTCCATTGTTTTCGAAAATTTCGTCTAGCATTGTCATCATTCTTGCAAACCTTGGATCACCATGCTTAAAATGTCCTCCATAAGCCATAGCATTGATGACATTAGATACACTAGTTTGTACAAGATGTTGAATACAGAATGGCTTCTCGTTTTGTTTCTCGATCTCGGATAAAAGTATGGACACTTCCATCTGGATCTTCCCTTCCAGGCTCGTTTTTCCAAATCCAAAATTCCTCAGTGTTGTAAGAGTAAATTTTCGGTGTTCCTTCCAAAGCTCTCCCGAAGATGATACTATACCTATCAACAAAACATAAAATCCTTATTTAGCCATGTGTCCGCACATATAATATTATAGCATAACGGTTCATTTTGGGGTTTTACAAGCCTTATTATCCTTTTCTACATTGGATTCGGTTTCAAAATGTATTATATCAGCTGTAAAATATTTATAACCGGATCATTTGGAAGATTCGGGTGGTTTCTTAAGATACGTATTTGATTGCTTGAAATGTCTATGATTGAAGAATGGAGCCACCTTAAAAGTTTAATAAAGAAGGGGTAGGCGTAACCCGAGAAAACCACCGGGTCCAAAGAAAAGGAGAATAAAACATGTTTATTCGTACGCTTTAAAAAAAATATATCGGTGACATTGTGATACCTTTCGTCTGTCTATCTTTTCGTTACCATATTTCGTCCTGAACCGCTGAATGGAAATTCACGAAACTTTGTACTTATGTTGCTTGGTAACCATCTACGAGAGGGGTATCAGCCCTGGATCCGTCCCCCTCCCCCTTCCCCCAGGCCCTGGGATGGGCTCAAAGGTCAAATGTTCAGAAATTTCAATTACAACGACATTCAAAATATTTTCTGACCAAACTTCAATATGCAGTCATAGCAGAAAGACACATCCTATATTTGATGAATTTTACATTATGACCCCTAACTCACTGTCTGAGGGAGGGGGTGAGTACGTTGGCGGGGTGAGGTTTGAATATGCAGTAGAAATCTTAGGAATATGTGACGGCGAGTAATTGCAGTTGCTGTAGTTTTGTGTAATCTGTTTTAAAAAAAAACTTTTTAAGTAGATATTAGAACTGACTTGTGAAATGATGAAACTCTAGGTACGAGAGAAAATCACGCCTCCATAACTATATCATTCATGGTCTCTTATACAGTTATCTAATTTATCACATATTATAATACGACTTCTTTACAAGATCTTATACACAGCAGAAAACTTCATGTGTGACAAAAGAGAAAAAACCCCGCTAATATAGGCAAAATGAATGTGGAGTACGTGAGTATTAAATAAGGAAGTGAACAAATGTTATCACAATAGAGCAATCCTAGCCTCAGGTCAGGTTTGAGTTTGAACTGACTTTGTTTTGTGTGGATGGCATGCATAAAAAAAAGACAAATGCTAGACCCAAGACCTTTCCATTTCACCCACGTCTAAACTGACCTTGCTTTTCACCAACAAGATTAGTAGCCAAGGAGTCGGGTCTGTCAGAGAACTCTCCTCCACGTTTTACGAAGACTTCTTTAATGGCCTCATACCCACTGATGACCACGGCAAGCTTGGGTCCCATATACAGCCGGTAGATATCACCATACTGCTTACGCAGCCGTCTCAGAGATTTCCGCAAATCTGGATCTGCCGTCAGCTCCCAGGCGTTCCCTATGAAATGGATGTGCCGGGGCCCAGGTGGAAGCTTTGCCCGGCCCTGACGCTTGTAAAACCATAGTGTCAAAATCGCTAACAATATTAGCCCGATAGAAATTGGATTTAGATATAAGTCACGTTCAGACGACTCCATGTATCTCTACTATAAAAATGATCTGCTTTTGATTTAAATCTTACAATAGCGAGCTCAACAATCGTGTAGATATATAGTAAGGATCGAATATGGCCTGAACTTTGTATGGTTATCAGGCGAGAGACCGCTTTTTATACGCGATTTCAAAGCTTGGTAACTATGTCTGTATCTTGCGTTATCCACCACTCCAGTACTTAAAACACGAATCACGCCTGTTGGGTCATTAGGTAGGACGTGGATATACTGTGCACGCCCTCATCTTAAATCACACCACACACACACGCGCGCGAGCGCGCACACACACACATATACTATATATATATATATATTCAACAGGAAATCAGTAATATATTCATACTTTATTCCATCAAGCTCTTTTGCATCATCGTCATGGATGCTCTTCAGGTAGGTACATTATACTTTCCGTTATACTCTATTGTTCGTATAATAATAATAATAATAATAAAAATAATATTAATAATGAGGACTTCGTACAGTGCCTAATCTTTAGAAGCTCTAAGCGCTTTACAATATTAGATAACACACAAAAACATATATAAGACAAGATTACAAAAACAAACACCATAAAAGTATAAAACTAAAACATGCTGACAATAGTTAAGGTAAGGAAACATTATTACGTCTTTAAGTCTGTTCTTGCAGTCGAAATAGGAGCACTGTTGAATGAGATCACATTGTCACTGTGTCTAAGTTCAATTGGCAATAATTCGTTCCACGTAGCTGGGCCCTGGTATGCAAAAGAACGTTGTCCGTAGGACTTCGTTTTGATAGTGGGCATAATGAGAATACGAATGTCTGAAGAGTTGCATAAGTATCTTTCTGGGGTGTACACGTGGGTGAGGTCAGATAGGTATTATGGACAAAGCCAGTCAACGAAATGTATCATAGAGAACAAATTGTGTGTTTGATTCTGGATGGAGTGAGTAGCAAGTGTAGGGAAGGTTTGTTATGCGAACACAAACAAAAATAACCACACCTGCATAAATCACACACCCGCCCAGCCCACATGGCTACACAGTTGCACATAATACTACAATCGAAAGTTTTAAAATACTCCAGTTGCACCAGAGAAAAACTGATAGAGGAGATGGAAAAACGAAATAGAAAATACCGGCAATGTAAAGATTTAGTAACATCAACACAAATAAAACGGTATTACAGTGGATTAAATGAACAGATTCGAGAGCGAAATCAACAAATAGTTGCATATGAATACAGAAAAACAGTAAATATAGGCTAAATGTATTAGCACAATAAAAACCCATTCATATATATTTCATATACGAAGCATAGGTGAATGATGATGAATTCAGGTGATGGAGTTAACACGAGAAAACAATTTATAAGGTTGCTAAAGATGTTCAACATACTCCGGGAACTACCACCTTTCACTACGGCTAGATAACTATTACTGACTGGTTACGTAAAATAACAATTTATCAAGGTACTGTTAGGGACTGCTAAGATGTGTACTTTTAATATGGAATCAAATTATATTTAAAAAATCTCAAATATTTGTAACAATAGTAGTCTGATAGAAATGGGATTTAGATAAAAGTCAGGTTTAGAAGACTCCATGTATCTTTATAACAAAAATGATCTGCTTCTGCTTTAAATCTTTTGATAGCAAGCTCAACAATCCTGTAAATATATTTCAAAGCTATAATGGGGATTGAACTTTACATGCCTATCAGGCGAGAGACCTCTTTTTAAACGCGATTTCAAAGCTTCGTAATTAGATCTGTTTATTGCGTGATCGACCTCTCCAGTATTTAGAACATGAATCATGCCTAGTGGTTCATTAGGTGGGACGTGGATATATTGTGTGACATTTACAGTACACGGCCTCATCTTAGAGCACACACACACACACTTCAACAGGAATCAGTATATATTAATACTTACTTCCTTCAAGCGCTTTCGCATCATCGTCATGGATGCTCTTCAAGTAGGTACATTATACTTTCCTTAATACTTTACAGCTAATGTAAAAGTATTATATATATATATATATATATATATATATATATATATATATATATATATATATATATATATATATATATATATATATATATATATATATAGTGGTGAACTGGCCATTGGGCATACCGGGACAAATCCCAGTGGGACGCCGCAAAAAAATCTGTTTTTACCGGTGTATTACTGGTGTGAGCAAAACCCCGGGCCTGTCCCGGCAGATAAGTCCAGGGCCGAGTTGCTTACCCAGTACACTTCTGTATATATATATATATATATATATATATATATATATATATATATATATATATATATATATATATATATATATATATATATATATATATCTTTGGATACATGAACGACACAGGTCTGAGCCAAAATACTACTATTAAAAAAAATATATGGGAACAGAAGCAAATATAGTAACACCAGTATAAAACACACAGTCGCCAAGACCATGTGGTTGCACATAATACTGGTAACCTACAAAGCACTATGAACTTCAAAGGCCAGTGAACAGGAAAAGTCCCACTATTGCTTGAGTAAATGTAGGTCATAAAGTAGGACGCAACTATGCTACTGGGAAAATGTAATGGAGAATGTGTCTTTTAACAGCAAGAAAATGAACACACTCCAAACCAAAATAAATAAATAAAATAAATGACGAGATTAAGCTCCTCCTTAATATTCACAGATCAATCATAACGCACCTACAACGAGTTTCCAACGCACTGCGAGACAAAAATATACCTCGGATGTATGCTGGTGCCGTAATTTGCAGAAAATCATACATTTTGTTCGCCGGAAAATTCTTAACAAAAAAAATAATAAAATAAAAAAAATATATAAATAAATATATAAAATAAACCGCAATATATTGTGACTACATCGGCTATTTGTAGGACTGGATTGCCCGTAGGATTGAACGAGAAGTTGTGAAGGAAAAAATAGTTCGATGCATTCGCAGCTTCCCGGTCAATCCCTCTTTGTAAATAACCGAGGTGGTTTGAACCGCACTCTCGGCATACATTCGAGGTACTCTGCACCATTGCCGCTAAGTAGGCGCCTCTGTTATTGATGAGTTTGAACTGTAGTCGATTGCGGCCATTGGACCAAGTACGACTTTATAGCTGATTGACAGGACTCAGATCGCAATTATTTGTCCTATATAGTCCCTACATTTATTTGTAAGAACTAAACTTTTCAGTATGTCCAAATCCTAATAAATCATATGTGAATCTAGCGTATCTTCAAAGATGAATTCACAGTGAAGTTCTTGTCATAGGTTATCCGGCATTTTTCTGAGAGGCTGGACTGTAATCAAAACAACGTAGAGTGGGTCACAGATTTCGCTTCCGGACCAGCAACAATGCTTCATTACTCACTGTGCAATGTCGCCAAAATGCACACAGACAACCTCACCATAATGCTTATATTCTAAAGAATAAACAATTTCCTTTAAATCAATACCAAGAATGTCTAAATCTAACTCATATATCACCACAAAAATGAGAGAGGAAACAATGCTCTAAAAGTAGACTGGGGCTACTTTCGTGGGTACTGACCCGAAAGTAATAATTGTGATCGGAGTCCATCTGGCAATTATTTATACAATTTTAGATTTTATTCCTATGCCGACCAGCTTGGCGGAAATGTACGGATGTTAAGAACTAACAAAATAGTTCCAAACTTTTGGCCTATTTCCATCGTCTGTTGTGATGACTTGCTAAAGTCAATCTAATATATGTCTTGATTGTAATTTGAACAAAGTAAAATTCTTCATAAAAATGTGTTAACATGTGTTTTTAGCAAGACGTAAAATTGACCAAGCTCATTGGAACACATCCGTCGTCAAATGCTCAGTTTCGGAGGTGCGCAGTTTTTGCACGATGTCAAGCTATTCAATTTCGGAGGTATGGAAATCTTGCATGTAGTCCGCATTACTATAATGCCTGAATGAAAGTCATCGGTTTTTAAAAACAACGGAACTTGTGAAGTTTGACCTTCGAAGTATGATCCGTAGGATTGACCTTGAAGTTGCGAATGCACGGTTCTCTGTTGTATTCATATAAAGATAACATTCTTGCTTCATGTAATCACCACGAGGAAAGTCTAAAAGATTAAATTTACCGGTGTTGCGAAGATTTCCATTATTTGTGGAATAATTTCAAAACATGTAGCCCATTTCCATGTTCAGATGATAATGGACACATTTCTACATAATCTTAGCTGTTTTCGGATATAGAAGACCTGTTTTCATTGCTTTATGGCTGTGATTTCATTACAACACAGTGTATAACTCTTTTCTTACAACTCTTATTCAACGATGCTAGCATATAAAATATCTCTCGTTACTTGTTAAGTATATGTCATTTTACAGTAAAATAATCTGTTAATTGAACAACTTACTATACTGTCATGCTCTCAGTGTAGTTGTAGCTGATCAATAGATGCGATGTATCTCTTTAAGAGCGATGCAGTAATAATGAACTAGATACGGACCAAAGACGAAAAGAGATAGAAAATACCACTTCAACTACTAAACATGTTTGTAATATTTGCGTGAAACAGAGAAATTCCATCCAAAGTTGTCCTAGGTAGCAATGAACCTTAGGCACACAAATTCTTAGCCCAAAATAGGCTGTCTATTCCACGCCAGTGTGTATTATTGGTGTGTTCTCTCTCATTTCCGAATTAGAAATAGGGATTAAAATAAACAAAATGATGAGTCTCGACTTATCTCTACGTTAACTTGGAGAAAATACTAATTTGGAAGTTTGTATGCCTTTGGATAAAGTCTTCAAAGTTCAGCTTAGGCTGAAACATCTAATTCAAACATGGAATGATGTTACATACGAAAAGTATATGTAATTTATCATTTTAAATGGAAGCTTTTACAAACATAGGAAGAACTGCTAGAAACACTGGCCATTAGTTACAGCTCAAAGCCTGGTTGATGGCAAACAAAGTGGAAAGCGAAAACATAGATGGAATAATAATAGACTTTGTTAATATATTGAACAGTGGAACAGTTTAATAACTTTGTGAATATATATGAAATTTGGCTCAGTACGAGAAAAACTACATAGAGGGGGCGGGGGGAGAAACCCCGTGGGTGGGTGGGTGGGTCACCGTTTTTGTTCGATCAAATTTAGTGGAAAACGGATCGATAAGTAGACTTTATTATAGTTACGTTGATTGTGTTCTGTTACATATGACCAGTGAATCTAAGTACTTTAAAAATGGAATTATATTTTCCTCTGTATGTGTATCACCGGAGCACTCTTAAATATAACACGAAAAGGAGAACAATGGAATTGAATTCTTAGAAGTAAAATTGTCAGAGGTTATGGAACGCTTCCCATAAACATATTTCTTTGAAGAAGGTGATCTAAATAGTCATTGTGGGGAAAGATGCATGATATTTTATCATCAGAAAGTGTCAATCATATTGTTGAAGATAACTATATGTATGAATCAGATGACATTTTAGCTGAGGAAAAAAAAAAAAAAAAAAAAAAGAAAAGAAAGAAAATCAAAAGATATAGTTATAAACAATGTTAGTTTATCTTTAATTGAAATATGTACATCATATAATACTCACATTGTAAATGGGAGACTAAATGGGGGTAAAGAACAATATTACAAGTGCATAGCTGATGATGGTGTGAGTGGTAGATTATGCTCATGCCTCAGTACTCTTTTTCGTTTTATCAGGGACTTTGAAATAGGCACAAGTAGGGAATCTATTAATGTTTCCATACATTGAGAGATGGATGTCGTCATCAGTGAATTACATAACGAGGAGGACGATGACGAGGATATGATCACTCAAACCTTCCCAAAATTCTTTTGGAAAAGGTTTCAAAAGATTAATTTCTGAGAATTTTTAGATTAAAACTCGGCGAGGTGAAAGATTCACACTATAATTTTATTAATACCGACATAAATGAAGTTGTATCACATTTCAGCTCAAAATATGAAGCAGCGAGAGGCTATTCAATCTGATAAACCTCATCAGTCATGCCGGTGCTACCAGCAGTGTGAGATTTTGAAAGTTTGTCTACGCAAGATAGCCACAATAAAAAACTTGTAAAATACATATCACAAAGAAAAAAATGTAAGAATATATGTAAAAAGAAAAAGTTACATTCAATGAAATTCAAAGAAATATAATAATTTGATTCCATTGACCACAAAACCCTATTGAAAAGTCAAATAAAGAAAGGGGTGGGTGGAACATTTTTACTCATATTAATTTATATGTATAGTAAACCAGTGTTCATGTATTAGGGTAGGTAATATATACACACCATTTTTATATTCCAATATTGGAACAAGACAGAATTGTATTCTCGGTCCAGTTTTATTCAGTTTGTTCATTAATAATTTAATAACTGAAATACGTTCATATCAGACAAAGGTATCTTTGTAGCTTAAGACATATCAGATATATATGCATTGTGATACGCAGATGATATTGATGATTATGCAGGTACAGTCAGAGGACTTCAGTACCAATTGGATTTTATAGAACAATTCTGAGTAGTATAGTATGCCACTATAGGTGTCTATAGGAATCCTACGTTAAAAAGGGTCTGTGGATTATATGGACAAGATGGGAAATCCTATGTTAAAAATGTCTATAAGTTTAACATTATTGGCCTTTTGGGCGGAAAATGTAACATTGTAACATTATGGGTCTGTTTGGGCAGAAATGTAAAATTCTAACGTTATGGGTCTGTTTGGCCTCTAACGGAAAATCCTATGTAAAAAATGTCCATAGGTTTAACATGTGTGAGACATAAGGGGAATTTAACATGGAGATAACACTCTGGACTCTAACGGGAGTTTAACGTGGAGATGTCACTTGGGGGACAAAAATATGCCTTTTCTTTTGGATGAAAAGTATAGTAAAAGTACGATTACCCTTTCATAGTTAAATATAGTACTGAAAAATAGACGGCATTTCAATTTATGAAGCTCATATATTAGATATTGCAAGCAATGATATGACACAACTACAATATATTTGTTGGAAAATGAATGAAACCAAGACGGAGATTTCAAGTATTTACTTATACTCGCTAAGATGAGTAAAGGAACACTATCAGCCCTTTCAGGGTATTACACCAGATTAAATAGCAAAATCCTTAAAGAATGTTGTATCCATAAAAACTGTGACAATTATTATATACAAGATGGGAAATTATCAGACAAGACTCTAAAATAAAACATGCCCGCTTTTTACAAGACATGCAGATTATATTCTACACAAAAACGATAATAGATTTTTTTGGTTAAAATTACAAAATATACAACAAAATACAATAAGATCAAATATTAAAAGCAAAAATAAGTCATACGGACGCACACAATAATAATTTTAGAAAGATCTAACTATAAGAAAATAATTAAAATAAGACTGATAGTTCATCTTTTTACATTTTTTTAATTTTTTCTTAGGCACGCACATACTCTCTGGTGGCAATAACTCAAACTTCTGAACGAGACCTGAAGAGGGAAAGCTTCATTCTACCAGAGGCTCGCCAACACAGTTCCTCCTATCTGCAAAGATTATATACTTTATAGCAACCAGTATTTACATTTAGGTATTTGCTTTTTCTATGTGCATGATAAAACACACACACAAAACACCAGTAACAAAACAACAACAGTCACAGCCACCATTGGACATTCTCCATAAAAATAGAGACTATATCCAGGATTCGGTAAAGGAGTAAACAAACTCACCTAAATTAAAATTTAAGATTCTTTCGAAATATTGTTCATTCCAAGAAATCTAGGATGAAAATAAAATTGGACCTAATCGGCATTCCTTCTAAGTTTGGATTACTGTTCATATTAGTTTTTACATTTTGGCCACATCCCTCTCTCTCGCTCTCTCTCTCTCTCTCTCTCTCTCTCTCTCTCTCTCTCTCTCTCTCTCTCTCCGTAAATAAAAGATCAATATTGGTTCTTTACTACTCTAGACGAGATTTATTGAACCAAATGAAAAACATAATGATTCTAAGTTGAGATCTTATAATAGAAAAAGGAAAAAATATATATAACCTCGAATAGCGTACTTTACTGACGAATACCTAAATCATACAGTTTGTATTTTGGCGCTCTGAGCAAAGGTGTATGTTCCGACAGAGAATCAGTGAACCAGAAATATGGTCTCGGTTACGAGCGAAGACAGGTAGAGTAGGAACAAAGATGGTGACTTCATGTCCCACATCTTGTTTCACTACATGGACTACCCCTAAACATGGCAGCCCCTGTTCTGCAATCTTGCTTCTGTTGAACAGAGTCATTCGGACCACCTCAGCTTTTCTGCGATACAAAAATATGCCTCATATATGTATCGGCACAGTAATTTACAAATAAAACATACAGTTTGTCGTTTGGAACATAGCTCGGCCATTTCTGTCAAGTCGAGAAATAACCTAAGAAGTAGATGTAGGAATACCCATCAATTTGATGGGTTTGGTGATTCTCCCCCGACGGAGATCACCACATATGCTGCGACAGAAACGGTCGACAACGTTGCTATTGTAACTTTGCCTCATTCCGCCTGCATATTTTGCCATGTAAATAAAAGTAGTTCCGAATAAAGTTCTAAATGCGGTAAATTACGTCTGCGCTTTCTTTCTCGACTTGACAGAAAAGGTCGAAGGTGTTCCGATTGACATTTTGCTGGCCGAAAAAATTTCTTCGGAAAAAATAAACCTCAATTTATTCGGACCACCTCGGCTAATTCTACCATTCGATTGACAGTTGGATTGACTGAGTAGTTGCAAATAAATTGGTAGTTCGATACATTCGCTACTTCTCAGTCAATCCTTGCTTTTTAATAGCCGAGGTGGTCCGAATTGCAGCTATTGGCTTACATTCGAGGTATGATACATAGGATTGACCTCGAAGTTGCGAATGGAACCGAGTATAATCTCGGTTACACTTTGGTCAAATCAATGACGTCAGACGACCACAAACAGGGTTGCTTTAAATGCCGATCAATGATCAAAGTAAAATAAGTTCCTGTTCAGAGCACAGCAGAAACACCGCCCAGGATGGCAGCTTCATTAACTATCTTTATCAATTAAGATATTTAAAGCCTTGAAAGATCTGTGAATGTTTCAATCTGCATGGTTTAATGTACAAGGCCATGCACACTACTGGAGTTTTGTTTAGCGGCAATCATATTTTGGTTGATTTACAATCTTTCAAAAAACTATTATCAACAGCACAACTTTTTAATGTTACCGTGGTATTCATAAAACAAGAAAAAACAAAAAAATAAGTATTCTGGCCACAGTGAGAGTCCATTTACTATTAAAAGCTCGTAAAGTAATGAGGCAAAATCACTGTGTTGGTATAGCTTCTATTTCATCCCTCAAACTAAGCTTCATGGCGAATATAAATGTATGGAATACCTCTAAAGAACGGAATAAACTCTTCCGGTTTCAACAAGGTACCCTCCTCGCTAATGAATCTTTCAGGCCGTAATTCCTCAGGGTCGCCGCAGATATTAGGATCGAATAGTACCGAGTCGGTGTCCGGAATAAGGGGTGTTTCTTTAGGGATGTCACATTCGTGGACTTTTGTGTCCACTGAGCACGCGTGAGGCAGGCTTACAGTAGCAACATTGCAAACTCTCAGAATTTCCATGATAAATGCCACGGTGTAGACCATGTTCCGTTTGTCCTGCAAAGACGGAAGTCGGTCTGCTCCAACCATCTCATTCAATTCACCAAAACCTCGTGCCTGGATATTCGGTTTAGCTGCAAGGTACAAAACTGCCCAGGTCATGGTGATTAGTGAAGTATCTATACCGGCTACAAAAAGATCCGATAAAGGTTTTATCAGCTGTTTTTCGGAAAGACAAAGGAGTTGTAAAAATTATTACATACTTCTGTACTATAAACATAATGTATAATTTAACTTTTTACAATTGTATGAGTTTATTTTGTACTGTATTATAGAGATGATGTAATTTTCGTTATTCCTTAATTTGAATGTTGTTGCATGTAAAATAAAACATAAAAAACTATGTAAGTATACTAAGCCCGTGGCAGATTTTGTGCTGAATTTCCGAAAAAGCACTCAACAAAGACGAAAGATGCGTCGACCTTCTTTTTATTTTCATGCAGGTATAGATCCCGTCGATTTGAAACAAGTAGCTGTGAACCGAACGTCAATTATTCCGCTCCCACTTGTTGAAGTTCGTCTGTAATGGAATAAAGAACTGAGTACTATCAACACAATCTGTAAAATAAAGCTTTGTGGATTTAACATGAATACTGTCTCTACCTTCTACGTTTTTGGGCATATCTTGTGACGTTTGAATTTGTAGAATCCAAACGAAATCCAATTAATTATATCCTCGTTCACAATACCTTCATCGGAGGAAAACTGTCATCAAAGTTTTGGGTAATTGAATGTAAAGAAATATTAATACTTGATGATAAATTTGATAAATGGTTAGAGCTACCGGTTGGTTTGTACCAAGATATGATTACTTTGTTTATGATTGATGACTGTGTTAATCTTGACGATGTCAAAAAGAAAGCAACTAATCTAACGAAACTATCTATCAATTGTATACATTTTGCATGATTCATGAGGAAAACTAATTATAAAAAGTTAATACTTGGATCCCACATTTTGTTGTTTGGAGTTCGTTTTTAGGTATTTCTTGGTGGCGCCTCCTCATTAATTACATAAATGTATCCTAAAGGCTCTACAGTCTTGACACATTTTATGATCTGTTCATCCTGATGGGGAGTGAGAGAAGAAGGGAGGGAGAGAGAGAAGGAGCAGAAGAAGAAGAAAAATGAAATAGGCCTAAATATGGAAATACAGATCTGAATAACATACATAAGGCAAGATATATTTCGTAAATGGGAAAAACGTATTTCCAGAAGTGATATCGCCACTGTGGCAATGAAAGTGGTATCGTCACTGTGGCGATATCATTTTTATCCCACTGATATATTTCAATATCTCGTTATGAAATATATAATAAATAGAGAATTTCAAATGGGTAATGATTTAATATTGAATTTATGAAACGAGTTAAGGCTCTCAAAAGCTGGAAATTATTCAACGAGTTTCATAAATTCAATATTAAATCAATACCCATTTGAGATTCTGTTTATCACATAGTTTTTATTTATAGTGTAAAGAAAGAGAAAGAAGAACACGTCTTTTTCGGCATCTCATTCTGGCTCAGACGCTGCGCTTTTCAATTCTTCCGAGTGAAAAAATAGTCCCAGACGCGAGTTGAAGCAGTATTGAACAGTTTGTTAACAAATAACGTTTTGAAGTATAATTTTCAATAAATAACAATTTAAAGAGCAACTGTCCTTCTAATCAATAGAACATTTGTCACGAACAGGACAATTGTTCAAAATTGGATCGCCGCTGGAAATTCCTATGTCTTGTTACATAGTTCACTTGGTTAGAACAGCTAAAAGGAGTAACTGTAGCACAATATACATGAATTTGTGTGTGGCTGTTTAGAAAGTTTCCACTGAAAAGTTTCCACCATGGACATTCACCACATATGCAGTATTAGATTTGACAGAAGAAAACGTGTTCCATTTGTTGGATATTTCTCTGAAGGGAGTATTACTGGATGCAGAAACTGTTCTAGATGTTGAAGTGTTGCTGAGAATTTAGGAGCCTCGCCGGTACTGATTTGCATTTATTTGCCTGCAGTTATTAACTCACTGGATGTTTCTGTCACTGGATATCTACATTATTTGATTTGGAAGAATGGTGTGGTTATATAACTTTCTGTCAGTTGCGAGACCGGCATTTGTCGAAATTCTTTTCAAAAGAGAGGTGAGTTTATTTACTTCTATAGGTTGACATTTAAACAACGCTTGTTATAGGGTGGGGTGCGAGCAACATGTTTGGACACCCAGCCCTACCCGTTGAACGATACTCGTAATTTCATTTCTAACGAGCCCCTGTGGGTTAAATTGGGCATATTCCAACAAACGCAACCTTTTTTTCTCAATTCTCAATGCCACTTGGGCAATCGATTCCATAAATGGCTGCCAAAATGTTGAGAGTAATAGTGAGAAGAAAAAAAGTTTCAGAAGGCGGGGTAAAGAAAATTCCCACGGTCGCAGCCAATCAGTAAATAGAATACTGCGTAAGAATTTCATGGCCTTATTTGGACCTATCAGATTCACATAAAGTGATATGTTAACATGTTAACATAACAAAAATATTGAACTGACCACACCATATGTAAAGTGTACCAAATATGTGATGAATTAAATTATTGTTTTAATACCCCGATTTTTTTACTAGTTATCGTTTAAATCAATGACTGTATCCATGTAAATTGTATTCGGATGGTGTATCTCCATGATTACTTGCTGTATTTAACACTGATTATAGCGCATGAAATAAGCACCTTCCATCTTTCTCACGTTTATTGAGGCCTTTTGTCTTTAATCCATTCAGAAAAATCTATGGATGAGTTTCCACTGAGCGCTTGATATCTAAGTGCATTATTAAATATTCAATTCTGTCAGACAATAATGTTGTTCTTTGCCTTATTTTATGCTCAAATTTGCTTTATAAACTGTCGAATCAGCCATGTCATTGTCTATTCTACCTCTATTTAATATGTTCCTAGATCTTGTTCTATTGTATAAATTTCTATAGTCAACTTGCTCTCCCTCCTGGGTAGCTATCTTCATAATTCTTGTAGCGAAATCTAACTTTGCCTTCACATGACCATATTATCGAATTCTTTTACTGCTTATCTTCTTTAAATATGGTCCAGTGCCATTCAAATATTCATGCAAATGCTGATTTATAGTGCCTTAACTTCCATACTCATTTAAATCTCTATGAAATAAATCTCAGTCTTTTAGTTATTATTCTGTTTACTGAAGTTTGCTTATTCATACGTCTCAATTCTTTTCTAATTAGAAAACATGTTAAAAGTGGCTTATATTTTTCCAAATCTGTTGTATTATTGGTTCATCGATTACAAACGTTTTCATTTTTATTTAAGTATGAAAAATGTCAATATATATTTGACTATTTTGATTTACTTAATTATAACTATGTCAAGATGTGTCTGTCTGTCTGTCTGTGTGTCTGTGTGTGTGTGAATAAGCCATATTCTTGCAAAAATGCCTACTCAAGATTTTGCCTCATTTCTCAAGAGATTCTCAAAACGTAGCAGAAAATATAGAAGTTGTAAGACTTTAGCCTGCAAATAAAGCACTGCATTTGTTAACTTTTCATCTGTTTTTGCCAAAAATTCAACGCAAATATAACTGAAATGGCAACTCACAGCAAGGCTGATCTGAGGTCAAAGTGATTGTGCATATTGTGGCTTCTTTTTTATCTATGTCACTGCAGGGCAAGTTGCCATAACTTTATAATGCAACACTCGTCGATCTGTTGCAATCTCGATCACATGACCATTGTTTATTAACTGAGCTATCCGCCCGAATTCTAACCAAGCCCATTTGCAATGAAAGTGGTGCAATCTTTATAACTCCTTACGCCGGTAACATTTGTTATAAAATGGGTGTTAGGTAAGATTTCCCTAGTAGGAAGAAAGCATGTTATTTTAACAGATAGCAAGAATAAGTTCACGGTTTTTTCTTTCACCATGAGGGAACAGTTGGGTAAAATACACAATGGGGCAGAGACTGGTCCGCGTGGACATAATCATTCATTAATCAATATGTCGCAGAGAGATGTTTCAAAGTGACAGGTGTTGATACACGCGATGAAAAACTGCGAAGGATGGCGCGTTCGGCGTCAATGACGAGTACTTCATTATATATAATAATGTCACAGGTATATTTGTTTTGAGTGATTATTGGCCTGATGGGGCTGGGTGTTATAAACTTTAATGAGCTTTGAAAATATTAAGCTTTGAAAATTTTGTGCATAAAGATCTTTATCATTATAGTTTTGTTTTCATCTATGTCATATCTCGTATAAATCAATTACATGTCGATATTCGTTCATTTGAAGATTTCATTTAGTTGGTAGCCGCTCCTACAGCTCGTGTAATGTCAATGATAAATACTATCCTGTAAAGATGGTGTTTTTATTTTCGCAAAGAAATGGGTTAATACAAACATGGTAATACTTATTTCACCGATTTTCTGGACTTTACTGGAAAAGTCAATTGAAATTTTTTCATAAAGAACAACGTTTAAAGCTTAAAGTCCGATGTAACCGATATACGTTTCACCAAATGGAAACAGGATATTAATCCGTATGGTACAATTATGAGCAAATATTTCTTATCTTTATGTGCACAGACGAGGAATTTACAATATATCAAAAATCTTGGAAAACAGGGTTTCATAATTAATGATCTGCAAACTACAATTCTCATTCGCACCAACTATTTCTTTAAAGAAATGTTTTAGACTGAAATCCTAAGAAAAAACAATTGAATAAGTTAAAAATTAAGTCAGATATAAGTTTGACACATCTAATACATGCTTTAATTCTAGACTTGAAATTGTGAGACCAGTGGGTGAACTTAGGGCCAGGTTCATGCAGGGTTTGAATGGAGTAGACTTAGCAAAGTGGATTACGGATGGGTTTAAAAGAGGAAAATGTGAGCTGGATGACTAGACGTTGGAGTGATAAAGTTCCCTTTTTCTAAATCGCATCTCCCGTTGTATCTGCTACTGATTTTATTCGAGTGACGGTGTACCATGAATTCAGAGGCGAAAATTATTCCTAGTATTTCGTATATTCTTACGCATGATGTCATGACGTATCAAGTGAGGAGATGCAATATTGTCATTTCGGATTTCGTCTTTGTAGCAGCGAAATTAGTTATCTTTTGGACGGACAAAACTGATTGGTTAATTGCGGGGAAGGGAGAAATAATGCTTATTAACTGCAAACAGTCGAGAAAACCAGCGTTTTAAAACAAGTATCAAATTTTACATTCCTGAAAAATACCATAACTATTGTAGACACCTCTCTGAAAAGAAAAATTAGAAAAATGACGATTACTGTTTTATACATTTATAGTATGATGTTCCGTGAAACAGAAGGCAACTTCAGGTTTGAAGTGAATTTATTATTAATTTTGAGCTATAGTATAACAGAGTTACAAACTATTTGTCGCAAAAGTGAAATTGACAAAATATTGACAAAATTGTGTTCTTTGAGAGAAGTGTATATTCAATTTATTTTCAAGACTTGCTCACCCTATGCATTTTCAATTTTGCAGTTTATGAAGCATACCATTCAGTCGTACCAAGAATATGTACAGATAAATAATCTGTAGTTTTTGTATTTAAACTCTCAAAATGCATTTTAAAAGTCTTTACAAGAAAGATAAAAGAAAAACATTAACAAAAATAACCTCAAATATACATAGGGGAACATGAGTTATCTATGTATAAAAGAATAACAAAAATGCCTTTGATTGTTCAGTTTTTCTAGTCTAATTGCACTTTTGAAAAGCTCAACATGACTTTATTTTCGCTGGTTATATTTCCCTCGGTACAGCCCGAATTTTAAAAGATTTTGGCTTGTGTATGATACCAAAGATCCCGTTTATCTCCCTAATGTCCAACGTCGTGCCCTCAGGTGGCAATAACTCTAACCTCTGGACGAGAGCAGGGATGAAAAGAGACAGCTCCATTCTAGCCAGGGACTCACCGACACAGTTTCTCTTACCTGTGAAAAAGTTCAGACGATATAGCATACAATATTTACATTGCAGGAAATTGAAACAAACACTTCCCTATGTGTGATACAAAGTAGTATCAAGCAATAATGAACAATCGTTGAAACTGAAAGACTTCTTCGAGGAGGGGGTGAAGGAGAATCGTCGGAAGCCACGAGCAAATACCCACTACGCTCCTTTTTCATCCGTGGCTGGCTGCGATAAGATTTTCTCGTTTCTAATGAATATGCATACCTGCCTAACCAATCGTTGCTAGCCCGAGTAAAATTGTCTGATAAGGTTGACCAAGCATGACTTTTTATGATGTTTGAATGAGTCAAAGTTTCTCTTCCAAACACAGTCGGTAAAAAAGACACTTTTTTGATCCTTAATAGCTTGTTTCGTTGTCTTGTTGATGACGTACTTTTGTTGTGCATATTCATGAAAAACAAGGAAATCTTGTCGCAGTCAGCCACTGGTGAAAAAGGAGAGTAACGCATTCTCGTCCGTGGCATGCGACGATAGTGAAGGGGTAAACAGGCTTGCCTAAATTCTATCTACATTCGTAAGATCGCTTCCTACAAGAAACGAAAAATGAAAAGAAAAGAACACCTAACCGACTATCCTCTGCACATGGATTACTGTTTATATTTCTCTCCCAACATTCCATTATCAAGTTTCAGCATAATACATATTTCTACTCATGGAAATCAATTCAAAGGTAAAACAAAGAGAATAAAAAATGTATTCCTAAAATGTATTATAAACAACATAATATATTAAAGATGGAACAGTTGTTTTAGAGCAATTGGAAATACTGTTAAGCAGCTTTTACAGATTCGTGCAAATTATGACAGAGAAAAAACAGACCTCTGTAAATGCACCAAATTTAAAAGTTATCTCTATCTTTTACTAATATAGGCAATAATATTATGCAACAATATTTCGCTCAGCTAATATTATTATTATTAAGCTTTGTGCCATACATCAATAGATATGACGTATTATATTAGATGCTGACACCGACATTATTATCATCCAAGCGAAATGTATTGTCTTCTTGGCATATTTGTCCGCATATCTCAACTGTATTGACTCGAGAGAAATAGAGATAATCGGAAACTGAAGAGACCCCAAACTAATAAACTGATGAGAGTGCAATAAAATTGGACTTTCTCTATCAGCAAATTGAATTTTCTTTGAAGGACTAAAATTGCTGAACATTTAAATGTGCGGCTTATTGCCGAATACCTGAACAAACCAGTCGCATTCAGGGAGTGGTGGGGGTGGACAGTGTAGATGGCATTAGATATCTTTATGCAGTTTATAAGCAATCGAACTTGAGCTTCGGGAACTATCCTTATAATATGACATACTTATGTAAAAGCGTTAGATATGTCTATCTGTCTATCTGCATCTAATGAAGCAGAGAAGTCAATCACGATAAAGCATTTGTATTATTTGGTTGTCACATTCTGGGTGGTTCAGAATATGCTTATCATCAACCACACATATCTTTAATGTTTCAAAGAGATCGTTAGAAAATTAACTCCATAAAGTCACTAATTGCGTTGTAATGAGCTGGTTCAGTTTAAGGGCTAGATTCTGGCTCAACGGGAGAAAAGTCACATGCCTTTGATAATCTAAATCTCTTTTAATTTATCTCATGAGGAGACCATCCTCACAAGGAGAAAAGTTATGGAATATGGAGTTGAAACTATCATTTTACCTGTGAAGAAGGGAATGAACTCCTCAGGTTTTATCAAGGTCCCTGCCTCGCTAATGAATCTCTCAGGTCGGAACTCCTCCGGATCGCCCCAGATTTCAGGATCGAAAAGCACGGAGTCGATGTCTGGAAGAAGAGTTGTTCCTTTAGGGATGTCGAAGTCTCGGATTTTTGTGTCCACTGAGCATGTGTGAGGAAGGCTCACGGTAACAATGTTACAAACTCTAAGAATTTCCATGATAAAGGCCTCCGTGTAGACCAAATTCCGTTTGTCTTGCAAAGACGGCAGACGGTCTGTTCCAACGATTTCTTTTATCTCACGAAAAACTCTTGCCTGGATATCTTGTTTGGCAGCAAGATACAGAACTGCCCAAGTGATAGTAGTCGTTGTTGTTTCTGAACCGGTTAGAAACAGATCCGATACTGTTTTTATGAGCTGTTTTTCTAAAAGATAAAAAGAGTTGTAAAATGTTATTGCAATGACCTTTAAATCTTGAGCAGGAAGATAGAATGATAGAAAACAGAAATCAATATAACACAACAATAGATCATAGACTTTTTGGAAACGCATTTTAGCAGTCAATTTTACTTCCCTATGTATATCATTCGTAAATATCCAATCAATCCTAAAACTCAAAACGATTTTATAGTGAGCCGTTTATTATTAAAACAAAGGAAGGGGATTTGTAAATGATTCACTTTCAGGTGATACTTTGTAACTATTATGTGGATGACCTCAAGATTTTGCAAAACAAAATGAACAATTTATAGTTCCAACGTTTGAAATCTAATAGACTTAGTTTTACTCACTTGTAAATGTAGAATCTTTTTGATCTCGATTGTTCTTCATTTCTAGCAGGAAAGCATCAATGAAATCTTCCAGTTTGTTCTCGTCGAAGTCTTCTATGTGTTTGTCAATGAGGTCGCCTAAGAATCCTTGCACACACTTGACATATTTTAAGGTCTTTTTAGCACGAAACAGGTCCCCAGGTAGGTACCGCAGGAAAGGAAAGAAAGTAACTATGGCATTTGGTCCATTGTTTTCGAAAATTTCATCTAGCATTGTCATCATTCTTGCAAACCTTGGATCACCATGCTTAAAATGTCCTCCATAAGCCATAGCATTGATGACATTAGATACACTAGTTTGTACAAGATGTTGAATACAAAATGGCTTCTCGTTTTGTTTCTCGATCTCGGATAAAAGTATGGACACTTCCGTCTGGATATTCCCTTCCAGGCTCGTTTTTCCAAATCCAAAATTCCTCAGTGTTGTAAGAGTAAATTTTCGGTGTTCCTTCCAAAGCTCTCCCGAAGATGACACTATACCTATCAACAAAACATAAAATCCTTATTTAGCCATTTATCCGCAAATATAATATTATAGCATAACGGTTCATTTTGGGGTTTTACAAGCCTTAGTATCCTTTTCTACATTGGATTCGGTTTCAAAATGTATTATATCAGCTGTAAAATATTTATAACCGGATCATTTGGAAGATTCGGGTGGTTTCTTAAGATACGTATTTGATTGCTTGAACCGTGTATGATTTAAGATTGGAGCCACCCTAAAAGTTTAATAAAGAAGGGGTAGGCGTAACCCGAGAAAACCATCGGGTCCAAAGAAAAGGAGAATAAAACATGTTTATTCGTACGCTTTTTCAAAAAAATATCGGTGATATTGTGATACCTTTCGTCTGTCTATCTGTCATTCTGTTCGTTACGATATTTCGTCCTGAACCGCTGAATGGAAATTCACGAAACTTTGTACTTATGTTGCTTGGTAACCATCTGCGAGAGGGGTGTCATCCTTGATCCGTCCCCCCTCCCCCAGGCACTGGGATGAGCTCAAAGGTCAAATGTTCAGAAATTTCAATTACAACGACATTCAAAATATTTTCTGACCAAACTTCAATATGCAGTCATAGCAGAAAGACACATCGTATATTTCATGAATTTTACATTATAACCCCTAACTCACTGTCTGAGGGAGGGGGTGAGTATGTTGGCGGGGTGAGGTTTGAATCTGAAGTAGAAATCTTAGGAATATGTGACGGCGAGTAATTGCAGTTGCCAGAGTTTTGTGTAATTTGTTTGAAAAAAACAACTTTTAAAGTAGATATTAGAACTGACTTGTCAAATCATGCCTCGATAACTAAATAATTCATGGTCTCTTATACAGTTATCTAATCATGCTCAGTCATTGGTGAAGCTATAGAGGAAACAAATATTACAATACGACTTCTTTACAAGATATTATACGCAGCAAAAACTTTCTGTGTGACACGAGAGAAAAACCCCTAATATAGGCAAAATGAATGTGGAGTACATAAGTATTAAACAAGGAATTGAACAAGTGTTATCACAATAGAGCAATCCTAGCCTCAGGTCAGGTTTGAGTTTGATCTGGCTTTGTTTTGTATGGATGGCGTGCATAAAAAAAGACAAATGCCAGACCCAAGGCCTTTCCATTTAACCCACGTCTCAACTTACCTTGCTTTTCACCAATAAGATTAGTAAACAAGGAGTCGGGTCTGTCAGAGAACTCTCCTCCACGTTTTACAAAGACTTCTTTAATGGCCTCATACCCACTGATGACCACGGCAAGCTTGGGTCCCATATACAGCCGGTAGATATCACCATACTGCTTACGCAGCCGTCTCAGAGATTTCCGCAAATCTGGATCTGCCGTCAGCTCCCAGGCGTTCCCTATGAAAGGGATGTGCCGGGGCCCAGGTGGAAGCCTTGCCCGGCCCTGACGCTTGTAAAACCATAGTGTAAAAATCGCTAACAATATTAGCCCGATAGAAATTGGATTTAGATATAAGTCACGTTCAGACGACTCCATGTATCTCTACTATAAAAATGATCTGCTTCTGGTTTAAATCTTACAATAGCGAGCTCTACAATCGTGTAGATATATTGTA
The DNA here is from genome assembly GCA_029931535.1 of Margaritifera margaritifera. Taxonomy (NCBI): domain Eukaryota; kingdom Metazoa; phylum Mollusca; class Bivalvia; order Unionida; family Margaritiferidae; genus Margaritifera; species Margaritifera margaritifera. The sequence continues at coordinate 2,978,917 of JAQPZY010001467.1, read as the reverse complement.
ACGATCGAATGTGGACTGAACGTTGTACGCTTATCAGGCGAGAGACCGCTTTTTATACGCTATTTAAAAGCTTGGTAACTAGGCCTGTATCTTGCGTTATCCACCACTCCAGTACTTAAAACGCGAATCACGCCTGTTGGGTCATTAGGTACTATGTGGATATATTGTGCACGCCCTCATCTTAGATCACACACTCACACACACACACACACACACACACACACACACACACACACACACTACATATATTCAACAGGAAATCGGTAATATATTCATACTTATTCCATCAAGCTCTTTTGCATCATCGTCATGGATGCTCTTCAGGTAGGTACATTATACTTTCCGTTATACTCTATTGTTCATATAATAATAATAATAATAATAATAATAAGGACTTTGTACAGTGCCTAATCTTTAGAAGCTCTGAGCGCTTTACAATATTAGATAACACATAAAAACATATATAAAGATAGATTTGTATATTTGGGTGTCATTAGCGTACAATTGGTGAGACACTGGATGACGATCTATGACACTTGAGAACGGCTGAGTGTATAGAATGAAGAGAACGGGTCAAGGAACAAAACATTGTGGAACATCAAAAGGTAGATCAACTGGATTGGAATGTTTTCCATTTACGGACACAATGTGTATCCTATTGACTAAGTCGGACTTGAACCATAGTAAGGCTGTATCATGAATGCCAAATACATGCTGGAGACGGTGAAGTAATATATCATGGTCTATTGTGTTAAATGCTGCAGACAAGTCAAGGAGGGCGAGGACTGTAATCTTTCCATATCCAAAGAAGAGAGAAGGTCGTTAACTACTTTCAGAAGCGTAGTTTTGGAACTTTGGCGAGGGCGATATGCAGACTGTATATTGCTTTAAAGACTATTTGAATTCAGATGAGATACAAGTTGGGATAGAACAACTTTTTTTAAGACTTTTGACATGAATGGGAGGTTATAAACTTTGCGGTAGTTCTTTAAATCGTTATGGTCAAGCGTCGGTTTCTTCAACACTGGCTTTACAATGGAAGTTTTAATAAATAATGGGAATTTCCCGAATGAGAGGGAAATAATAATAACATCGGTTGGTGAAGGCAATATTGAATCGAAACACTTAAGCAGCAGTGATGTCGGAATCGGATCAAGTTCACATGACTTTGGGGCACTCTTCATCGCCATTGTACGTACTAAATCCACATAGACAGGCTCAAATGCTGGTGAAGGTTGTCGTTGAAATTATGTATCAAAACTGTATGATGACGATGAGTTAATTGAAATTGTGATGTCAAGCTTGTCTCTAATTGTTTGTACTTTGCCACGGAAGAAATTTGCAAACAGGTCCGGTAGATCTACTGGAGAGGAGGTCGTTGGAATTGGTGTACATTTGTTCCTTGCCATTAGCTTGTTAGTAATCTCGAAGAGCTCTTTGCAGCTGGAACTTTCAGTGATCTTACTAGAGTAGTAGGCTGATTTCGATGCATGGACTATGTTTATCTTTATATGAATACAACAGGGAATCATAACTTTTTCTGCTCCTTCTGTTTTCGACATTTTTCTCGTCGCCTATGCCTATATATATATATATATATATATATATATATATATATATATATATATATATATATATATATATATATATATATATATATATATATATATATATATATATATATCCTTGGGTACATGCAAGGTCACAGTAATAGAATAAATAGCTCCTTATGAAACAAAGACATTGATAGACACAAGCCTGAGCGGAAATAATTATATAAAAACAAAAGCAACAACATTTGCGAACACAAACAAAAATAACCACACCAGCATCAAACACACACGCGCCCAGCCCACCTGGCTACACAGTTGCACATAATATTGCAATCGAAAGTTTTAAAATACTCCAATTGCACCAGAGAAAAACTGATAGAGGAGATGGAAAAACGAAATAGAAAATAACAGAAATGTAAAGATTTAGTAACATCAACACGAATAAAACGGTATTACAGTGGATTAACTGAACAGATTCGAGAGCGAAATCAACAAATAGTTGCATATTAAATCAGAAAAACAGTAAATATCGGCTAAATGTATTAGCACAATAAAAACCCATTCATATATATTTCATATACGAAGCATAGGTGAATGATGATGAATTCAGGTGATGGAGTTAACAGGAGGAAAAAATTTATAAGGTTGCTAAAAGATGTTCAACATACTCCGGGAACTACCACCTTTCACTACGGCTAGATAACTATTACTGACTGGTTACGTAAAATAACAATTTATCAAGGTACTGTTAGGGACTGCTAAGATGTGTACTTTTAATATAGAATCAAATTATATTTAAAAAATCTCAAATATTTGTAACAATAGTAGTCTGATAGAAATGGGATTTAGATAAAAGTCAGGTTTAGAAGACTCCATGTATCTTTATAACAAAAATGATCTGCTTCTGCTTTAAATCTTTTGATAGCAAGCTCAACAATCCTGTAAATATATTTCAAAGCTATAATGGGGATTGAACTTTGCATGCCTATCAGGCGAGAGACCTCTTTTTAAACGCGATTTCAAAGCTTCGTAATTAGATCTGTTTATTGCGTGATCGACCTCTCCAGTATTTAGAACATGAATCATGCCTAGTGGTTCATTAGGTGGGACGTGGATATATCGTGTGACATTTACAGTACACGGCCTCATCTTAGAGCACACACACACACACTTCAACAGGAATCAGTATATATTAATACTTACTTCCTTCAAGCGCTTTCGCATCATCGTCATGGATGCTCTTCAAGTAGGTACATTATACTTTCCTTAATACTTTACAGCTAATGTAAAAGTATTATATATATATATAGATATATATATATATATATATATATATATATATATATATATATATATATATAGATGTATAGTGGTGTACTGGCCATTGGGCATACCGGGACAAATCCCAGTGGGACGCCGCAAAAAAATCTGTTTTTACCGGTGTATTACTGGTGTGAGCAAAACCCCGGGCCTGTCCCGGCAGATAAGTCCAGGGCCGAGTTGCTTACCCCAGTACACTTCTGTATATATATATATATATATATATATATATATATATATATATATATATATATATATATATATATATATATATATATATATATATATATATATCTTTGGATACATGAACGACACAGGTCTGAGCCAAAATACTACTATTAAAAAAAATATATGGGAACAGAAGCAAATATAGTAACACGAGTATAAAACACACAGTCGCCAAGCCCATGTGGTTGCACATAATACTGGTAACATACAAAGCACTATGAATTTCAAAGGCCAGTGAACAGGAAAAGTCCCACGATTGCTTGAGTAAATGTAGGTCATAAAGTAGGACGCGACTATGCTACTGGGAAAATGTAATGGAGAATGTGTCTCTTAACAGCAAGAAAATGAACACACTCCAAACCAAAATAAATAAATAAAATAAATGACGAGATTAAGCTCCTCCTTAATATTCACAGATCAATCATAACGCTCCTACAACGAGTTTCCAACGCACTGGCGAAGAGAAAAAAGGCGAGAACGGAAGGCACGGAAAGGCATTCGCAGCACCTCGACTATTTCTGCGAGACAAAAATATACCTCGGATGTATGCTGGTGCCGTAATTTGCAGAAAATCATACATTTTGTTCGCCGGAAAATTCTTAACAAAAAAAATAATAAAATAAAAAAAATATATAAATAAATATATAAAATAAACCGCAATCTATTGTGACTACATCGGCTATTTGTAGGACTGGATTGCCCGTAGGATTGAATGAGAAGTTGTGAAGGAAAAAATAGTTCGATGCATTCGCAGCTTCCCGGTCAATCCCTCTTTGTAAATAACCGAGGTGGTTTGAACCGCACTCTCGGCATACATTCGAGGTACTCTGCACCATTGCCGCTAAGTAGGCGCCTCTGTTAATGATGAGTTTGAACTGTAGTCGTGTGCGGCCATTGGACCAAGTACGACTTTATAGCTGCTTGACAGGACTCAGATCGCAATTATTTGTCCTATATAGTCCCTACATTTGTTTGTAAGAACTAAACGTTTCAGTATGTCCAAATCCTAATAAATCATATGTGAATCTAGCGTACCTTCAAAGATGAATTCACAGTGAAGTTCTTGTCATATGTTATCCGGCATTTTTCTGAGAGGCTAGACTGTAATCAAAACAACGTAGAGTGGGTCACAGATTTCACTTCTGGACCAGCAACAATGCTTCATTACTCACTGTGCACTGTCGCCAAAATGCACACAGACAACCTCACCATAATGCTTATATTCTAAAGAATAAACAATTTCCTTTAAATCAATAATAAAGAATGTCTAAATCTAACTCATATATCACCGCAAAAATGAGAGAGGAAACAATGCTCTAAAAGTAGACTGGGGCTACTTTCGTGGGTACTGACCCGAAAGTAATAATTGTGATCGGAGTCCATCTGGCAATTATTTATACAATTTTAGATATTATTCCTATGCCGACCAGCTTGGCGGACATGTACGGATGTTAAGAACTACCAAAATAGTTCCAAACTTTTGGCCTATTTCCATCGTCTGTTGTGATGACTTGCTAAAGTCAATCTAATATATGTCTTGATTGTAATTTGAACAAAGTAAAATTCTTCATAAAAATGTGTTAACATGTGTTTTTAGCAAACGTAAAATTGACCAAGCTCATTGGAACACATCCGTCGTCAAATGCTCAGTTTCGGAGGTGCGCAGTTTTTGCACGATGTCAAGCTATTCAATTTTGGAGGTATGGAAATCTTGCATGTAGTCCGCATTACTATAATGCCTGAATGAAAGTCATCGGTTTTTAAAAACAACGGAACTTGTGAAGTTTGACATTCGAAGTATGATCCGTAGGATTGACCTTGAAGTTGCGAATGCACGGTTCTCTATTGTATTCATATAAAGATAACATTCTTGCTAGATGTAATCATCACACGGAAAGTCTAAAAGATTAAATTTACCGGTGTTGCGAAGATTTCCATTATTTGTGGAATAATTTCAAAACATGTAGCCCATTTCCATGTTCAGATGATAATGGACACATTTCTAAATAATCTTAGCTGTTTTCGGATATAGAAGACCTGTTTTCATTGTTTTATGACTGTGATTTCATTACAACACAGTGTATAACTCTTTTCTTACAACTCTTATTCAACGATGCTAGCATATAAAATATCTCTCGTTACTTGTTAAGTATATGTCATTTTACAGTAAAATAATCTGTTAATTGAACAACTTACTATACTGTCATCCTCTCAGTGTAGTTGTAGGTGATCAATAGATGCGATGTATCTCTTTAAGAGCGATGCAGTAATAATGAACTAGATACGGACCAAAGACGAAAAGAGATAGAAAATACCACTTCAACTACTAAACATGTTTGTAATATTTGCGTGAAACAGAGAAATTCCATCCAAAGTTGTCCTAGGTAGCAATGAACCTTAGGCACACAAATTCTTAGCCCAAAATAGGCTGTCTATTCCACGCCAGTGTGTATTATTGGTGTGTTCTCTCTCATTTCCGAATTAGAAATAGGGATTAAAATAAACAAAATGATGAGTCTCGACTTATCTCTACGTTAACTTGGAGAAAATACTAATTTGGAAGTTTGTATGCCTTTGGATAAAGTCTTCAAAGTTCAGCTTAGGCTGAAACATCATATTCAAAAATGGAATGATGTTACATACGAAAAGTATATGTAATTTATCGTTTTAAATGGAAGCTTTTACAAGCATAGCAAGAACTGCTAGAAACACTGGCCATTAGTTACAGCTCAAAGCCTGGTTGATGCAAACAAAGTGGAAAGCGAAAACATAGATGGAATAAAAATAGACTTTGTTAATATATGGAACAGTTTAATAACTTTGTGAATATATATGAAATTTGGCTCAGTACGAGAAAAACTACATAGAGGGGGCGGGAGGAGAAACCCCGTGGGTGGGTGGGTGGGTCACCGTTTTTGTTCGATCAAATTTAGTGGAAAACGGATCGATAAGTAGACTTTATTATAGTTACGTCGATTGTGTTCTGTTACATATGACCAGTGAATCTAAGTACTTTAAAAATGGAATTATATTTTCCTCTGTATGTGTATCACCGGAGCACTCTTAAATATAACACGAAAAGGAGATCAATGGAATTGAATTCTTAGAAGTAAAATTGTCAGAGGTTATGGCACGCTTCCCATAAACATATTTCTTTGTAGAAGGTGATCTAAATAGTCGATGTGGGGAAAAATGCATGATATTTTATCGTCAGAAAGTGTCAATCATATTGTTGAAGATAACTATATGTATGAATCAGATGACATTTTAGCTGAGGAAAAAAAAAAAAAAAAGAAAAGAAAGAAAAACAAAAGATAAAGTTATAAACAATGTTGGTTTATCTTTAATTGAAATATGTACATCATATAATATTCACATTGTAAATGGGAGACTAAATGGGGGTATAGAACAATATTACACGTGCATAGCTGATGATGGTGTGAGTCAGGTAGATTATGCTCATACCTCAAGTACTCTTTTTCGTTTTATCAGGGACTTTGAAATAGGCACAAGTAGGGAATCTATTAATGTTTCCATACGTTGAGAGATGGATGTCGTCATCAGTGAATTACATAACGAGGAGGACGATGACGAGGATATGATCACTCAAACCTTCCCAAAATTGTTTTGGAAAAGGTTTCAAAAGATTAATTTCTGAGAAATTTTAGATTAAAACTCGGCGAGGTGAAAGATTTACACTATAATTTTATAAATACCGACATAAATGAAGTTGTATCACATTTCAGCTCAAAATATGAAGCAGCGAGAGGCTATTCAATCTGATAAACATCATCAGTCATGCCGGTGCTAACAGCAGTGTGAGATTTTGAAAGTTTGTCTACGCAAGATAGCCACAATAAAAAACTTGTAAAATACATATCACAAAGAAAAAAATGTAAGAATATATGTAAAAAGAAAAAGTTACATTCAATGAAATTCAAAGAAATATAATAATTTGATTCCATTGACCACAAAACCCTATTGAAAAGTCAAATAAAGAAAGGGGTGGGTGGAACATTTTTACTCATATTAATTTATATGTATAGTAAACCAGTGTTCATGTATTAGGGTAGGTAATATGTACACACCATTTTTATATTCCAATATTGGAACAAGACAGAATTGTATTCTCGGTCCAGTTTTATTCATTTTGTTCATTAATAATTTAATAACTGAAATACGTTCAAAATCAGACAAAGGTATCTTTGTAGTTTAAGACATATCAGATATATATATATATATATATATATATATATATATATATATATATATATATATATATATATATATATATATATATATACATTGTGATACGCAGATGATATTGATGATTATGCAGGTACAGTCAGAGGACTTCAGTACCAATTGGATTTTATAGAACAATTCTGAGTAGTATAGTATGCCACTATAGGTGTCTATAGGAATCCTACGTTAAAAAGGGTCTGTGGATTATATGGACAAGATGGGAAATCCTATGTTACAAATGTCCATAAGTTTAACATTATTGGCCTTTTGGGCGGAAAATGTAACATTGTAACATTATGGGTCTGTTTGGGCAGAAATGTAAAATTCTAACGTTATGGGTCTGTTTGGCCTCTAACGGAAAATCCTATGTAAAAAATGTCCATAGGTTTAACATGTGTGAGACATAAGGGGAATTTAACATGGAGATAACACTCTGGACTCTAACGGGAGTTTAACGTGGAGATGTCACTTGGGGGACAAAAATATGCCTTTTCTTTTGGATGAAAAGTATAGTAAAAGTACGATTACCCTTTCATAGTTAAATATAGTACTGAAAAATAGACGGCATTTCAATTTATGAAGCTCATATATTAGATATTGCAAGCAATGATATGCCACAACTACAATATATTTGTTGGAAAATGAATGAAACCAAGACGGAGATTTCAAGTATTTACTTATACTCGCTAAGATGAGTAAAGGAACACTATCAGCCCTTTCAGGCTATTACACCAGATTAAATAGCAAAATCCTTAAAGAATGTTGTATCCATAAAAACTGTGACAATTATTATATACAAGATGGGAAATTATCAGACAAGACTCTAAAACAAAACATGCCCGCTTTTTACAAGACATGCAGATTATATTCTACACAAAAACGATAATAGATTTTTTTGTTAAAATTACAAAATACACAACAAAATACAATAAGGTCAAATATTAAAAGCAAAAATAAGTCATACGGACGCACACAATAATAATTTTAGAAAGATCTAACTATAAGAAAATAATTAAAATAAGACTGATAGTTCATCTTTTTACATTTTTTAATTTTTTTTTTAGGCACGCACATACTCTCTGGTGGCAATAACTCAAACTTCTGAACGAGACCTGAAGAGGGAAAGCTTCATTCTACCAGAGGCTCGCCAACACAGTTCCTCCTATCTGCAAAGATTATATACTTTATAGCAACCAGTATTTACATTTAGGTATTTGCTTTTTCTATGTGCATGATAAAACACACACACAAAACACCAGTAACAAAACAACAACAGTCACAGCCACCATTGGACATTCTCCATAAAAATAGAGACTATATCCAGGATTCGGTAAAGGAGTAAACAAACTCACCTAAATTAAAATTTAAGATTCTTTCGAAATATTGTTCATTCCAAGAAATCTAGGATGAAAATAAAATTGGACCTAATCGGCATTCCTTCTAAGTTTGGATTACTGTTCATGTTAGTTTTTACATTTGGCCACATCCTTCTCTCTCTCTCTCTCTCTCTCTCTCTCTCTCTCTCTCTCTCTCTCTCTCTCTCTCTCTCCGTAAATAAAAGATCAATATTGGTTCTTTACTACTCTAGACGAGATATATTGAACCAAATGAAAAACATAATGATTTTAAGTTGAGATCTTATAATAGAAAAAGGAAAAAATATATATAACCTCGAATAGCGTGCTTTACTGACGAATACCTAAATCATACAGTTTGTATTTTGGCGCTCTGAGCAAAGGTGTATGTTCCGACAGAGAATCAGTGAACCAGAAATATGGTCTCGGTTACGAGCGAAGACAGGTAGAGTAGGAACAAAGATGGTGACTTCATGTCCCCCATCTTGTTTCACTACATGGACTACCCCTAAACATGGCAGCCCCTGTTCTGCAATCTTGTTTCTGTTGAACAGAGTCATTCGGACCACCTCAGCTTTTCTGCGATACAAAAATATGCCTCATATATGTATCGGCACAGTAATTTACAAATAAAACATACAGTTTGTCGTTTGGAACATAGCTCGGCCATTTCTGTCAAGTCGAGAAATAACCTAAGAAGTAGATGTAGGAATACCCATCAATTTGATGGGTTTGGTGATTCTCCCCCGACGGAGATCACCACATATGCTGCGACAGAAACGGTCGACAATGTTGCTATTGTAACTTTGCCTCATTCCGCCTGCATATTGTGCCATATAAATAAGAGTAGTTCCGAATAAAGTTCTAAATGCGGTAAATTACGTCTGCGCTTTCTTTCTCGACTTGACAGAAAAGGTCGAAGGTGTTCCGATTGACATTTTGCTGGCCGAAAAAATTTCTTCGGAAAAAATAAACCTCAATTTATTCGGACCACCTCGGCTAATTCTACCATTCGATTGACCGTTGGATTGACTGAGTAGTTGCAAATAAATTGGTAGTTCGATACATTCGCTACTTCTCAGTCAATCCTTGCTTTTTAAATAGCCGAGGTGGTCCGAATTGCAGCTATTGGCATACATTCGAGGTATGATACATAGGATTGACCTCGAAGTTGCGAATGGAACCGAGTATAATCTCGGTTACACTTTGGTCAAATCAATGACGTCAGACGACCACAAACAGGGTTGCTAAAAATGCAGATCAATGATCAAAGTAAAATAAGTTCCTGTTCAGAGCACAGCAGAAACACCGCCAAGGATGGCAGCTTCATTAACTATCTTTATCAATTAAGATATTTAAAGCCTTGAAAGATCTGTGAATGTTTCAATCTGCATGGTTTAATGTACAAGGCCATGCACACTACTGGAGTTTTGTTTAGCGGCAATAATATTTTGGTTGATTTACAATCTTTCAAAAAACTATTATCAACAGCACAACTTTTTAATGTTACCGTGGTATTCATAAAACAAGAACAAAACAAAAAAATAAGCATTCTGGCCACAGTGAGAGTCCATTTACTATTAAAAGCTCGTAAAGTAATGAGGCAAAATCACTGTGTTGGTATAGCTTCTATTTCATCGCTCAAACTAAGCTTCATGGCGAATATAAATGTATGGAATACCTCTAAAGAACGGAATAAACTCTTCCGGTTTCAACAAGGTACCCTCCTCGCTAATGAATCTTTCAGGCCGTAATTCCTCAGGGTCGCCGCAGATATTAGGATCGAATAGTACCGAGTCGGTGTCCGGAATAAGGGGTGTTTCTTTAGGGATGTCAAAGTCGTGGACTTTTGTATCCACTGAGCACGCGTGAGGCAGGCTTACAGTAGCAACATTGCAATCTCTCAGAATTTCCATGATAAATGCCACGGTGTAGACCATGTTCCGTTTGTCCTGCAAAGACGGAAGTCGGTCTGCTCCAACCATCTCATTCAATTCACCAAAACCTCATGCCTGGATATTCGGTTTAGCTGCAAGGTACAAAACTGCCCAGGTCATGGTGATTGGTGTAGTATCTATACCGGCTACAAAAAGATCCGATAAAGGTTTTATCAGCTCTTTTTCGGAAAGACAAAGGAGTTGTAGAAATTATTACATACTTCTGTACTATAAACATAATGTATAATTTAACTTTTTACAATTGTATAAGTTTATTTTGTACTGTATTATAGAGATGATGTAATTTTCGTTATTCCTTAATTTGAATGTTGTTGCATGTAAATAAGACATAAAAAACTATGTAAGTATACTAAGCCCGTGGCAGATTTTGTGCTGAATTTCCGAAAAAGCTCTCATCAAAGACGAAAGATGCGTCGACCTTCTTTTTATTTTCATGCAGGTATAGATCCCGTCGATTTGAAACAAGTAGCTGTGAACCGAACGTCAATTATTCCGCTCCCACTTGTTGAAGTTCGTCTGTAATGGAATAAAGAACTGAGTACTATCAACACAATCTGTAAAATAAAGCTTTGTGGATTTAACATGAATACTGTCTCGTTCACAATAAAATCGTAATTAATAATTAAATCGAGATAATCCTATAGGGTCCATCATTCCATTGGCGTCAAAAACTCTTCGTCATCTTGATGTTTGGTTACCTCACAAAGGTACTTCGTATTGGACAATACCTTCATCGGAAGAAAACTGTCATCAAAGTTTTGGGCAATTGAATGTAAAGAAATATTAATACTTGATGATAAATTTGATAAATGGTTGGAGCTACCGGTTGGTTTGTACCAAGATATGATTACTTTGTTTATGATTGATGACTGTGTTAATCTTGACGATGTAAAAAGATAGCAACTAATCTAACGAAACTATCTATCAGTTGTATACATTTTGTATGATTCACGAGGAAAACTAATTATAAAAAGTGAATACTTGGAGCCCACATTTTGTTGTTTGGAGTTCGTTTTTAGGTATTTCTTGATGGCGCCTCCTCATTGATTACATAAATGTATACTAAAGGCTCTACAGTCTTGACAAATTTTATGATCTGTTCATCCTGATGGGGAGTGAGAGAGAGGAAGGGAGGGAGAGAGAGAAGGAGCAGAAGAAGAAGAAAAATGAAATAGGCCTAAATATGGAAATACAGGTTTGAATAACATACATAAGGCAAGATATATTTCATAAATGGGAAAAACGTATTTCCAGAAGTGATATCGCCACTGTGGCGATGAAAGTGGTATCGTCACTGTGGCGATATCAGTTTTATCCCACTGATATATTTCAGTATCTCGTTATGAAATATATAATAAATAGAGAATTTCAAATGGGTAATGATTTAATATTGAACTTATGAAACGAGTTAAGGCTCTCAAAAGCTGGAAATTATTCAACGAGTTTCATAAAATCAATATTAAATCAATACCCATTTGAGATTCTGTTTATCACATAGTTTTTATTTATAGTGTAAAGAAAGAGAAAGAAGAACACGTCTTTTTCGGCATTTCATTCTGGCTCAGACGCTGCACCTTTCAATTCTTGCGGTTGTAAAATAGTCCCAGACGCGAGTTGAAGCAGTATTGAACAGTTTGTTAACAAATAACGTTTTGAAGTATATTTTTTTAATAAATGACAATTAAAAGAGCAACTGTCCTTCTGATCAATTGAACATTTGTCACGAACAGGACAATTGTTCAAAATTGGACCGCCGCTGGAACTTCCTATATCTTGTTGAATAGTTCACTTGGTTAGGTTATCTATAAGGAGTAACTGTAGCACAATATACATGAATTTATATGTGGTTGTTTAGAAAGTTTCCACTGAAAAGTTTCCACCATGAACATTCACCACAGATGCAGTATTAGAGTTATCAGACGAGAAAGTATTCCATTTGTTGGATATTTCTCTGAAGGGAGTATTACTGGATGCAGAAACTGTTCTAGATGTTGAAGTGTTGCTGAGAATTTAGGAGCCTCGCCGGTACTGATTTGCATTTATTTGCCTGCAGTTATTAACTCACTGGATGTTTCTGTCACTGGATATCTACATTATTTGATTTGGAAGAATGCTGTGGTTATATAACTTTCTGTCAGTTGGGAGACCGGCATTTGTCGAAATTCTTTTCAAAAGAGAGGTGAGATTATTTACTCCTATAGGTTGACATTTAAACAACGCTTGTTATAGGGTGTGGTGCGAGCAACATGTTTGGACACCCAGCCCTATCCATTGACTGATACTCCTAATTTCATTTGTAACGAGCCCCTGTGGGTTAAATCGGGCATATTCTGACGGACGTAACCTTTTTTCTCAATGCCCCTTGGGTAATCTATTTGTAAAATGGCCGCCAAAATGTTGAAAGTAATAGTGAGAAAAAAATAGTTTCAGACGGCGGGGTAAAGAAAATTGCCACGGTCGCAGCCAGTCAGTAAATAGAATACTGCGTAAGAATTTCATGGGCTTATTTGGACCAATCAGATTCACATAAAGTGATATGTTAACATGTTAACATAACAAAAATATTAAACTGGACACACTGTATGTAAAGTGTACCAACTATGTGCTCAATTAAATTATTGTTTTAATTCCCCGCATTTTTACTAGACATCGTTTAAACCAATGACTGTATTTATGTAAAGTGTATTCGAATGTTGTATCTACATGATTACTTGGTGCATTTAACACTGATTATAGAGCATGAAATAAGCACATTCCATCTTTCTCACGTTTATTGAGGCCTTTTGTCTTTAATCCATTCAGAAAAAATTATGGACGAGTTTCCACTGAGCGCTTGATATCTATGTGGATTGGTAAATATTCAATTCTGTCAGACATCGATTTTGTACTTTGCCTTATTTTATGCTCAAATTTGGTTTGTAAACTGTCTAATCAGCCATGTCATTGTCTATTCTACCTCTATTTAATATGTTCCTAGATCTTGTTCTATGGTACAAATTTCTATAGTCAACGTGCTCTCCCTCCTGGGTAGCTCTTTCTTGTAGCGAAATCTAACTGAGCTGTCACGTGACAATATTATCGAATTCTTTTACTGCTTATCTTCTTTAAATATGGTCCAGTGCCATTCAAATATTCATGCAAATGCTGATTTATAGTACCATAATTTCCATACTCATTTAAATCTCTATTAAATGAATCTCTCAGTCTTTTATTTTTGATTCTGTTTAATAAAGTTTGCTTATTCATACATCTCAAATCTTTTTTAATTTGAACACGTGTTAAAGGTGCTTTTTCTTTTTTTAATCTGTTGTATTATTGGTTCATCGATTACAATCGTTTTCATTTTTGATTTATTTAAGTATGAACAATGTCAATATATATTTGGCTATTTTGATTTACTTAACGATAACTATGTCAAGATGTGTGTGTGTGTGTGTGTGTGTGTGTGTGTGTGTGTGTGTGTGTGAGTCAGCCATATTCTTGCAAGAATGCCTACTCAAGATTTTGCCTCATTTCTCAAGAGATTCTCAAAACGTAGCAGAAAATATAGAAGTTGTAAGACTTTAGCCTGCAAATGCAGCAGTGTATTTGTTAACTTTTCATCTGTTTTTGCCAAAAATTGAACGCAAAAATGACTGAAATGGCAACTCACAGCATGGCTGATCCGAGGTCAAAGTGTCTGTGCAGACAGTGGCTTCTTTTTTTATCTACGTCACTGCAGGACAAGTTGCCGTAACTTTATAGTGCAACACTCGTCGATCTGTTGAAATATCGATCACATGACCATTGTCATCTGATTGAGATTACAATAGTTCGGCGCTCTTACATGTTTATGAACTGAGCTACCTGGCCGTCTTCTAACCAAGCCCATTTACAATGAAGATGGTGTAATCTTTACAACTCCTTACGGCGGGTACAATGTTTTATAAAATGGTTGTTAGGGAAGATTTTCCAAGTACGAAGAAAGCATATTATTTTAATAGATACATTCCCGTAACGGTAACAGAAAGCCTAATTTCACGGCTTTTTTCTTTCACTATGAGGGAACAGTTGGGTAAAATACACAATGGGACAGAGACTGGTCCGCGTGGACATAATCATTCATTAATCAATATGTCGCAGAGAGATGTTTCTAAGTGATAGGTGTTGATACAAGCGATGAAAAACTGCGAAGGATGGCGCGTTCGGCGTCAATGACGAGTACTTCATTATATATAATAATGTCATAGGTATATTTGTTTTGAGTGATTATTGGCCTGACGCGGCTGGGTGTTATAAACTTGAATGAGCTTTGAAAATATTATGCTTTGAAAATTTTGTGCATTAAGGTCTTTATCGTTATTTTTGTTTCATCTATGTCATATCTTGTATAAACCAATTACAGGTCGATATTCGTTCATTTGAAGGTTTCATTTAGTTGGTAGCCGCTCCTACAGCTCTTGTAACGTCAGTGGTAAATACTATCATGAAAAAGTGGTGTTATTATTTTCGTAAACAAATGGGTCAATACAAACATGATAATATTTATTTCATCGATTTTCTGGACTTTACTGGAAAAGTCAATTGAAATTTTTCATAAAGAACAACGTTTAAAGTTTAAAGTTCGAGTTAACCGATATACGTTTCACCAAATGGAAACAGGATATCAATCCGCATGGTACAATTATGAGCAAATATTTCTTATCTTTATGTGCACAGACGAGGAATTTACAATATATCAAAAATCTTGGAAAACAGGGTTTCATGATTAATGATCTGCAAACTACAATTCTCATTTGCACCAACTATTTCTTTAAAGAAATGTTTTAGACTGAAATCCTAAGAAAAAAACAATTGAATAAGTTAAAAATTAAGTCAGATATAAGTTTGACAAATCTAATACATGCCTTAATTCTAGACTTGAAACTGTGAGACCAGTGGATGAAGTTCGGGCCAGGTTCATGCAGGGTTGGAATGGAGCAGACTTAGTAAAGTGGATTACGGATGGGTTTAAAGAAGGAAAATTTGAACTGGATGACTAGACGTTGGAGTGATAAAGTTCTCTTTTTCAAAACCGCATGCTCCGTTGTATCAGCTACTGATTTTATTTGAGTGATGATGTACCATGAATTCAGAGGTGAACATTATTCCTAGTATTTCGTATATTCTTACGCATGATGGCATGACGAATCAAGTGAGGAGATGCAATATTGCCATTTCGGATTTCGTCTTTGTAGCAGCGAAATTAGTTATCTTTTGGACGGGCAAAACTGATTGAGTAATTGCGGGGAAGGGAGAAATAATAGTTATTAACTGCAAACAGTCGAGAAAACCAGCGTTTTAAAACAAGTATCAATTTTTACATTCCTGAAAAATACTATAACTATTGTAGAGACCTCTGTGAAAAGAAAAATTGGGAAAATTACGATAAATGTTTTAGACATGTATAGTATGATGTTCCGTAAAACAGAAGGCAACTTCATTTTTGAAGTGAATTTATTATTCATTTTGAGCTATTGCATAACAGAGTTACAAAATATTTGTCGTTAAAAGTGAGATTTACAAAATATTAACAAAATTGTGTTCTTTGAGAGAAGAGTATATTCAAATTTTTTTAAGACTTGCGCACCCTAAGCATTTTCAATTTTGTAGTTTATGAAGTATACCATTCAGTGGTACTTAGACTATGTACAGAAAAATAATCTGTAGTTTTCCTATTTACACTCTCAAAATGTATTTTAAAAGTCTTAACAAGTAAGATAAAACAAAACCATTAACATAAATAACCTCAGATATACACAGGGCAACATATGTTATCTATGTATAGAAAAATAACAAAAATGCCTTTGATTGTTAATTTCTTCTAGTCTAATTGCACTTTTTAAAAGCTCAACATGACTTTATTTTCGCTGGTTATTTTTCCCTCGGTACAGCGCGAATTTTGAAAGGTTTTGGCATGTGTGTGACACCAAAGATCCCGTCTATCTCCCTAATGTCCAACGTCGTGCCCTCAGGTGGCAATAACTCTAACCTCTGGACGAGAGCAGGGATGAAAAGGGACAGCTCCATTCTAGCCAGGGACTCACCAACACAGTTTCTCCTACCTGTGAAAAAGTTTAGACTATATAGCATACAGTATTTACGTTGCAGGAAATTGAAACAAACACTTCTCTATGTGTGATACAAAGTAGTCTCAAGCACCAATGAACAACCGTTGAAACCGAAAGACTTCGTCGAGGAGGGGGTGAAGGGGTATCGTCGGAAGCGACAAGCAGCGAATATCCACTACGCTCCTTTTTCATCCGTGGCTGCCTGAGATAAGATTTTCTCGTTTCTAATGAATATGCATACCTGCTTAACCAATCGTTGCGAGCCCGAGTAAATTTGTCTGATAAGGTTGACCAAGCATGACTTTTTATGATGTTTGAATGAGTCAAAGTTTCTCTTCCAAACACAGTCATTTATCGATCGGTAAAAAAGGCACTTTCTTTGATTTGTAATAGCTTGTTTCTTTGTCTTTTTGATGACGTACTTTTAGGAGAGTAGAGAATGACATGCGACGATAGTGAAAGGGTAAACAGACTTGCCTAAATTCTATCTACATTCGTAAGATCGCTTCCTACAAGAAATGAAAAATGAAAAGAAAAGAACACCTAACCGACTATCCTCTGCACATGGATTACTGTTTAAATTTCTCTCTACGATCCATTATCAAGTTTCAGGATAATACATATTTCTACTCAAGGAAATCAATTAAAAGGAGAAGAAAAAAAAAGAAGAAAAAATGTATTCTTAAAATTTAGTATAAACCACATAATGGAACAATTGTTTCAGATCAATTCTAAAATACTGTTCAGCAACTTTTACATATTCGTGCAAATTATGACAGAGAAAAGACAGACCTCTGTAAATGCACCAAATTTTAAAGTTATCTCTATCTATTAATAATATAGGCAATACTATTATGCAACAATATTTCGCTCAGCTAATATTATTATTATTAAGCTTTGTGCCATACATCAATAGATATGACGTATTATATTATATGCTGACACCGACATTATTTTCATCCAAGCGAAATGTATTGTCTTCTTGGAATATGTATCCGCATGTCTCAACTGTATTGACCTGAGAGAAATAAAGATGATCGGAAACTGAAGAGACCCCAAACTAATAAACTAATCAGAGAGCAATAAAAATGGGCTTTCTCCATCAGCAAATTGAATTTTCTTTATAGAACTAAAATTGATGAAGATTTAAATGCGCGGCTTATTCCCGAATATCTGAACAAACCAGTCGCATTTGGTAGTGGACAGCATAGGTGGCATAGGTGGCATTAAATATCTTTATGCAGTTTATAAGCAATCGAACTTGAGCTTCGTGAACTATCCTTATAATATGACATACTTATGTAAACCCGTTAGATATGTCTATCTGTCTGTCTGCATCTAATCAAGTAGAGAAGTCAATCACGATAAAGCATTTGTATTATTTAGTTATCACATTATGGGTGGTTTGGAATATGTTTATCATAAACCACACAAATCTTATGTGTTTCAAAGAGATCGTTAGAAAAATAGAGCCACTGAGTTAAATCTAATGAGTTATTTCACTTTAAGGGCTAGATTCTGGCTCAACGGGAGAAAAGTCACATACCGTTGATAATCTAAATGTCTTCCTCACAAGAAGAAAAGTTATGGAATATGGAGTTGAAACTATCATTTTACCTGTGAAGAAGGGAATGAACTCCTCAGGTTTTATCAAGGTCCCTTCCTCGCTAATGAATCTCTCAGGTCGGAACTCCTCCGGATCGCCCCAGATTTCAGGATCGAAAAGCACGGAGTCGATGTCTGGAAGAAGAGTTGTTCCTTTAGGGATGTCAAAGTCTCGGATTTTTGTGTCCACTGAGCATGTGTGAGGAAGGCTCACGGTAGCAATGTTACAAACTCTAAGAATTTCCATGATAAAGGCCTCCGTGTAGACCAAATTCCGTTTGTCTTGCAAAGACGGCAGACGGTCTGTTCCAACGATTTCTTTTATCTCACGAAAAACTCTTGCCTGGATATCTTGTTTGGCAGCAAGGTACAGAACTGCCCAAGAGATAGTAGTCGTTGTTGTTTCTGTACCGGCTACAAACAGATCCGATACTGTTTTTATCAGCCGTTTTTCTAAAAGATAAAAGAGTTGTAAAATGTTATTGCAATGACCTTTAAATCTTGAGCAGGAAGATAGAATGATAGAAAACAGAAATATATATAACACAACAATAGATCATGGACTCTTTGCAAACGCATTTTAGCAGTTAACTTTACATGCCTATGTATATCATTCGTAAATACCAATCAATCCTAAAACTCAAAAAGTTCTTTAAATGAGTCGCTTATTATTAAAACAAAGGAAGGTGATTTGTAAATTATTCACTTTCAGGTGATACCTGTAACTATTATGTGCAGAACCTCAAGATTTTGTATAAAAATGAACAATATTTACAGTTCCAATGTTTGAAACCTAATAGACTTGGTTTTACGCACTTGTAAATGTAGAATCTTTTTTATCTCGATTGCTCTTCATTTCCAGCAGGAAAGCATCAATGAAATCTTCCAGTTTGTTTTCGTCGAAGTTCTCTATGTGCTTGTCAACAAGGTCGCCTATGAATCCTTCCACACACTTAACATTTTTTAACGTCTTTTTAATACGAAACAGGTCTCCGGGTAGGTACCGCAGGAAAGGAAAGAAAGCAACTACAGTATTTGGTCCACTGTTTTTGAAGTTCTCGTCTAGCGTTGTCATCATTCCTGCAAACCTTGGATCACCATGCTTAAAATGTCCTCCAAAAGCTATAGCATTGATGACATTAGATACGCTAGTTTGTACACAATTTTTAATACAAAATGACTTTTCGTTTTGTTTCTCGATCTCGGATAAAAGTATGGACACTTCTGTGTGGATCTTCCCTTCCAGGCTTGTTTTTCCAAATCCAAAATTCCTCAATGTTGTCAGAGTAAATTTTCGGTGTTCCTTCCAAAGTTCTCCCGAAGATGACACTATACCTATAATCAAAACATAAAATCCTTATTTAGCCATTTATCCGCACATATAATATTATAGCATAACGGTTCATTTTGTGTTTTTTACATTCCTTACCATCTTGTTCTACATTGAATTCGGTTTCAAAATGTAATTGAGAAGGGGTAGGGGTAACTTAAGGCCCAAAGAAAAGGAGAATAAAACATGTTTATTCGTACGCTTTTTCAAAAAAATATCGGTGACATTGTGATACCTTTCGTCTGTCTATCTGTCCTTCTGTTCGTTACCATATCTCCTCCTGAACCGCTGAATGGAAATTCACGAAACTTTGTAATTATGTTGCTTGGTATACATCTGCGAAAGGGGTGTCAGCCTTGGATCCGTCCCCCAAGGGCCTGGTATGGGGGTAAAAGGTCAAATGCTCAGAAATTTCGATTAAAACAACATTCAAAATACTTTCTGAACAAACTTCAATATGCAGTCATAGTAGATAGACATATCATATCTTTCATGGATTTTACATTATGACCCCTAACTCACTGTCTGAGGGAGGGGGTGAGTACGTTGGCATGGAGAGGTTTGAATCTGAAGTAGAAATCTTAGGAATATGTGACGGCGAGTAATTGCAGTTGCCATAGTTTTGTGTAATTTGTTTGAAAGAAACAAGTTTTAAGTAGATATTAGAACTGACTTGTGAAATCATGCCTCCGTAACTAAATAATTCATGGTCTCTTATACAGTTATCTAATCATGCGCACTCATTGGTGAAGCTAGAGAGGAAACACATATTACAATACGACGTCTTTACAAGATCTTATACACAGCAAAAAACTTCCTGTGTGACAAGACAGGAAAACCGTAATATGGGCAAAATAAATGTGGTGTACGTGAGTATTAAATAAGGAATTGAACAAATGTTATCACAATAGAGCAATCCTAGCCTAAGGTCAGGTTTGAGTTTGATCTGGCTTTGTTTTGTGTGGATGGCGTGCATAAAAAAAGACAAATGCTAGACCCAAGACCTTTTCATTTAACCCACTTTTAAACTTACCTTGCTTTTCACCAATAAGATTAGTAACCAAGGAGTCGGGTCTGTCAGAGAACTCTCCTCCACGTTTTACGAAGACTTCTTTAATGGCCTCATACCCACTGATGACCACGGCAAGCTTGGGTCCCATGTACAGCCGGTAGATATCACCATACTGCTTACGCAGCCGTCTCAGAGATTTCCGCAAATCTGGATCTGCCGTCAGCTCCCAGGCGTTCCCTATGAAAGGGATGTGCCGGGGCCCAGGTGGAAGCCTTGCCCGGCCTTGGCGCTTGTAAAACCATAGTGTCAAAATTGCTAACAATATTAGCCCGATAGAAATTGGATTTAGATATAAGTCACGTTCAGACGACTCCATGTATCTCTACTATAAAAATGATCTGCTTCTGGTTTAAATCTTACAATAGCGAGCTCAACAATCGTGTACATATATAGTAACGATCGAATGTGGCCTGAACTTTGTACGCTTATCAGGCGAGAGACCACTTTTTATACGCGATTTCAAAGCTTGGTAACTAGGTCTGTATCTTGCGTTATTCACCACTCCAGTACTTTAAACGCGAATCACGCCTGTTGGGTCATTAGGTAGGACGTGGATATACTGTCTCCCATTTATTCAACACGGCCTTATCTTAGAACACCCTCCACACACACACTACTCAATATGAAATCAGTATATATTCATACCTCATTCCTTCAAGTTCTTTCGCGTCATCGTCACGGATGCTCTTCGAGTAGGTACATACTTGACTTGATACTTTATACTTCATGTAAAAGTATATATATATATATATATATATATATATATATATATATATATATATATATATATATATATATATATATATCTTTGGATACATGAACGACACAAGTCTGAGCCAAAATGATTATATTTAAAAAAAAACATATGCGAACAGAAGCAAAAATAACCACACCAGTATAAAACACACACTCGCCAGACCCACATGGTTGCACATAATACTGGTAACCTACAAAGCACCGTTTACTTCAAAAGGAAAAGTCCCACTATGGCTTGAGTAAATAAAGAGAATGTTGGTCATAAAGTAGGACACGACTATGCTAATGGAAAATGTAACTGAGAATGTTTCTCTTAACATCAAGAAAATGAACACACTCCAAACCAAAAGAAATCAATAAAATAAATGACGGGATTAAGCTCCTCGTTAAGATTCACAGGTCAATCTTAACGTATATGCAACGAGTTTCCAACGCAATGGCGACGAGAACAAAGGCGACAACGGAAGGCATGGAATGGCATTCGCAGCACCTCGACTATTTCTGCGAGACAAAAATATGCCTCGGATGTATGCTGGTGCCATAATTTGCAGAAAAATTATACAATTTGTTCGCCGGAAATTCCTTAAGAAAAAAATAAACCGCAATCTATTGGGACCACCTCGGGTATTTGTACGACTGGATTGCCCGTAGGATTGAACGAGAAGTTGTGAATGAAAAATAATTATATGCATTCGCAGCTTCTCGGTCAATCCTTGTTCTTAAATAACCGAGGTGGTCTGAACCGCACTTTCGGCATACATTCGAGGCACTCTGCACCATCGCCGCTAAGTAGGCGCCTCTGATGATGATGAGTTTGAATTATAGTCGTGTGCGGCCATTCTATTAAGTACGACTAGATAGCTGCTTGACAGGACTCAGATCGCAATTATTTGTCCTATATAGTTCCTACATTTGTTTGTAAGTACTAAACTTTCCTAATAAATCATGTGTTAATCTAACGTATCTTCAAAGATGAACTCACAGTGAAGTTCTTGTCATAGGTTATCCAGCATTTTTCTGAGAGGCTGGACTGTAAACAAAACAACGTACATTGGGTTACAGATTTCACTTCCAGACCAACAACAATGCTTCATTACTCACTGTGCACTGTCGCCAAAATGCACACAGACAACCACACCGTAATGCTCATATTGTAAAGAATAAACAGTATCATTTAAATCTATACCAAGAATGCCTAAACCTAACACATATGTCACCACCAAAATGAGAGAGTAAACAATTCTCTTAAAATAGATTCAGACCACATTCGTGGGTGCTGACCCGGAAGTAATAATTGTGATATGAGAACATCTGGCAATTACCTATACAATTTTAGATATTATCTCTACGCCGACCAGCTTTGGGGACACGTACGTATGTCAAAAGCGGAAAAATAGTTCCAAGCATTTGGCCGATTTCCTTCGTCTGTTGTGATGACTTGCTAAAGTCAATTTAATACATGTCTTTATTGTAATTTGAACAAAGTAAAATTCTTCGTAAAAATGAGTAAACATGTGTATTTGCAAAACGTAAAATTGACCAAGCTCATTGGAACACTCCATTCCTGAAATCTTCAGTTTCGGAGGTGCGCAGTTTTTGCACGTTGTCAAGCTATTCAATTTCGGAGGTAAGGAAATCTTACATCTGGTCTACAATCCTATAATGCCTAAATGGAAGTCATCGGTTTTTAAAAACAACGGAATTTATGAAGTTTGACATTCGAATTAGGATCCGTAGGATTGACCTTGAACTTGCGAATGCACGGAAAGGGTGTATGATCGATTCTCTGTTGTATTCATATAAAGATAACATTCTTGTTACATGTAATCATCACACGGAAAGTCTAAAAGATTAAATTTACCGGTGTTGCGAAGATTTCCATTATTTGTGGAATAATTTCAAAACATGTAGCCCATTTCCATGTTCAGATGATAATGGACACATTTCTAAATAATCTTAGCTGTTTTCGGATATAGAAGACCTGTTTTCATTGTTTTATGACTGTGATTTCATTACAACACAGTGTATAACTCTTTTCTTACAACTCTTATTCAACGATGCAAGCATATAAAATATCTCTCGTTACTTGTTAAGTATATGTCATTTTACAGTAAAATAATCTGTTAATTGAACAACTTACTATACTGTCATCCTCTCAGTGTAGTTTTAGCTGATCAATAGAATCGATGTATCTTTTTAAGAGCGATGCAGTAATAACGGACCAAAGGCAAAAAGAGATAGAAAATACCACTTCAACTAAACATGTTTGTAATATTTGCGTTAAACAGAAATTCCATATAAAGTCATCCTAGGTATATAAACACAAATTCTTAGCCCAAAATAGGCTGTCTATTCCACGCCAGTGTGTATTATTGGTGTGTTCTCTCTCATTTCCGAATTAGAAATAGGGATTAAAATAAACAAAATGACGAGTCTCGACTTATCTCTACATTACCTTGGAGAAAACACTAATTTGGAAGTTTGTATGCCTTTGGAAAAAGTCTTCAAAGTTCAGCTTAGGCTGAAACATCCAATTCAAACATGGAATGATGTCACATACGAAAAGTATATGTAATTTATAGTTTAAAATGGAAGCAAGAACTGCTAGAAACACTCGCCATTGGGTACAGGTGAAAGCCTCGTTGATGACAAACAAAGTTGAAGCAAAAACATAGATGGAATAAAAATAGACTTTGTTTATCTTGCAGTAATATTGAGGATCTATAGAAATATGAAAATAGTTTGAAATGGGTCAGTACATTTCTAATTTTAACTTACATTCCATTGGTGAAACTTGGGGTAAATATATGGAACAGTTTAATAACTTTTTGAATGGATATATGAAATTTGGCTAAGTACGAGAAAAAAAACATACAAGGGGGGGGGGACTCCATGGTTGGGGGGTCACCGGGGGACTTTGTTATAGTTACACCGATTGTGTTCTGTTACATATGACCAGTGAATCGTAGTACTTTAAAAATGGAATTATATTTTCCTCTGTATGTGTATCACCGGAGCACTCTCAAATATAACACGAAAAGGAGAACAATGGAATTGTAAAATTGTCAGAGGTTATGGCACGCTTCCCATAAGCATATTTCTTTGTAGAAGGTGATCTAAATAGTCGATGTGGGGAAAAATGCATGATATTTTACCATCAGAAAGTGTCAATCATATTGTTGAAGATAACTATATGTATGAATCAGATGACATTTTAGCCGAGGACAGAAAAAAGAAAAGAAACAAAATCAAAAGATAAAGTTATAAATAATTTTGGTTTATCTTTAATTGAAATATGTACATCATATAATACTCACATTGTAAATGGGAGACTAAATGGGGGCAAAGAACAATATTACACGTGCATAGCTGATGATGGTGTGAGTCGGGTAGATTATGCTCATACCTCAAGTACTCTTTTTCCTTTTATCCACCACTGCAGCACTTAAAACATGAATCACACCTGTTGGGTCATTAGGTAGGACGTGGATATATCGTGTGACATTTACAGTACACGGTTTCATCTTAGAGCAAACACACACACACACACACACACACACACACACACACACACAAATTACTCAACATGAAATCAGTATATATTTATACCTTATTCCTCCAAGCGATTTCAAAGCTTCGTAATTAGGTCTGTTTATTGCGTGATCGACCTCACCAGTACTTAGAACATGAATCATGCCTAGTGGATCATTAGGTGGGACGTGGATATATCGTGTGACATTTACAGTACACCTCCTCATCTTAGAGCACACACACACACACACACACACACACACACTTCAATAGGAAATCAGTATATATTCATACTTTCTTCCTTCAAGCGCTTTCGCATCATCGCCACGGATGCTCTTTGAGAAGGTACATTATACTTTCCTTGATACTTTATACTTCATGTAAACGTATATATATATATATATATATATATATATATATCTCTTTGGATACATGAACGACACAAGTCTGGGCCAAAATGATTATATTTTTAAAAAAAACATATGGAAACAGAAGATAAAATAACAACACCAGTAGGTCATAAAGTAGGACGCGACCATACTACTGGGAAAATGTAATGGAGAATGTGTCTCTTAACATCAAGAAAATGAACACACTCCAAACCAAAAGAAATAAATAAAATTAATGACGAGATTAAGCTCCTTTTTAGTATTCACAGATCAATCATAACGCACCTGCAACGAGTTTCCAACGCAATGGCGACGAGAACAAAGGCGAAAACGGAAGGCACGGAAAGACATTCGCAGCACCTCGACTATTTCTGCGAGACAAAAATATGCCTCGGATGTATGTTGGTGCCGTAATTTGCAGAAAAATTATACATTTTGTTCGCCGGAAATGTCTTAACAAAAAAATAAACCGCAATATACTGGGACCACCTCGGGTATTTCTACGACTGGATTGCCCGTAGGATTGAACGAGAAGTTGTGAATGAAAAAATAGTTGGATGCATTCGCAGTTTCTCGGTCAATCCTCGTTTCGTAAATAACCGAGGTGGTCTGAACCGCACTCTCGGCATACATTCGAGGTACTCTGCACCATTGCCGCTAAGTAGGCGCCTCTGATGATGATGAGTTTGAATTATAGTCGTGAGCGGCCATTCTATTAAGTACGACTAGATAGCTGCTTGACAGGACTCAGATCGCAATTATTTGTCCTATATAGTCCCTACATTTGTTTGTAAGTACTAAACTTTCCAGTGTGTCCAAATCCTAATAAATCATATGTGAATCTAACGTATCTTCAAAGATGAACTCACAGTAAAGTTCTTGTCATAGGTTATCCAGCATTTGTCTGAGAGGCTGGACTGTAAACAAAACAACGTACAGTGGGTCACATATTTCACTTCCGGACCAGCAACAATGCTTCATTAGTCACTGTACACTGTCGTCAAAATGCACACAGACAACCACACCGTAATGCTCATATTGTAAAGAATAAACAATTTCGTTTAAATCTATACCAAGAATGCCTAACCCTAACTCATATATCACCACCAAAATGAGAGAGGAAACAATTCTCTAAAAAGAGATTCAGACCACATTCGTGGGTACTACCCCGAAAGTAATAATTGTAATCTGAGTCCATCTGGCGATTACCAATACAATTTTAGATATTATCTCTACGCCGATCAGCTTGGCGGACACGTTCGTATGTTAAAAGTGGAAAAAATAGTTCCAACCACTTGGCCCATTTCCATCGTCTCTTGTGATGACTTGCTAAAGTCAGTCCAATACATGTCTTTATTGTAATTTTAAACAAAGTAAAAATTCTTCGTAAAAATGTGCTAACGTTAATTAATTTGCAAAACGTAAAATTGACCAAGCTCATTGGAACACTTCCATCGTCAATTCTTCAGTTTCGGAGGT
Source organism: Margaritifera margaritifera (assembly GCA_029931535.1). Lineage (NCBI taxonomy): Eukaryota > Metazoa > Mollusca > Bivalvia > Unionida > Margaritiferidae > Margaritifera > Margaritifera margaritifera. Next base: position 2,952,007 of record JAQPZY010001467.1, on the reverse strand, counting down.
GCGCAGTTTTTGCACGTTGTCAAGCTATTCAATTTCGGAGGTAAAGAAATCTTACATGTGGTCTGCAATACTATAATGCCTAAATAGAAGTAATCGGTTTTGAAAAACAACGGAATTTATGAAGTTTGACATTCGAAGTAGGATCCGTAGGATTGACCTTGAAGTTGCGAATGCACGGAAAGGGTGTATGATCGATTCTCTGTTGTATTCATATAAAGATAACATGCTTGCTACTGGTAATAATCACACGGAAAGTCTAAAAGATTAATTTTTGGACTTGTAATGCTGCAGTGTCTGTATTTTTCATAAGTCTAGAACTGGTTGAAATCTACACATTTTATTCGACTCGCTTGAATTAGACCTTTCACAAATTTCAGTAATATTGGTTAACAAATAAATGAATGTCAAGCTGATTTATTCTCACAGAATTTTAAGCTTTTAAATTAGTCCCTTCCTCTTTATGTATAAATACTAAACATTAAACATGAACTTATTTATAAGGTTAACAACATCGTAGAGTAAGACTAGACTTCCAATGATCTAGTACAATGTGATTTCTGTCACACACACACACACACACACACACACACCTTGGTAAGTATGAAGAGTCCATACAGAGCGACGAATGTCTTCTTCACACGAGGGTACATTCGTAGCACTTTTACACAAGGAGGTTTTCCATGCACAGATAAAGTTTGGCTGTCATGTCATTGCATGTGATGTTCATAAATTATTCACGAAGAATCTGCCGGTAAACTAACTCCAAGAAACAAGAAATGTAGTTATTAACACACATACACGAGACGTCGTCCAAAATTCAAAGGAATCGTCTCATCTTGTGGAATCAGTTCTTTTAACAGTAGCTGGTAATCCACTAAGTCTTGAACACTGTCATTCACTTCCTTCCATGGAATTTGGTGCAACACTGATGACAGAAATCGTGGCATGGCAAGAACTGTGTCCGTACGGTAACGTGTTGTCATTGGGAAGTCGTACCCATTAATCGTAGACCATCTGATGCACTTTTTCCAAGGGTCGACTGACAATTTGATGATCTGACAAGATCAAGTCTTCACGTATGATTTCCATGTAATTAATTAGTTTTCTTTGATCGTTGATGAGTTGAAAGTATCGACTTGGATCTACAAAGTATTCTGTCTTTGTGATTATAGGACACTGAGCTAGTTTTCTCCACAAACAATCCAGCATCCCTTTTGCAAACGATCGTCTTCCATCGTTCTGTTCCACAGTGATTCCTTCTAAGGATCGGTGTTGTTCTTTAAACTCATCTTTGTCTTCTGAAGTCAGACACCAAGAAGGATAGCTGCTAGCTTCTTGCTTCAATTTCAGAAATTCGTTGACGTAGACTAAACAAATTCCTGGACTGGAGGAGTTGTCATCCTGTTAGTATTGCTCTGTCGTAGGAAAGTGCAAAATTTCGTACACTTTTAACAGTTGGTATCAACGATCGAGAACATGAAACAATTCAACACTCACCTACGTACCTCTCAACGGGCGTTCTTGGGCTTAGTGGCAACAATGTTGGTCTTGAGTACACCTTTCAGCACACGTACGATATAAAGGAAACATCAGTTTTCCGTGGCAATGATGAGGTAAGACGGGATGGTACAATTTCCTCAGTGGCAAAACCTTAACGTTTGATCAAACCTTCTTACTGGCGAATGTGTTCTACGTCGATGTGTTCTGTCAAAGTTTCAGGGTGTCTAGTGGGGAATCGAGCATATTTACACACCCAAGGATACAACGAACACGAATCGATGTATTTGATTTGTTCTCCTTGAGATTCGTCCACGTCGTACAGTAGGCGTCAAGTATTAGTTCATCCTCCAAACAAACTGTCGCGTGGATTCAAAGGTTTGATGTCCACCACATCGTACTCTTCGGCGATGCGTCGAAATTCTGGATCAGTTTTCAAATGTAGATCGTAGTCGTATTCCCACATTTATATAACTTGGTATCCTTGACTTTCTAAACTCTGGCGTTGTTGGTATGTTTGGTTGTACAAGTCTTTCATTGTTGACTCTGACAAAGGATTTTTCAGGTCTCGTCGAAAACAGGTAGGGCATCCATAAAATAAGCACTCTGAAATTCGTACATAATCTGTGGGTTGTTTTAAATCCCAACCATCCACAAAATAAGATCCAATCTTCTTTTCTCCACTGCCGTTTCTAGCAAGTTGTATCTTCTTGTCTTGAGTTTCACACAAGCAATGTAGCCAGAGCAAAGATTTTGCTGAATAACGACGGCTAACTGTTTGAATGAACTGAGGTAGTATGATGTCTAATGTGTTCTCGGACATGAACTTCTTTCGATAGACTTATTCACACGCTTTGGCAATGGTAGAAGCTTCCTTCAAAGGATCGATACCTCCGTGGTCCATAAATAATTGTCGAAAGTTTCCAGTTTTTGTTGAATATCGAGGGCTGACTGTTTGAATGAATTGAGGTAGTATGATAGCTAGTGCATTTTTGGACATTAACTTCTTTCGATACACTAATTCACACGATTTGACAATGGTAGAAGCTTCCTTCAAAGGATAGACTAAATAATTGCTGACATTTTCCACAACAACATCGTAAAATGTCCACATTGGATCGACAATATTTCAACATTTCTTCTTGAAAATCAAAAGGTTATGAAGAGTGGGTTTGGTACCAGGGCTAGAAAGCTTCTCGTTGTTCTGTTTGCATACCATCGGGGTCGTACTTGTCAACTTCTGGTAAATGCGGGAACACGACGTGTTGATTGGTTTCGGTGTTGAAAAAGTGTTGAAAATAGCCTTTAGTCATTTCTGTCATTCCAAATGTTTTAGACATTCTACATAAAGACATGACTAAATAACTCATGGAATATTTAAATTATATATGTCTCACTTTCATGTAAATGATTTTTGCTTCTTTCGTGACGATTGTTGGAACTTCGGCTCCTTGCTCTGAATAATGTTTCAAAAAAAATTATCCGTCATATCCCCAGAAATTGTGAGCCATGACTGTAGAATAGTGATGACAGTTCCCGTAACGATGAACCTCTTCTTCGCTCCAAGTGTCGTCGGTGGGGTTTAAAATTGACTCGGCAAATTCAGAAAGAGTATGAGAGGCACGATATTTCTTTTCACGTCCTCCTGGAATCATGATACAATTCTGGCAGTGATGAAATAAAAGTTCTTGAATACACTTGTCGCAAATACGATGAGCGACGGAAAAATTAGGTGTATGAATTCCAGTCTCTTGTGAACATTCAAAGTCAAAAAAGATAACTTCCTGTTTTTTTGTCTTGTTCTGGGCGTCTTCGATACTCCCTCGAGTTCGTTGTCATGTCTTTGAATGTAACATTGATGATCTAACTCGATGACTTCGTCACAAAAACGACATCTTTTTTTTCCTTTTTTCCTGCACAAATGTGAAACTTTTTCTTGTTTGTATAAACATATTGTCCACATGTTGAACAGACTGTCAATAATTCACAAGCACTTTTCTGTTGTTGAAATTGTTTCATGCGATGTTGCTCGTAACACGTTGAACTGACTAATGTTTGCTTGCAAGTAGAACATTGAATCCTTTTGTGTCCTTCAGGAATGCAAGCTTTGGATGCTAAACAGCTACGACATCTCTCGCCACAATGAATATGGTGTTCCCCATTTGTAAATCCATGGTCATATTTGTCGCAATAGTAATTGTATCCAAGAAATAATGTGATGGTAGTAATAGCATTGAAATGATCCTGTTCTCGAAACACGAGATCTCCACGAAGAACTTGATGGTACAGTTTCAACGTATAACGATGAGCCAGCACATCTTGAAGCTTTTGGATTTTAGGAACTCCATACACCGTCTCTTTGAAAATGCCCGCTTGGTTCAAAAGAATGTCTGCTTCTCTCCGTTGTTTGGGTCTGTCCGATCGTCTAATTTTCCCCCATGATCATTTCCATTCTGCTGTAACGTTCTTCTCTGCATAAGTTCGAGACACCACGATGGCACAGGCTAAACACATCTGATCTTGATGGCTGTTAATTTGGACGATTTTATGTTTGGTACTGCGAAGTTGATCCACCAATAAAACTTTGCGTCGTCCGCTGCCTCTTGGAGGTGAAACGTGAATGTCAAACTCATCGCTGGATTGTTGAACGTGTTCAATTTTGTCCAAGAGTTTGGAAGAAGTTAATTCTGCAGGTGTACTAAACTCGATGCACACAGATTTTAAACTGTCGTGAAACATCGACAGTCTCAACGATGGTGATCTTTAGCTTGACACTGTCGTTTCAGTTCCTCTAAGAATGAGCAAAATAAGACCGTAATGAAGACAAGAATGTTTTCTCTGCTGGAACTTGAGACTTGAAGTCTCTACATTTCACAGTGTACGTGTAAGCCGTCGTGCTAAAGTTTTTGAAAGTCACTTTGTGAGTAGCTCGAATGTGAGAATAATCTTCAGGGGCTACCGAACGACTTTCTTTCTTGCCCTATCTTGACTCTCTCCGTCCAGTGGAGGTAGATGGTATTGCATGAGGATCACTCATGTCATGTCCTCTTCATAATCGCTCGCGTGAACTTCTGCTAACACTTCTCTCATCGTATGAGGCGACAATGAACGCTGTTGCCGTTTCGCTTCTGTTTTTCTCGTTGAAAAGGCATGATCTTTTCATGATGATTATTGATTCAAGTATGATTTTACTAAGTTACATCTCTCCATCTCTCTCTATATCTATCTATCTAAAGAGAGAGAGAGAGAGAAAAACAGAGACAGAGGCAGAGGCAGAGACAGAGCACGAGCCCTATCTTTATCTATCTATCTAAAGAGAGAGAGAGAGAGAGAGAGAGAGAGAGAGAGAGAGAGACAGAGAGAGACAGAGACAGAGACAGAGGCAGAGCACGAGCCCTCTAACTAAGAGAATACACTCATGCAGTTTCAATCTGTACAATCTGAAGAGACACAACAGATGACACTTCTGGTTTAAGATTTACAAATTTACAGACAGTCATGCGAAAATACACTTCCAACAAGACTTCTGGAGAAACTCCAAATTACTCCTCTGGAGATAAAACTCAACATATTTGTAATTTCTGTCAAGAGACTGTCAATTGAAACAAAAATCATATCCCTTCATCATAAAATGTGTGCATGTGTCTGTATGTTTCTATGTGTGTCTTCGTGTGTGTTTGAATATCGTATGCATACTTTCAAACAAATCAAATCAAGACATAAAAACACTTAGGTTAAAAGGTTATTTTTTTTTTGTACATTCGTATGAACAAGAATCACAATGAAATTTCAAAAACACGTCACTAAAGTTCATTTATCCTTCCCTTTTATACTGTCTTTTCTTTTTTAGAATGTCGTCACTGGCATGTTTTTTTTTTTGTTTTTTTTTTTTGTCAGTACATATTCTAATAGGAATCCAAGGTTGCGTTGATGAAGAAAATTGCACAATATTATCCACACACTATTGTTGCTTTAGCTTTGACTGGCCTCAGTTTACTCTAAATTTGGTCGTTCTACATTTCATAAGATGAGTGAAAATGTGGCTTTTTGGCGAGTGGGATTTTCTATTTTACCAATTCACTGGCAGCAAATTTTGTTACAAAACAAAATATATTGAGGGTCAAGTGAGACATGTTATTTTTTCTTTTCTACTCAAGGTCATTTCGTTTTCTTACAAACTTTGTTAATCGTCCGGTGAATGAAAATATAATGTTTATGATAAGCTACATTTGTCAGATCGTTAATTTTTGCGTGAAGCTAAGATTTTGTTTTGGTAACGTTATGACATTTTTTTCTATTCAAGTTTGAAAATAGCAAAGCTTAGATTTCCTTGTAAGGTTGTGAGTATGTGTTTTTTAAAAACGACAGATCTAATTTCAGTTCATTTTTCGTGACACATTGGATAGAATATTTCGCCAAGCCAAAGATTGACTGTAACATTTTTCGGTTCGAGTTTGAAAACGGAAAAACTTAACTCTACATTAAATATGATGAGTGAAATGTACCCTATAAAGAAATACACAACGGTTCAACATTTTTCTCACGCAGACATTTGACTACTTAAAGTCATTATGGTATACAAGAGAGAGAGAGAGAGAGAGAGAGAGAGAGAGAGAGAGAGAGAGAGAGAGAGAGAGAGAGAGAGAGTCGTAATAGTATGTCTCGGGTTAATGTATAGTAGGTCATTGTGTATTGGTCAGTAAGTGTAGTTTTAACATTACATTTCTCAGTATAATTCCTATACGGGCCCATACATGTTAAACCAACGGTGTAATGTTAATTTCAGTTAGACTTCATATAGGCTCACACATGGTAGGTGTGGAATGTCCTGGATAGTATGGTTGGGGTTAATGGATAGTAGGTCACTGTGCTAATTTCCCGTTAGACCCCATCAGTTTTTCAAAAAGCGACACTATGCGATCATAATGCTAATTTCCTTTTAAATCCCATAGATGTTTTGAAAAAGCGACACTATGGGGTCATAATGCTAATTTCCCATAGATCACCGAGTGACATTTTTGTCCCCCAAGTGACATCTAAACGTTAAATTTCCGTTAGAGGCCAGAGTGCCATATATGAAACCAAATATTATAGCCTCAATGTTAAATTCCAGTTAGAGTCCAGAGTGTCATCTCCATATTAAATTCCCGTTGGGGTCCAGAGTTGCCATCTCCATGTTAAATTCCCCTTATGTCCATTACATGTTAAACCTATGGACATTTTTACATAGGATTTCCCGTTAGAGGTCAAACAGATCGATAATGTTACAATGTTACATTTCCAGTCAAACAAACCCACAATTTATTGCAAGAATGGCTGAGCCTGATAGCGGATTCGAGTAAGGCTTTTCATTATCGAAATCATTAGTTTTAGATAGAAATGGGCTTTTACCTTTCTATGGGATTACCAAATATTACAAACAAAACACTTACATGTCGGATATATTTTTTTCAAAATGGGTTTATATAATCATACATCTACAATTAACATTGTCTTAGCACAATAGCAATGTATGATCCTTTCTGATTCTTTGATTCATTAGTAAATCTATATCAGGAAAGAAAATAGCATTCACTTGTTAGCTTCAAATAAGCATTCATAATGTACAGTTAAAGAACGTGTGAAATAACATTACAGTAACACTTTCCTAAAGCAGACACAGTGGGGACAACACATTTTGGTCATTTTAGAGAGATGGTCAGGAAATACGATTTCGGGAGAAGTAGTGTGATAAAGGAGCTGGTTATCAATATATGGTTAAGCAAATTTTTCAAGACACCTCTATATCATATAATAGCAACAGTCTTTTGATTCAAGTCATTTACCAAAATAATTTGGAGAAAACTGTACTTGGCTTAGATTTTTGTTGAGGGTTGTTAGTACCTTCTAAATCACTTTTGCTGGTGTTGGTCTTAAAGTGAATCGATGCTAGACAGTTAGAACTCTTATATAGAACTATTCCTTTCTTTAGTTGCAGTAATACATGATTTATCTCTATATCAAATTAAAGCTCTTGAAGTACCTTCTCCATCACTTTTGCTGGTGTTGGTCTTATAGTGAATCGATGCTAGACAGTTAGAACTCTTATATAGAACTATTCCTTTCTTTAGTTGCAGTAATTCATGATTTATCTCTATATCAAATTAAAGCTCTTGATAAAAGATGTATATGCGATATCTTGTGCAAATGATATTCCAAAATACTGAATAAAAATATAATTCTTTCCATCTCTTCATTATAAAATTCTTGACAGCAGATAATCTGTGTCTTCAAGTTAAAGAATTGAAGGTTCTTACAAAAAAGTTACAAAATACTTTTCGGACCGCGTCTTTGGTGTGATTATCAATGAAATGCTGATCACAGGAACAGTCACTGAATCTCATTTAATAAAAAAAAAACATACAAAATGCAACGTATACTGTCCAATACAGTAGAGAAATCCCAGATTTGCATGCTAGCTTGTAAATGGGGAACTCAAAATAGGGGCTTTATAACTGTAACCTGTGCAGTTAGATGGGAGTATTCCATTAATCAGATTTGACAGTAGTGAAATCACCTTCACAGATAACAAGGATGTTGACAGATAAAACAAGCACTGGCAGTAATGCATCACAACCAGAAATATGTGGAGTTGGGGCCTGTTCCAGAATTAGACACTTTCATGCAGGAATACTCGGCTAAATAGACTGAATATGTTGACTAGACTACATGAATACAGTGTAGCGAGTTATTACCATTCTTAATACTATAATTGTTCATACACTGCTAATAGATACAACAGATAAATATCGCGTGAAACCTTACAAAAAAAAAAAAAAAACGATAAGCAAATTAGGTTGTGTACAGAAGCATCATGTACCACGGTGACTGTTTTTTCGCTATCTATCGCGTGTCGCGTGCATGTAGAAAAACGTATTGGAAATCACCATAGCTCATTTACATGCTAACCCGTGTGCCCGACGGGTCCAAGTTTCCCCATATTACCCCTGGTCCCAACCCTTTCTTCTTGATTATGGCACTGATTTTTGCAAAATTGTTTTCACTTTTGTTCTTTAGAAGAAGCACACAAAAGTGGAGTAAAAATACGATTACTCTCTCATATTTAAATATAGTGATGAAAAACAGACGTGATTTCAATTTTTTGCAGCGCATATATTAGACATTGCAAGCTATGATATGCCATAACTACAATATATTTGTTGGAAAATGAATTTGACCAAGACGGAGATTTCGAGTATTAACTTGTAGTCATTAAGATTAGTAAAGGAACACCATCAGCCCTTTCGGGCTATTAAACCGGCTTAAATAGCAAAATCCTTGAAGAATGTTGTGTCCATAAAACTCTGACAATTATTATATACAAGATGGGAAACTATCAGACAAAACTCTAAAACAAAACATGCCCGCTTTTTGACAAGACGTGCAGATTGTATTCTTCACAAAAACAATAATAGATACAGAATAAATTACAAAAAAATCACAGAACAATAATGGCAAATATTAAAAGCAAAAATATGTCATACAAAGACACAAAATAATAATTTTAAAAATTCGAATTATAGGAAGATAATTAAACTAAGACTGATACTTCACACACTTTGGAAAAGTGAACATGATCCTATTTATATAGGTAATTTTATCCTCGGTATAGCTCGAATCTCAAACGCTTTTGGTTTATGTGTCAGACCAACCGCCCCGTCCATTTTCTTAATGCACAGCGTCATGCCCTCTGGTGGCAGTAACTCAAACTTCTGGACGAGAGCAGGTATGAAGAGGGAAAGCTCCATTCTAGCCAGGGCCTCGACAATACAGTTCCTTCTACCTGTAAAAATTGTATACTTTATACCAACCAGTATTTACATTTAGGTATTTGCTTTTTATATGTGCGTGAGAAAACAACAACAACAGTAAAAAAAAAAAAAAAAAGAGAAACGGAAAAAATACATAGCAGTCACAACCACCACTGGACATTCTCCAATAACTAAAGACTATATCCAGGATTCGGTGAATGAGCAGACAAACTGATCTAAATATAAATTTAAACTTCTTTCGAAACGTTGTTCTTTGCAAGAAATCTAAGAAGAAAAAAAAAATTGACCAAATCGACAGTCGTTCTAATTTTGGATTACTGTTCATATTAGTTTTTACATTTTTGGTCTCATCTCTCTCTCTCTCTCTCTCTCTCTCTCTCTCTCTCTCTCTCTCTCTCTCTCTCGGTCTCTCTGTCTGTCTGTCTGTCTCTCCATAAATAAAAGTTCAGTATTGTTTTATTACTATTTTATTACTATTCTTGAAGAAATAAATTGAACTGAATGAACAAAGTTGAGTTCTTATCATAGAAACATTTAGTTCCTTAGCATCTTAAATTATATCCGGTAAGCAATAAAAAAAAAAAAAAAAAAAAAAAGATGAACCTCGAATAGCGTAGTTTACTGACGAATATCTAAATCAACCAGTCCCATACAGGGTGCATTTTGGCGTTCTGAGCAAAGGTGTCTGTTCCGACAGAGAATTAGTGAACCAGAAACATGGTCTCGGTTACGAGCGAAGACAAGTAGTGTAGGAACAAAGATGGTGACTTCATGTCCCCCATCTTGTTTCACCACATGAACTACCCTAAACATGGCAGCACCTGTTCTGCCATCTTGCTTCTGTTGAACAGAGTTATTCGGAGTCATTCGAACCACCTCGGATATTTCTGCGATACAAAAATATGCCTCGGATATGAATCGGCACAGTAATTTACAAAAAAAAATCATACAGTTTATCGTTTGGAACATAGCCCGGCCATTTCCGTCAAGTCGAGAAATAACCTAAGAAGTAGATGTAGGAATACCCATCAATTTGATGGGTTTGGCGATTCGACCCTGACGGAGATCACCCACATATGCTGCGACAGAAACGGTTGACAATGTTCCTATTGTAACTTTGCCTCATTCCGCCTGCATATTTTGCCGTATAAACAAAAGTAGTTACGAATTACGTCCGCGCTTTCTTTCTCGACTTGACAGAAAAGGTTGAGGGTGTTCTGATGGACATTTTGCTGGCCGGAAAAATTTCTTCGGAAAAAAGAAACCTCAATTTATTCGGACCACCTCGGCTATTTCTACCGTTCGATTGACCATATGATTGACTGAGAAGTTGCAAATAAAATGGTACTTTGATACATTCGCTACTTCTCAGTCAATTCTTGCTTTTCAAATAGCTGAGGTGGTCCGAATTGCAGCTATTGCCATACATTCGAGGGATGATCCATAGGATTGAACTCGAAGTTGCGAATGGAACCAAGTATAATCTCGATTACACTTTCGTCAGACCAATGACGTCAGACGACCACAAACAGGGTTGCTAAAAATGCCGATCAATGATCAAAGTAAAATATGTTCCTGGTCAGAGCACAGCAAACACACAGCCCAGGGTGGCCGGTGGCATTAGCTGTGCCTAAACAGTCTTTAATCAAGCTAGTTTGAGATTCATCAATTATCTTTATCAATTAAGATATTTAAAGCCTCGAAATATCTGTAAATCTTTAAATCTGCATGGTTTGATGTACAAGGCCAAGCACACTAATGGAGTTTTGTTTAGCGGCATTTCATATTTTGGGTGATTTACAATCTTTCAGAAAACTATTATCAACCGCACAACTTTTTAATGTTACCATGGTATTCACAAAACAAGAACAAAGCAAAAAATAAGTATTCAGGCCACAGTGAGAGTATTTTTGCTCTTAGGAGCTCGCAAAGTAATACCTCTAAAGAACGGAATAAACTCCTCTGGCTTCAACAAGGTACCCCCTCGCTAATGAATCTTTCAGGCCGGAATTCCTCAGGGTCGCCGCAGATTTTAGGATTGAATTGAACATAATCGGTGTCAGGAATAATCCTTTAGGGATGTCAAAGTCGTGGACTTTTGTGTCCACTGAGCACGTATGAGGCAGGCTTACGGTAACAACATTGCAAACTCACATAAATTCCATGATAAAGGCCTCGGTATAGACCATGTTCCGTTTGTCCTGCAAAGACGGAAGTCGGTCTGCTCCAACCATCTCATTCACTTCACCGAAAACTCGTGCCTGGATATTCGGTTTAGCTGCAAGGTACAGAACAGCCCAGGTCATGGTGGTTGTTGTGGTATATATACCGGCTACAAAAAGATCCGATAAAGTTTTTATCAGCTGTTTTTCGGAAAGACAAAGGAGTTTTAGAAATTATTACATACTATAACATAATGCTTAATTTAAATTTTAACATTTGTAACGGCCCGCTCGTTACAGATGTACGATTTGGTTGGTTATAGTTATCTAGAGGATGATCAACCTCGATGTTATTGCCCGGATCGAGTAAATAGTGAAATAAAATAAGAAATTTCATAGATGGGATAAATAGAGATCTGAGCAGATATATAAAACAGAATAACACGAGCCCCCGTACATGAAATATAACAATTTAATCAATTACATAACGCAAATTGAAATAATACATAACATTAGAAAGATATACTTCTTTTTGAAATCATTTACCGAATTTCAACACAAATATAATTATGTAATTAGCCAATCTGTTTAAACGATAGACTTAGTTCATCATGGAATCGAGTGAACAATCGAATCAATTGCCCAGCATGCCTGCATAACCTTGTTATTGCTGGTCACTCCAAATTCAACGTTGCTGTCCGGTCAAGGTTGATGTTCTCCCCTTTTGCTTCTCTCTCTCTCTCTTATCCAGCCTCTTTCGGTCCACAAACTTTGTGTGGGATGCCTCTTCTCTCTAGGTAGGTAGGTGGATATGTGGATAGATAGGTGCGTAGGTAGGTAGATAGGTAGGTTGAGCTATTTCCCCTTTAAAACAAACAAGAACCAACCTAAATATTCTGTCAGATTTCCTCCTGGGAAATAAAACATTACCCCACTCTCGTTACGTCAGATATCGTCCTATCGGAATTCAAACAGATACCAAAGGCTATCTGGTCAGGCCAAACCTGACAGACGATAAACAAATCTAGTTTCAGAAGATTAATGTACTTGCTAACGGCTATTTCATCACTAACTCAATCCAATATCACACGAGACATAACAGTTTCAGTTCACGTCTTAATTATACAAATGAATCAATGAAATTCACTTCATGGCTTAACTACATTAATTTCAGTGAATACTCACTCAAGTCTTTATCATACATGAAATCATCTAAGACAACTTGTATCAAATAAAGTAATGCATGAAATTCTTAGAATACATGATTCCTATAACAATCAAAAACGACACATTCAAACAATTCGTCAAACTCATATAAAGAAGATTATTGTACGAATTCAGACAAATGAACTCAAACAAATAGTTATACTCATATCAAGAAAAATGATCTACGAATTCAAACAAATAAATTCAAGCAAATAATTATATTGATATTGACGAATTAGATGAGATTGATGCAAATACCTTGTGCTTCCAAGACTCGCTCGCTTCTACCACCAGAATCGTGTCCCTCAACTTCCAGACACCTGTCCCTTGAACAATTGTTTATACGAGATAATTTCAACTCGGAGTCAAGATCTCTTCCGGCCTCTCGCAGGAAAACTTGGACTGATTAAATTTTGCGATGAGGAATATTTAAAACATGAAATTTCGTCTGGGAAACACACCTCTTATTTAGCGTAGCCAATCAGATTAAACGTATCTACCGCCTTTTTTAAATACACGCCCATCGTGGTTAGCGTAACCCTAGATTCGCGCGCTATTTAAATAACCGATTCTGGAAAATCTCAAAAGATTACACTACTTCAACTGGCTTTACAAATATCTCTGCATACTCTCAACTTTGACATTTTCGATAATTAGACGCAAATTAACCTTACCCTTTCAATCTGTCTGACCGTTAAATAAACGAATGATTAATTAAGAATCAATCTCGCCCTCAACAGGGACATTAAAACCATCACAGTCTAGCGATTTAATACGGCACCTTTCCACATAAATCTAATTAATTGTTATCTGCCAACTAATGTGCTCTACCGAGATACATCGACAGAAATTTGCACCCTTACAACATTTGTGTAAGGTCTTTTTTGTACTATATTATAGAGCTGATGTAATTTTCGTTATTGCTTCAGTTGAATTACGAAACTAGCTATCAGTTGGAGATATTTTGCATGATTCATGTCGAAAACTAGTTATAAAAAGTTAATACTTGAAGCCCACTTTTTGCTGTTTGGAGTTCGTTTTTAGGTATTTCTTGATAGCGCCTGATCATTGATTACATTAAGGTATACTAGAGGCTCTACAGTCTTGACACATTTTAAGATCTGTTCATCCTGATGGGGAGTGAGAGAGAGGAAGGGAGTGCGAGAGATAAGGGGCAGAAGATGAAGAAAAATTAAATAGGTCTAAATATGGAAATACAGGTTTGAATAACATATATAATGGCAGCTATATTTCTTAAATGGGAACAAAAGTATTTCCAAGGTGATAAGGCCACTGTAACGATGAAAGTGGTATCGTAACTGTGGCGATATCATTTTTCTCACACTGATATATTTCAATATCTCGTTATGAAATATATAATAAATATAGGATCTCAAATGGATAATGATTTAAAACTGAATTTTTTAAACGAGTTGAATAATTTCCAGCTTTTGCGAGCTTTGGCGAGCGTCATAAATTCAATGATAAATCATTGCCCATTTGAGATTCTGTTTATCACAGTTTTTCTTTATAGTGGAAAGAAAGGGAAAGAAGAACACGTCTTTTTCGGCATTTCATTCTGGCTCAGACGCTGCACCTTTCAATTCTTGCGCGTGAAAAAATAGTCACAGACGCAAATTGAAGCAGTATTATACAGTTTGTTAACAAATAACGTTTAGAACAATAATGTTTTAATAAATAACAATTAAAAAAGCAACTGTCCTTCTAATCAATAGAACATTTGTCACGAACAGGAGAATTTTTCAAAATTGGACCGCCGCTGGAAATTCATATGTCTTGTTACATAGTTCACACGGTTAGGTCAGCTATAAGGAGTAACTGTATCACAATATACATTAATTTGTATGTGGCTGTTTAGAAAGTTTCCACTGAAAAGTTTCCACCATGGAGATTCACCAAAGACGCAGTATTAGATTTGGCAGACGAAAAAGTATTCCATTTGTTGGATATTTCTCTGAAGGGAGTATTACTGGATGCAGAAACTGTTCTGGATGTTGAAGTCTTGCTGAGAATTTAAGAGCCTCGCGGGGACTGATTTGCATTTATTTGCCTGCAGTAATTAACTCACTGGATGTTTCTGTCACTGGATATCTACATTATTTGATTTGGAAAAATGCTGTGGTTATATAACTTTCTGTCAGTTGGGAGACCGGCATTTGTCGAAATTCTTTTCAAAAGAGAGGTGAGATTATTTACTCCTATAGGTTGACATTTAAACAACGCTTGTTATAGGGTGGAGTGCGTGCAACATGTTTGGACACCCAGCCCTATCCATTGACCGATACTCGTAATTTCATTTGTAACGAGCCCCTGTTGGTTAAATTGGGCATATTCCGACAGACGTTAACCTTTTTTTCTCAATACCCCTTGGGCAATCGAAAAATGGCCGCTAAAATGTTGAGAGTAATAGTGAGAAAAAAAAAAGTTTCAGAAGGCGGGGTAAAGAAAATTCCCACGGCCGCAGCCAATCAGTAAATAGAATACTGCGTAAGAATTTCACAGGCCTATTTGGACCAATCAGATTCGCATAATGTGATATGTCAGCATGTTAACATATCAAAAATATTAAACTGCACACACTATATGTAAAGTGTACCAACAATGTGATCAATTAAATTATTGTTTTAATACCCCGATATTTTACTAGACATCGTTTAAACCAATAACTGTATATATCTAAATTGTATTCGGATGTTGTATTTAGAAGATTACTTGGTGTATTTAGCACTGATTATAGAGCATGAAATAAGCACCTTCCATCTTTCTCACGTTTACTTAGGCCTTTTGTCTTTAATCCATTCAGAAAAATCTATGGATGAGTTTCCACTGAGCGCTTGATATATATGTGCATTATTAAATATTCAATTCTGTCAGACAATAATGTTGTTCTTTGCCTTATTTTATGCTCAAATTTGCTTTATAAACTGTCGAATCAGCCATGTCATTGTCTATTCTACCTCTATTTAATATGTTCCTAGATCTTGTTCTATGGTACAAATTTCTATAGTCAACTTGCTCTCCCTCCTGTGTAGCTCTTTCTTGTAGCGAAATCTAACTGAGCCTTCACATGACCATATTATCAAATTCTTTTACTGTTTATCTTCTTTAAATATGGTCCAGTGCCATTCAAATATTCATGCAGATGCTGATATATAGCAACATAACATCCATAGACATTATCCTGCAAATGCAGCACTGTATTTGTTAACTTTTCATCTGTTTTTGCCAAAAATTCAACGCAAACATGACTGAAATGGCAACTCACAGCAAGGCTGATCCGAGGTCAAAGTGTCTGTGCAGATATTGTCTTCTTTTTTATCTATGTCACTGCAGAGCAAGTTGCCGTAGCTTTACAATGCAACACTCGTCTATCTGTTGCAATTTCGATCACATGACCATTGTCATTTAATCGAGATTTCAATAGTTCGGCGCTCATACATGTTTATGAACTGAGCTAGCTAACCGTCTTCTAACCAAGTTCATTTGCAATGAAAGTGGTGCAATCTTTACAACTCCTTACGGGGGGTACAATGTTTTATAAAATGTGTGTTAGGTAAGATTTTCCTAGTAGGAAGAAAGCATGTTATTTTAACATTTATATTCCCGTAACGGCAACAGCAAGTCTAAGTTCACGGCTTTTTTCTTTCACCAAGACGGAACAGTTGGGTAAAATCATTATATTTTTGTTTTCATATATGTCATATCTTGTATAAATCAATTACATGTCGATATTCGTTCATTTGAAGATTTCATTTAGTTGGTAGCCGCTCCTACAGCTCTTGTAACGTCAGTGATAAATACTATCCTGTAAAGATGGTGTTTTTATTTTAGTAAAGAAATGGGTTAATACAAACATGGTAATACTTATTTCATCGATTTTCTGGACTTTACTGGAAAAGTCAATTGAAATTTTTCATAAAGAACAACGTTTAAAGTTTAAAGTCAGATGTAACCGATATACGTTTCACCAAATGGAAACAGGATATCAATCCGCATGGTACAATTATGAGCAAATATTTCTTATCTTTATGTGCACAGACGAGGAATTTACAATATATAAAAAAATCTTGGAAAACAGGGTTTCATGATTAATGATCTGCAAACTACAATTCTCATTCGCACCAACTATTTCTTTAAAGAAATGTTTTAGACTGAAATCCTAAGAAATAGCAATTTAATATGTTAAAAATTAAGTCAGACATAAGTTTGACAAATCTAATACATGCCTTAATTCTACACTTCAAACTGTGAGACCAGTGGGTGAACTTAGGGCCAGGTTCATGCAGGGTTTGAATGGAGTAGACTTAGCAAAGTGGATTACGGATGGGTTTAAAGAAGGAAAATGTGAGCTGGATGACTAGACGTTGGAGTGATAAAGTACTCTTTTTCTAAACCGCATGCTCCAATGTATCGGCTACTGATTTTATTCGAGTGATGGTGTACCATGAATTCAGAGGCGAAAATTATTACTAG
The DNA here is from genome assembly GCA_029931535.1 of Margaritifera margaritifera. Lineage (NCBI taxonomy): Eukaryota > Metazoa > Mollusca > Bivalvia > Unionida > Margaritiferidae > Margaritifera > Margaritifera margaritifera. The sequence continues at coordinate 2,934,837 of JAQPZY010001467.1, read as the reverse complement.
TATTTCGTATATTCTTCGGCATGATGGCATGACGAATCAAGTGAGGAGATGCAATATTGTCATTTCAGATTTCGTCTTTGTAGCAGCGAAATAAGTTATCTTTTGGACGGACAAAACTGATTCAGTAATTACGGGGAAGGGAGAAATAATAGTTATTAACTGCAAACAGTCGAGAAAACCAGCGTTTAAAAACAATTATCAATTTGTACATAACTATTGTAGACATCTCTCTGAAAAGAAAAATTGGAAAAATTACGATAACTGTTTTAGACATATATAGTATGATGTTTCGTAAAACAGAAGGCAACTTCATGTTTTAAGTGAATTTATTAATTGGTTTGTGCTATAGCATAGCAGAGTTACAAAATATTTGTCGCAAAATGTGAGATTGCCAAAATATTGATAAAATTGTTTTCTTTGAGAGAAGTGTATATTCAATTTTGTTTTCAAGACTTGCTCACTGAAAGCATTTTCAATTTTGTAGTTTATGAAACATTCAGACGTACCAAGAATATGTAGAGATAAATAGTCTGTAGTTTTCCTATTTACACTCTCAAAATGTATTTAAAAAGTCTTTACAAGTAAGATAAAACAAAAACATTAAAAAAATAACCTCAAAAATACACAGGGAAACATGAGTTATCTATGTATAGAAAAATAACAAAAGTGCCTTTGATTGTTCAATTTTTCTAGTCTAATTGCACTTTTGAAAAGCTCAACATGATTTTATATTCGCTGGTTATTTTTCCCTCGGTACAGCGCGAATTTTGAAAGGTTTTGGCATGTGTGTGACACCAAAGATCCCGTCTATCTCCCTAATGTCCAACGTCGTGCCCTCAGGTGGCAATAACTCTAACCTCTGGACGAGAGCAGGGATGAAAAGAGACAGCTCCATTCTAGCCAGGGACTCACCAACACAGTTTCTATTACCTGTAAAAAAGTTCAGACTATATAGCATACAGTATTTACATTGCAGGAAATTGAAACAAACACTTCCCTATGTGTGATACAAAGTACAGTCTCAAGCAATAATGAACAACCGTTGAAACTGAAAGACTTCTTCGAGGGGGGGTGGGGGGTGAAGGAGAATCGTCGGAAGCCACGAACAAATATCCGCTAATCTCCTTTTTCATCCGTGGCTGCCTGCGATAAGATTTTCCAGTTTCTTATGAATATGCATACCTGCTTAACCAATCGTTGCTAGCCCGAGTAAAATTGTCTGATAAGGTTGACAAAGCATGACCTTTCATGATGTTTGAATGAGCCAATGAAAGTTTCTCTAGCAAACACAGCACTTAGCGATCGGTAAAAAAGGCACTTTCTTTGATGTGCAATAGCTTGTTTCGTTGTCTGGTTGATCACGTACTTTTGGTTATGCATATTCATGAAAAACAAGGAAATCTTCTCGCAGTCAGCCACTGTTGAAAAAGGAGAGTAGCGAATGACATGCGACGATAGTGAAGGGGTAAACAGACTTGCCTAAATTCTATCTACATTCGTAAGATCGCTTCCTACAAGAAATGAAAAATGAAAAGAAAAGAACACCTAACCGACTATCCTCTGCACATGGATTACTGTTTATATTTCTCTCTCAACGATCCATTATCAAGTTTCAGGATAATACATATTTCTACTCAAGGTAATCAATTTAAAGGTAAAAAAAGATTAAAAAATGTATTCTCTAAAATCTGGTATAAACGACATAATGGAACAGTTGTTTTAGAGCAATTGTAAAATACTGTTCAGCAACTTTTACAGATTCGTGCAAATTATGACAGAGAAAAAACAGACCTCTGTAAATGCACCAAATTTAAAAGTTATCTCTATCTATTACTTATATAGGGAATAATATTATGCAACAATATTTCGCTCAGCTAATATTATTATTATTAAGCTTTGTGCCATACATCAATAGATATGACGTATTATATTAGATGCTGACACCGACATTATTTTCATCCAAGCGAAATGTATTGTCTTCTTGGAATATTTGTCCTCCTATCTCAACTGTATTGACCTGAGAGAAATAGAGATAATCGGACACTGAAGAGACCCCAAACTAATAAACTAATCAGAGCGCAATAAAAATAGACTTTCTCTATCAGCAAATTGAATTTTCTTTGAAGAACTAAAATTGCTGAACATTTAAAAGCGCGGATGATTGCCGAATATCTGAACAAACCAGTCGCATTCGGGGTGAACTATCCTTATAATATGACATACTTATGTAAACCAGTTAGATATGTCGATCTGTCTGTCTGCATCTAATCAAGTAGAGAAGTCAATCACGATAAAGCATTTGTATTATTTAGTTATCACATTCTGAGATATGTTTATCATCAGCCACAAAAATCTTATGTGTTTCAAAGAGATCGTTAGAAAATAAACTCCATAAATCAACTGAGTTAAATCTAATGAGGTATTTCACCTCAAGTGCTAGATTCTGGCTCAACGGGAGAAAAGTCACATGCCTTTGATAGTCTAAATCTCTTTTAATTTATCTCATGAGGAGACCATCCTCACAAGGAGAAAAGTTATGGAATATGGAGTTGAAACTATCATTTTACCTGTGAAGAAGGGAATGAACTCCTCAGGTTTTATCAAGGTCCCTTCCTCGCTAATGAATCTCTCAGGTCGGAACTCCTCCGGATCACCCCAGATTTCAGGATCGAAAAGCACGGAGTCGATGTCTGGAAGAAGAGTTGTTCCTTTAGGGATGTCAAAGTCTCGGATTTTTGTGTCCACTGAGCATGTGTGAGGAAGGCTCACGGTAGCAATGTTACAAACTCTAAGAATTTCCATGATAAAGGCCTCCGTGTAGACCAAATTCCGTTTGTCTTGCAAAGAGGGCAGACGGTCTGTTCCAACGATTTCTTTTATCTCACCAAAAACTCTTGCCTGGATATCTTGTTTGGCAGCAAGATACAAAACTGCCCAATTAATAGTAGTCGTTGTTGTTTCGGTACCGGCTACAAACAGATCCGATACTGTTTTTATCAGTCGTTTTTCTAAAAGATAAAAAGGGTTGTAAAATTGTATTGCAATGGTCTTTAAATTTTGAGCAGGAAGATAGAACGATAGAAAATAAAAACCAATATAACACAACAATAGATCATAGACTTTTTGGAAACACATTTTAGCAGTCAACTATACTTGCCTATGTATATCATTCGTAAATACTAATCAATCCTAAAACTCAAAACGTACTTTAAATGAGCCGTTTATTATTAAAACAAAGGAAGGGGATTTGGAAATTACTCACTTTCAGGTGATACCTGTAACTATTATGTGGAGGACCTCAAGATTTTGTATAAAAATGAACAATATTTACAGTTCCAATGTTTGAAACCTAATAGACTTGGTTTTACGCACTTGTATATGTAGAATCTTTTTGATCTCGATTGTTCCTCATTTCCAGCAGGAAAGCATCAATGAAGTCTTCCAGTTTGTTCTCGTCGAAGTTCTCTATGTGCTTGTCAACAAGGTCGCCTATGAATCCTTGCACACACTTGACATTTTTTAACGTCTTTTTAACACGAAACAGGTCCCCGGGTAGGTACCGCAGGAAAGGAAAGAAAGCAACTACATTATTTGGTCCATTGTTTTTGAAGTTCTCCTCTAGCATTGTCATCATTCTTGCAAACCTTGGATCTCCATGCTTAAAATGTCCTCCAAAAGCCATAGCATTGATGACATTAGATACACTAGTTTGTACAAGATGTTGAATACAGAATGGCTTCTCGTTTTGTTTCTCGATCTCGGATAAAAGTATGGACACTTCCGTCTGGATCTTCCCCTCCAGGCTCGTTTTTCCAAATCCAAAATTCCTCAATGTTGTCAGAGTAAATTTTCGATGTTCCCTCCAAAGCTCTCCTGAAGATGATACTATACCTATCAACAAAACATAAAATCCTTATTTGGCCATTTATCCGCATATATAATATTATAGCATAACGGTTCATTTTGGGGTTTTACAAGCCTTATTATCCTTTTCTACATTGGATTCGGTTTCAAAATTTATTATATTAGCTGGAAAATACTTATAACCGGATCTTTTGGAAGGTTTGGATGGTTTATTAAGATACCTATAGGCTGCATGAACTGTCTATGATTGAAGAATGGAGCCATCCTAAAAGTTTAATAAACAAGGGGTAGGCGTAACTTGAGAAAACGACCAGGCCCAAAGAAAAGGAGAATAAAACATGTTAATTCGTACGCTTTTTCAAAATTATATGTTTATCTGTCCTTCTGTTCGATACCATAACTCCTCCTGAACCGCTGATTGAAAATTAGCGAAACTTTGTACTTAGGTTGCTTGGTAACCACCTGCGAGAGGGGTGCCATCCTTGGATCCGTCCCCCCTCCCAGGCACTAGGGTAGGGTCAAAGGTCAAATGTTCCGAACTTTTTATTACAACGATATTCAAAATATTTTCTGACTTCAAGATGCAGTCATAGCAGAAAGACACATCATATATTTCATGAATTTTACATTATGACCCCTAACTCACTGTCTGAGTGTGGGGGTGAGTACGTTGGCGGGGTGAGGTTTGAATATGCAGTAGAAATCTTAGGAATATGTGACGGTGAGTAATTGCAGTTGCCATAGTTTTGTGTAATTTGTTTGAAAAAAAAACAACTTGTTCAGTTGATATTAGAACTGACTTGTCAAATCATGCCTCCATAACTAAATAATTCATGGTCTCTAATACAGTTATCTAATCATGCGCACTCATTGGTGAAGCTAGAGAGAAAACAAATATTATAATACGACTTCTTTACAAGATCTTATACACAGCAAAAACTTCTTGTGTGACAAGACAGGAAAACCCCTATTATATGCAAAATGAATGTGGAGTACATGAGTATTAAACAAGGAATTGAACAAATGTTATCACAATAGAGCAATCCTAGCCTCGGGTCAGGTTTGAGTTTGATCTGGCTTTGTTTTGTATTAATGGCGTGCATAAAAAAAGACAAATTACAGACCCAAGACCTTTCCATTTAACCCACGTCTCAACTTACCTTGCTTTTCACCAATAAGATTAGTAAACAAGGAGTCGGGTCTGTCAGAGAACTCTCCTCCACGTTTTACAAAGACTTCTTTAATGGCCTCATACCCACTGATGACCACGGAAAGCTTGGGTCCCATATACAGCCGGTAGATATCACCATACTGCTTACGCAGCCGTCTCAGAGATTTCCGCAAATCTGGATCTGCCGTCAGCTCCCATGCGTTCCCTATGAAAGGGATGTGCCGGGGCCCAGGTGGAAGCCTTGCCCGGCCTTGGCGCTTGTAAAACCATAGTGTCAAAATTGCTAACAATATTAGACCGATAGAAATTGGATTTAGATATAAGTCACGTTCAGACGACTCCATGTATCTCTACTATAAAAATGATCTGCTTCTGGTTTGAATCTTACAATAGCGAGCTCAACAATCGTGTAGATATATATTAACGATCGAATGTGGACTGAACGTTGTACGCTTATCAGGCGAGAGACCGATTTTTATACGCGATTTCAAAGCTTGGTAACTAGGTCTGTATCTTGCGTTATCCACCACTCCAGTACTTGAAACACGAATCACGCCTGTTGGGTCATTAAGTAGGACGTGGATATACTGTGTCCCATTTATACAACACGGCCTCATCGTAGATATATATATATATATATATATATATATATATATATATATATATATATATATATATATATATATATATATATATATATATATTTAGATGCATGAGCGACACATGTCTGAGCCAAAATGATTATATAGCAACACCAGTATAAAACACACAGTCGCCAAGCCCACGTGGTTGCACGTAATACTGATAAGGTACAAAGCACTGTGAACTTCAAAAGCCAGTGAAAAGGAAAAGTCACATGATGGCTGGAGTAAAGAAAGGGAATATAGGTCATAAAGTAGGACGAGACTATACTACTGAGGAAAATGTAACGGAGAATGTGTCTCTTAACATCAAGAAAATGAACACACTCCAAACCAAAAGAAATAAATTAAATAAATGACCAGAGTGAGCTCCTCCTTAATATTCACAAGTCAATCATAACGTACCTGCAACGAGTTTCCAACGCACTGGCGAAGAGAAAAAGGGCGAAAACGGAAGGCACGGAAAGACATTCGCAGCATCTCGACTATTTCTGCGAGACAAAAATATGCTTCGGATGTATGTTGGCGCAATATTTTGCCGAGAAATTATACATTTTGTTCGCCGGAAATTTCTTAACAAAAAAATAAACCGCAATATATTGGGACCCCCTCGGTTATTTCGACTGAATTGCAAGTAAGAATTGGCCGAGAAGTTGTGAATGAAAAAATAATTCGATGCATTCGCAGTTTCTCGGTCAATCTTTGTTGGTAAATAACCGAGGTGGTCTGAACAGCACTTTCGGCATACATTCGAGCCACTCTGCACCATCGCCGCTAAGTAGGCGCCTCTGATGATGATGAGTGTGAAGTATAGTCGTGTGCGGCCATTCGACCAAGTACGACTAGACAGCTGCTTGACAGGACTCAGATCGCAATTATTTGTCCTATATAGTCCCTACATTTGTTGGTAAGTACTAAACTTTCCAGCGTGTCCAAATCCAAATAGATCATATGTTAATCTAAAGTATCTTCAAAGATGAACTCACAGTGAAGTTCTTGTCATAGGTTATCCGGCATTTTTCTGAGAAGCTGGACTGTAAACAAAACAACGTACAGTGGGTCACAGATTTCACTTCCGGACCAGCAACAATGCTTCATTACTCACTGTGCACTGTCGCCAAAATGCACACAGACAACCACACCGTAATGCTCATATTTTAAAGAATAAACAATTTCCTTTAAATCTATACCAAGAATGCCTAACCCTAACTCATATATCACCACCAAAATGAGAGAGGAAACAATTCTCTAAAAAGAGATTCAGACTACATTCGTGGGTACTACCCCGAAAGTAATAATTGTAATCTTAGTCCATCTGGCGATTACCTATACAATTTTGGATATTAACCCTACGCCGAGCAGGTTGGCGGACACGTTCGTATGTTAGAAGTCGAAAAATAGTTCCAAACATTTGGCCGATTTCCTTCGTCTGTTGTGATGACTTGCTAAAGTCAATCTAATACATCTTTATTGTAATTTGAACAAAGTAAAATTCTTCGTAAAAATGTGTTAACATGTTTATTTGCAAAACGTAAAATTGACCAAGCTCCTTGGAACACTCCCTCTCGTAAAATCTATAGTTTCGGAGGTGCGCAGTTTTTGCACGTTGTCAAGCTATTTCGGAGGTAAGGAAATCTTACATGTAGTACGCAATCCTATAATGCCTAAATGGAAGTAATCGGTTTTGAAAAACAACGGAATTTATGAAGTTTGACATTCGAATTTTTATCCGTAGGATTGACCTTGAAGTTGCGAATGCACGGGAAGGGTGTATGATCGATTCTCTGTTGTATTCATATAAAGATAACATGCTTGCTACTGGTAATAATCACATGGAAAGTCTAAAAGATTAATGTTTGGACTTTTAATGCTGCAGTGTCTGTATTTTTCATAAGTCTAGAATATTGGTTAACAAATAAATGAATGTCAACCTGATTTATTCTCTCAGAATTTTTAGCTTTTTAAATTAGTCCCTTCCTTTTTATGTAGAAATAATAAACATTAAACATGAACTTATTTATAAGGTTGACAACATCGTAGAGTAAGACTAGACTTAAAATGATCTAGTACAATGTGATTTCTGTCACACACACACACACACAAACACACACACACACACACATACACCTTGGTAAGTATGAAGAGTCCATACAGAGCGACGAATGTCTGCTTCACACGAGGGTACATTCGTAGCACTTTTACACAAGGAGGTTTTCCATGCACAGATAAAGTTTGGCTGTCATGTCATTGCATGTGATGTTCATAAATTATTCATTAAGAATCTGCCGGTTAACTAACTCCAAGAAATGTAGTTATTAGCACACACACGAGACGTCGTCCAAAATTCAAAAGAATCGTCTCATCTTGTGGAATCAGTTCTTTTAACAGTAATTGGTAATCCACTAAGTCTTGAACACTGTCATTCACTTCCTTCCATGGAATTTGGTGCAACGCTGATTTGGCGGCATCCCTCGTTACAGGGTGTACGATTTGGTTGGTTATAGTTATCTAGAGGATGATCGACCTCAGTGTTATTGCCCGAATCGAGTAAATAATAAAATCAATATGAAATTTTATTGATAGAATAAATAGAGATCTGAGCAGATATATATTACAAAATAACACGAGCCCCCGTACATGAAATATAACAATTTAATCAATTACATAAAACAAATTGAGATAATACATAACATTAGAAAGATACACTTGCTTTTGAAATCATTTACCGAATTTCAACACAAATATAATTATGTAATTAGCCGATCTGTTTAAAACGATAGACTTAGTTTATCATAAAATCGAGTGAACAATCGAAGCCATTGCCCAGCATGCTGGTAACTCCAAATTCAATGTTGCTGTCAGGTCAAGGTTGATGTTCTCCCCTTTTTTTTTTCTTACTCTCTCTTATCTAGCCTCCTTTCGGCCCTCAAACTTTGTGTGTGTAGGTAGGTAGGCGGATAGGTGGAGCTATTTTCCCCTTTAAAACAAACAAGAATCAACCTAAATATTCTGTCAGATTTCCTCCTGGGAAATAGAACATTACCCCACTCTCGTTACGTCAGATATATATTACAAAATAACACGAGCCCCCGTACATGAAATATAACAATTTAATCAATTACATAAAACAAATTGAGATAATACATAACATTAGAAAGATACACTTGCTTTTGAAATCATTTACCGAATTTCAACACAAATATAATTATGTAATTAGCCGATCTGTTTAAAACGATAGACTTAGTTTATCATAAAATCGAGTGAACAATCGAAGCCATTGCCCAGCATGCTGGTAACTCCAAATTCAATGTTGCTGTCAGGTCAAGGTTGATGTTCTCCCCTTTTTTTTTTCTTACTCTCTCTTATCTAGCCTCCTTTCGGCCCTCAAACTTTGTGTGTGTAGGTAGGTAGGCGGATAGGTGGAGCTATTTTCCCCTTTAAAACAAACAAGAATCAACCTAAATATTCTGTCAGATTTCCTCCTGGGAAATAGAACATTACCCCACTCTCGTTACGTCAGATATCTTCCTATCGGAATTCAAACAGATACCAAAGGCTATCTGGTCAGGCCAAACCTGACAGACGATAAACAAATCTAGTTTCAGAAGACTAATGACCTTTCTAACGGCTATTTCATCACTAACTCACTCTAACATCACACGAGACATAACAGTTTCAGATCACGTCTTAATTATACAAATGAATCAATGAAATTTACTTCATGGCTTAACTACATTAATTTCAGTGAATACTCACTCAAGTCTTTATCATACATGAAATCATCTAAGATCTGTAAATTCACACAGATTCTCGCAACTCATATTAAATAAAGTAATGCATGAAATTCTTAGAATACATGATTCCGATAACAATCAAGACTACCAATTCAAACAATTCGTCAAACTCATATAAAGAAGATTATTGTACGAATTCTTACAACTGAACTTAAACAAATAGTTATACTCATATATAGAAAACTGATGTACGAATTTAAACAAATACATTCAAACAAATAATTATATTGATATCAACGATTTACATGAGATTGATGCAAATACCTTGTGCTTTCGAGACTCGCTCGCTTCTACCGCCAGAATTGTGTCCCTCAACTTCCAGACACCTGTCCCTTGAACAATTGTTTATTCGAGAGAATTTCGCCTAAATTCTGCTCGGAGTCAAGATTTCACCAGCCTCTTGCAGGAACTTGGACTGATTTCATTTTTGCGATGTGGAATATTTAAAACATGGAAACACACCCCTTATTTAGTGCAGCCAATCAGATTAAACGTATCTACCGCCTTTTATAAATACCCGCCCATCGTGGTCAGCATAACCCTAGATTTTCGTGCGCTATTTAAATAACCGATTCTGGAAAATTTCAAAAGATAACACAACTTCTACTAGTCTCTGCATCCTCTCAACTTTGACATTTTCGATACCTAGACCTCCAATTAACCTTCTTTCCGTTAGTGATACAATGAAGGCTTAATTAAGAATCAATCTCGCCCCAAACAGGGACATTAAAACTATCGCAGTCTAGCGATTTCATACGGTACATTTCCTCATAAATCTAATTAATTGTTATCTGCCAACTAATGTGCTCTACCGAAATCGACAGAAATTTGCACCCTTACAACTGATGACAGAAATCGTGGCATGGCAAGAACTGTGTCCGTACGGTAACTTGTTGTCATTGGGAAGTCGCACCCATTTATCGTAGACCATCTGATGCACTTTTTCCAAGGGTCGACTGACAATTTGATGATCTGACAAACATACAATTTTGTGAGGATTCACCCCTTTCACTCGAAAGTCTTGATGTTGACCTGACTTTAAAGCTTATTTTAAGACGTCAAAGTTGACCACTTGACTGAAACGACATTTGAGAGTCAGTCCTTTCACTTTACATTTGGTACAAAGTTGTGATTGTTTGTCTCTGTACTGGTAGCCGTAATTGTAGGTCCACACTGACAAAACTCAAAACAATCTCTTCGGGATGTTCGTCGGTCCAAGCTCCTAAACGTTCGTCTTCGATGCGTTGGTGACAGACTCCAAGGTGTACGTGCATCTATCGGTGTCAACGTTAAGGACTCTGTCTTCTTGAGGTTCCAAAACGGAGAACAATTTTAAACGGGCATTGGCTGTCACGTATGCAGCAATGATGGCGTTGCCAAACTCGTGGGGTGGTGCAAACGCTGGAACTTCTTCGAAATTTGCCAAGATCAAGTCTTCACGTATGATTTCCATGTAATTAATTAGTTTTCTTTGATCGTCGATGAGTTGAAAGTATCGACTTGGATCTACAAAGTATTCTGTCTTTGTGAATATAGGACACTGAGCTAGTTTTCTCCACAAACAATTCAGCATGACTTCTGCAAACGATCGGCTTTCATCGTTCTGTTCCACGGTGATTCCTTCTAAGGATCGGTGCTGTTCTTTGAACTCATATATCTGTGTCTTCTGGAGTCAGACACCAAGAAAGATAGCTACTAGCTTCTTGCTTCAATTTCAGAAATTCGTTAACGTAGACTAAACAAATTCCTGGACTGGAGGAGTCGTCATCATGTTGGTATTGCTCTGTCGTAGGAAAGTGCCAAATTTCGTACATTTTTAACAGCTGATATCCACGATCGAGATCATCAAACAATTCAACACTCACCTACGTACTTCTCAAAGGGCGTTCTTGGGCTTAGTGGCAACAATGTTGGTCTTGAGTACACCTTTCAGCACACGTAAATCAGTGTTCCGTGACAATGATGAGGTAAGACGGGATGGTACAATTTCCTCGGTGGCAAAACTTTACATTTGATTAAACCTTCTTACTGACGAATATGTTGTACGTCGATGTGTTCTGTCAAAGTTTCAGGGTGTCCAGTGGGGAATCGAGCATATTTACACACCCAAGGATACAACGAACACGAATCGATGTATTTGATTTGTTCTCCTTGAGATTCGTCCACGTCGTGCAGCAAGCGTGAAGCATTGGTTCATCCTCCAAACAAACTGTCGCGTTGATTCAAATGTTCGATGTCCACCACATCGTACTCTTCGGCGATGCGTCGAAATTCTGGATCAGTTTTCAAATGTAGATCGTAGTCGTATTCCCACATTTATATAACTTGGTATCCTTGACTTTCTAAACTCTGGCGTTGTTGGTATGTTTGGTTGTACAAGTCTTGCATCGTTGACTCTGACAAAGGATTTTTCAGGTCTCGTCGAAAACAGGTAGGACATCCATAAAGTAAACACCCCTGAAATTCGTACATAATCTGTGGGTCGTTTTAAATCCCAACCATCCACAAAATAAGATCCAATCTTCTTTTCTCCACTGCCGTTTCTAGCATGTTGTATCTTCTTGTCTTGAGTTTCACACAAGAAATGTAGCCAGAGCAAAGTTTTTGCTGAATAACGACGGCTGACTGTTTGAATGAATTGAGGTAGTATGATGTCTAGTGTGTTCTCAGACATGGGTTTCTTTCGATAGACTAATTCACACTCTTTGGCAATGGTAGAAGCTTCCTTCAAAGGATCGATACCTCCGTGGTCCATAAATAATTGTCGAAAGTTTTAAGTTTTTTAATGTCGACGGCTGACTGTTTGAATGAATTGAGGTAGTATGATGGCTAGTGTGTTCTCAAACATGAACTTCTTTCGATACACTAATTCACACGATTTGGCAATGGTAGAAGCTTCCTTCAAAGAATAGACTAAATAATTGCTGACATTTTCCACAATAACATCGTAAAATGTCCACATCGGATCGCCAATATTTCAACATTTCTTCTTGAAAATCAAAAGGTTATGAAGAGTGGGTTTGGTACAAGGAATACTAAGCTATTCGTTGTTCTGTTTGCCTACCATCGGGGTCGTACTTGTCAACTTCTGGTAAATGCGGGAGTACGACGTGTTGATTGGTTTCGGTGTTGAAAAAGTATTGAAAATAGCCTTTAGTCATTTCTGTCATTCCAAATTTTTTAGACATAAAGACATGGCTAAATAACTCATGGAATATTTAAATTATATATGTCTCACTTTCATGCAAATGATTTTTGCCTCTTTCATCACGATTGTTGGAAATTCGGTTCCTTGCTCTGAATAATGTTTCAAAAAAAATTATCCGTCATATCCCCGGAAATTGTGAGCCATGACTGTAGAATAGTGATGACAGTTCCCGTAACGATGAACCTCTTCTTTGCTCCAAGTGTCGTCGGTGGGGTTTAAAATTGACTCGGCAAATTCAGAAAGAGTATGAGAGCCACGAAATATCGTTTTACGTCCTCCTGGAATAATGATATAATTCTGACAGTGATGAAATAAAAGTTCTTGAATACACTTGTCGCAAATACGATGAGCGACGGAAAAATTAGGTATGTGAATTCCAGTCTTTTGTGAACATTTAAAGTAAAAAAAAATAAAAATTCCTGTTTTTTTGTCTTGTTCTGGGCGTCATTCGATACTTCCTCGAGTTAGTTGTCATGTCTTTGAATGTAACAGGTGTACTAAACTCGATGCATACCGATTTTAAACTGTCGTGAGACATCGACAGTCTCAACAATGGTGATCTTTAGCTTGACACTGTCGTTTCAGTTCCTCTAAGAATGAACCAAATAAAACCGTAATGAGGACAAGGATGTTTTCTCTGCTGGAACTTGAGACTTGAAGTCTCTACATTTCACAGTGTACGTGTAAGCCGTCGTGCTAAAGTTTTTGAAAGTCACTTTGTGAGTAGCTCGAATGTGAGAATAATCTTCAGGGGCTACCGAACGACTTTCTTTCTTGCCCTCTCTTGACTCTCTTCGTTCAGTGGAGGTAGATGGTATTGCATGAGGATCACTCATGTCATGTCCTCTTCAGAATCGCTCGCGTGAACTTCTGCTAACACTTCACTTATCGTATGAGGCGACAATGAACGCTGTTACCGTTTAACTTCTGGTTTTCTCGTTGAAAGGCTTGATCTTATCATGATGATTGTTGATTCAAGTATGATGTTACCAAGATACATCTCTCCATCTCTCTCTATATCTATCTATCGATCTATCTACTTTATATCTATCTATCTATCTATCTATCTATCTATCTATCTATCTATCTGTCTATCCATCCATCCATCCATCCGTCCGTCCGTCCGTCCGTCCATCCATCTATCTATCTATCTATTTAGAGAGAAACAGAGACAGAGAGACAGAGACAGAAGCAGAGACAGAGCACGAGCCCTCTAACTAAGAGAATACACTCATGCAGTTTCAATCTGTACAATATGAAGAGACACAACAGATGACACTTCTGTTTCAAAATTTACAGATTTACAGACAGTCATACGAAAATACACTTCCAACAAGACTTCTGGAGAAACTCCAGATTACTCCTCTAGACATAAAACTCAAGATACGTGTTATGTCTGTCAAGAGACTGTCAATTGAAACAAACATCAAATCCCTTCATCATAAAATGTGTTTATCTGTGTGTATGTTTGTATGTGTGTGTGTGTTTGAATATCTTATACATATTTTGAAACAAAACAAATCAAGACATAAAAACACTTAATGTTATTTTTGTACATTCGCGTGAATGAGAATCACATTGAAATTTCAAAAACACATCACTAAAGTTCATTTATTCTTCCTTTTTTACTGTCTTTCTTTTTTAGAATTTCGTTACTGGCATGGTTTATTTTATTTTATTTTATTTTTTTAATTTTTTTTTTTTTTTGGTTTATTTTTTTATTTATTTACTTTTTTGTTGTTGCGTCAGTACATATTCTAATAGGAATACAAGGCTGCGTTGATGAGGAAAATTGCACAATATTATCCACACAATATTGTAGTTCTAGCTCTGACTGGACTCTGTTTATTCTACATTGGTCGTTCAACATTTCTTAAGATAAGTGAAACTGGGGCATTTTGGCGAGTGCGATTTTCCCAATTCATTGGCAGTAAAAAAAAAAAAAAAAAAAAATTCTCAAGGTCATTTCGTTTTCTTACAAACTTTGTTAATCGTCCGGTGAATGTAAATATGACGTTTATGATAGGTTACATTTGTCACATCGTTAAATTATGTCAGAATTTTTGCGCGAAGCTAAGATTTTTTTTAAAAAGTTGTGAGTAAGTTTTTTTAAAAATGCCAGATCTAATTTCAGTCCATTTTTCATGACACATTGGATAGAATATTTCGCCAAGCCCAAGATTGACTGTAGCATGTTTTGGTTTGAGTTTGAAAACGGCAAAACTCAACTCTACATTTAATATGATGAGTGAAATGTACCCTATAAAGAAATACACAACGGTTCTACATTTTTCTCACGTAGACATTTGACTACTTAAAGTCAGTATGGCATACAAGAGAGAGAGAGAGAGAGAGAGAGAGAGAGAGAGAGAGAGAGGAGAGAGAGAGAGAGAGAGAGTCGTAATAGTATGTGCGGGGTTAATGTATAGTAGGTCATTGTGTATTGGTCAGTAAGTGTAGTTTTAACATTACATTTCTCAATATAATTCCTATACGGGCCCATACATGTTAAACCAGCGGTGTAATGTTAATTTCAGTTAGACTTCATACAGGCTCGCACATGGTAGGCGTGGGATGTCCTGGATAGTATGGTTGGGGTTAATGGATAGTAGGTCACTGTGCTAATTTCCCTTTAGACCCCATCAGTATTTCAAAAAGCGACACTATGCGATCATAATGCTAATTTCCTTTTAGACCCCATAAATGTTTTCAAAAAGCGACACTATGGGGTCATAATGCCAATTTCCCATAGACCCCCAAGTGACATTTTTGTCCCCCAAGTGACATATCCACATTGAATTTCCTTTAGAGGCCAGAGTGCCATATTTGAAACCAAATAGTATAGCCTCAATGTTAAATTCCAGTTAGAGTCCAGAGTGTCATCTCCATATTAAATTTCCGTTGGGGTCCAGAGTTGCCATCTCCATGTTAAATTTCCCTTATGTGCCATACATGTTAAACCTATGGACATTTTGTTACATAGGATTTCGCGTTAGAGGCCAAACAGACGCATAATGTTACAGTGTTACATTTCCAGCCAAACAGATAGATAATGTTACAATGGTACATTTCCCGCTAAACAAACCCACAATGTCGAATCTATGGACATTTTTAACATAGGATTTCCCATCTTGTCCCTATAATCCACAGATCCTTTTTAACATAGGATTCCCACAGATACATATAGTGGCATACATTACTACTATTTTGTAACAGAACAGGAATGAGAGTAAAGTTAGATAAAAGAAAGATAATTGTGTTCAAAAATGGGGGCTTTATACTAAGAAAAGAAAGGTGATTTATTGATTGTCAAAAAATAAAAACTGTCTCTTTTTATAAATATGTGGGTTTGCTTTCACTTCAGAACTCAGCTGAACAAAAGCAAAATATTGTTCAGCAATACTGGCATATAAAGCTGTTATTTAAATTCATAAGATACAAGGAAAAGTGGGTAATGTGTCGATTGTAGATTATTTTAAATTGTTTGATGCAATGGTTGAACCAAGTTTATTATACGGTGATGAAATCTGGGGATATGAATATGCTCCATAAAATTTAAAAAGTACAAAATACATTTTGTACAAAAATTCTTCAACTTCCTCGAAATACTACTTCGTTTCTGGTCAGAGGAGATTGTGACAATACCCTCTGTGTGAACTATTTGATGCAATGTTAAAAACAATTAGATGATGCAGGTAGGTCAAATCGTGTGTCTAAGGTTAAAGGTTTTCTGTTGAGATATGGGATGGGATATGCTTGGTACGCGTAGAAGGATGGAAATAGTGGATTCTTCTTGTCTTTATTTCGGCAACGGATAAAAGATAATTTATTGCAAGAATGGCTGAGCCTGATAGCGGATTCGAGTAAGGCTTTTCATTATCGAAATCATTAGTTTTAGATAGAAATTGGCTTTTACCTTTCTATGGGATTACCAAATATTACAGACAAAACACTTTCCAAAATTAAATTCTCTGCTCATGATTCGATTGCGGAAAGAAAGAGACACAATACAATTCCACTTCATCAATGATTATGCTGTTTATATAATAACAATTTGGTTGAAGATGAATATCATGTAATTATGGTATTTTATTCAAAGTTAAGAGGAAAATATTTACTAACATATTGTGTGGCGAATCCTAATATTAGTACATTTTATTCGCTGATGCAAAGAAGAATAACTCATATCGTGGGTAACCTTGCGGTCTTTATATATAATACACTTAAGAAAAAGAGGAGTCTGAACAGATGTCTGTGGTAGAGATTCTTTTATCAATATCATACGAGCTTTGCCTATTAATGACACATCGTCCAGCATTAGCTAATGATGCAAGCGCTCTTGTACAGTGACCTTTGTGTGAAATTATATATTATGGGCCAGTGACCTTGTATTGTAAACGATAATTTGTTGTCTTTGTCTTGCTAGAAATACAGCATGCTTGATGACGTCAAATCATTTAAGCAAGCGCTGTGATCTACGATGGAGACATTGTAAACATATGTAAAAATGAGAGGCAATAGGTTTTCATATCACACCATAAGTCAACGTAAAATTGATATATCAGCATAACGTTCAATAGGCAAAGGTCGAGAGAAAATACACGATATCACACGAAATGTCATATGCAAGTTATTTGAAGCTTTTTTTTTATCTTATATAATATTTTAACTATGTTTTACATATTCATTGTGTGAACTGTTGATGTGGATCTTGAAATGTTATGTACTGTCTCGTTATAATAATGTCAGTACCCTGTTTCTTCCCTTTTTTTAGGTTGAGAGGGACTCATTTGCATATGTGATTTGTCCCAAGGCGTACCGATCTCTGAGGGCATTAATGAAACATAAAGAAAATAAAATTCATGTTTTTATATTGGAGTTTTATTTTCAGATACTTTATGTTAAAAAGTAATATTGCTTTCATGATGTAAGAATGAAACAGGCAGAATATAACCTCACAAATTCATTTTACACATATTGGCTTTTGCTTCACCAGGACACATTGCTCTCATGTTGCCAAATAAACGAAAGACATGATGGATATTTTTTTTTCAAAATGGGTTTATATAATCATACATCTACAATTAACATTGTCTTAGCACAATAGCGATGTATGAACCTTTCTGATTCTTTGATTCATTAGTAAATCTATATGAGGAAATAAAATAGCCTTCACTTGTTAGCTTCAAATAAGCATACATAATGTACGATAAAAAAACGTGTGAAATAACAGTACAATAACACTTTCCTAAGGCAGACACTGTGGGGATAACACATTTTGGTCATTTTGGAGAGATGATCAGGAAATACGATTTCGGGAGAAGTAGTGTTATAGAGGAGCTGGTTATCGATATATGTTTAAGCAAATTTTTCAAGACACCTCTATATCATATAATAGCAACAGTCTTTTGATTCAAGTCATTTACCAAATTAATTTGGAGAAAACAGTGATTGGCTTAGATTTTTGTTGAGGGTTGTTAGTACCTTCTCCATCACTTCTGCTGTTGTTGGTCTTAAAGTGAACCGATGCTAGACAGTTAGAACTGTTATATAGAACTATTCCTTTCTTTAGTTGCAGTAATTCATGATTTATCTCTATATCAAATTAAAGCTCTTGATAAAAGATGTATATGCGATATCTTGTGCAAATGATATTCCAAAATACTGAATAAAAATATAATTCTTTCCATCTCTTCATTATAAAATTCTTGACAGCAGATAATCTGTGTCTTCAAGCTAAAAAACTGAAGGTTCTTACAAAAAAGTTACAAAATACTTTTTGGACCGCGTCTTTGGTGTGTTTATCAATGAAATGCTGATCACAGCAACAGTCATCGAATCTCATTTAGTACAAAAACATATAAATGCAATGTATAATGTCCAATACAGTAGAGTAATCCCAAATGTGCATGCTAGCTTGTAATGTGGAACTCAAAATAGGGGCTTTATAACCGTAACGTGAGCAGTTAGATGGGAGTATTGCATCAATCAAATTTGACAGTAGTTAAATCACCTTCACAGATAACAAGGCTGTTGACAAATTAAACAAGCACTGGCAGTAATGCATCACAACCAGAAATATATGGAGTTGGGGCCTGTTCCAGAATTAGACACTTTTATGCAGGAATACTCTGCTAAATAAACTGAATATGTTGCACAGACTACATGATTACACAGTGTAGCGAGCTGTTACCATTCTTATTACTCTTACCTGTTCATACACTGCTAATGGCAGATATTCCTCGTCATACACCAGATATATATCGCGTGAAACGTTAAAAAATCGATAAGCACATTGCCAACAGTGGCGTGTAATGAGTAGGTTGTGGATAGAAGCAACATGTACCACGGTGACTTTTTTTCGCTATCTATCGCGTGTCGCGTGCATGTAGAAAAACGTATTGGAAATCACCATAGCTGATTTACATGCTAACCCGTGTGCCCGACGGGTCCGGGTTTCCCCATATTACCCCTGGTCCCAACCCTTTCTTCTTGATTATGGCACTGATTTTTGCAAAATAGTTTTCACTATTGTTCTTTAGAAGAAGCACACAAAAGTGGAGTAACAGTACGATTACTCTCTCATATTTAAATATAGTACTGAAAAACAGATGTCATTTCAATTTTTGCAGCGCATATATTTAGACATTGCAAGCTATGATATGCCATAACTGCAATATATTTGTTGGAAAATGAATTTGACCAAGACGGAGATTTCGAGTATTTACTTGTAGTCGGTAAGATGAGTAAAGGAACACCATCAGCCCTTTCGGGCTATTAAACCGGCTTAAATAGTAAAATCCTTGAAGAATGTTGTATCCATAAAAACTGTGACAATTATTATATACAAGATGGGAAACTATCAGACAAAACTCTAAAACAAAACATGCCCGCTTTTTGACAAGACGTGCAGATTGTATTCTTCACAAAAACAATAATAGATACAGAATAAATTACAAAATATAGAACACAGAACAATAACAGCAAATATTAAATGCAAAAATATGTCATACAAAGACACAAAATAATAATTTTAAAAATTCGAATTATAGGAAGATAATTAAACTAAGACTGATACTTCACACACTTTGGAAAAGTGAACATGATCCTATTTATATAGGTAATTTTATCCTCGGTATAGCTCGAATCTCAAACGCTTTTGGTTTATGTGTCAGACCAACCGCCCCGTCCATTTCTTTAATGCACAGCGTGATGCCCTCTGGTGGCAATAACTCAAACTTCTGGACGAGAGCAGGTATGAAGAGGGAAAGCTCCATTCTAGCCAGGGGCTCACCCACACAGTTCCTTCTACCTGTAAAAATTTTATACTTTATACCAACCAGTTTTTACATTTAGGTACTTGCTTGTTGTATGTGCGTGAGAAAACAACAACAACAGTACAAACACACACACAAAATACAGAAAAAATACAACAGCAGTCACAATCACCACTGGACATTCTGCAGTAACAAAGATTATATCCAGGATTCAGTGAAAGAGCAGACAAACTGACCGAAATCTAAATTTAAACTTATTTCGAAACATTGTTCTTTGCAAGATTTAAAAAAAATTTGACCAAATCGACAGTCGTTCTAATTTTGGGTTACAGTTCATATTAGTTTTTACATTTTGGCCTGATATATCTCTCTCTCTCTCTCTCTCTCTCTCTCTCTCTCTCTCTCTCTCTCTCTCTCTCTCTCTCTCTCTCTCTCTCTCTTCATAAATAAAAGTTCAATATTGTTTTATTACTATTCTTGACGAAATAAATTGAACTGAATGAACAAACTTGAGATCTTATCATAGACAAATGTAATCCCTCAGCATCTTAAATTATATCCGGTAAACAATAATTAAAAAAAAAAAAAAATAGCGTAATTTACTGACTAATACCTAAATCAACCAGTAGCATACAGAGTGTATTTTGGCGCTCTGGGTAAAAGTATCTGTTCTGACAGAGAATCAGTGAACCAGAAACATGGTCCTGGTTACGTGCGAAAACAGGTAGAGCAGGAACAAAGATAGTGACTTAATGTGGACCATCTTGTTTCACTAAACATGGCAGCCCCTGTTCTGCCATCTTGCTTCTGTTGAACAGAGTCATTCAGACAACCTCGGATATTTCTGCTGTACCAAAAATATGCCTCGAATGTGTGTCAGCACAGTAAATTACAGAAAAATAATACAGTTTGTCTATCGGAACATCTTTCCGTCAAATCGAGAAATAACCTAAGAAGTAGCTGTAGGAATACGCATAAATTTTATGGGTTTCGTGATTCACTCCCCCCCCCCCCCCCCCCCCCCCCCGGCGGAGTGCACCACTTATGTTGCGACAGAAAAGACCGATAATGTTCCTATTGTGACTTTGTCCCATTGTGCCTCCATATTGTGTCATGTGAACAAAGAAGTTCAGAATATAGTTCTCAACAGTTACGAATTACGTCGGAAGTTTCTTTCTCGATTTGACAGAAAAAGCCAGGGAATACAAACCTCAATCTATTCGGACCACCTCAGCTATTTCTACCATTGGATTGATTGAGAAGTTGCAGATGAAAAGATAGTTCGATCCAGTCGCAACTTCTCGGTCAATTATTGTTTGGTAAATAGCCGAGGTGGTCCGAACTGCAGCTATCGGCATACATACGAGGTATGATCCATAGGATTGACTTCGAAGTTGCGAATGGAACCGAGTATAATCTCAGTTATACTTTCGTCGCACCAATGACGTCAGACGACCACAAACAGGGTCGCTAAAACAGACTATCAATAATGAAAGTAAAACATCTTCCTCGTCAGAGCACCGTAAAAAATACAGCTCAAGATGGTAGGTGGCATTAACTGTGCCTGAACAATAAATAATGGAGCTTTATTAACGTCTTTATCAATCAAGATATTTAATATCTCGACAAATCTGTACAACTTTCTATCTGCATGATTTAATGTCAAAGGCCTTGATAAAGTTTTGGTAAGCGACTATCATATTGTTAGTGATTTACAAATCTTTCAGAAAACTATAATCAACCGCACAACTCTTCAATGTTACCATGGTATTCATAAAATAATAACAAAATAAAAAATAAGTATTCAGACCACAGTGAGAGTCCTTTTACTTTTAGAAGCCTCCAAAATAATGAGGCAAAATCACTGGGTTGGTATGGCTTCTACATCATCCCTTAAACTAACCTTCATGGCGAATATAAATGTATGGAATACCTGTAAAGAACGGAATAAACTCCTCCGGCTTCAACAAGGTACCCTCCTCGCTAATGAATCTTTCAGGCCGGAATTCCTCTGGGTCGCCCCAGATTTTAGGATCGAATAGTACAGAGTCGGTGTCCGGAATAAGGGGTGTTCCTTTAGGGATGTCAAAGTTGCGGACTTTTGTGTCTACTGAGCACGTGTGAGGCAGGCTTACGGTAGCAATATTACAAATTCTCAGAATTTCCATGATAAAGGCCTCGGTGTAGACCATATTCCGTTTGTCCTGCAAAGACGGAAGTCGGTCTGCTCCAACCACTTCATTCACTTCACGAAAAACTCGTGCCTGGATATCCGGTTTGGCTGCAAGATACAGAACTGCCCAGGTGATGGTGGTTGTTGTTGTATCCATACCGGCTACAAAAAGATCCGATAAAGTTTTTATCAGCGTTTTTCCTGAAAGACAAAGGAGTTGTAGAAATTATTACAATATCATTAATTTTTGAGCTTCAGGATACATTCGTGCACGAAATACCAACCAGTCATGAAACTCAAAATGTTTTTGTTTTTTAAGTGAGACGAATGACTCTAAGGTGATTTGTTAATGACCCACTTTAGGTGATACGTTTTCACCTTTATGAATATAACGTTATAATTTGGTATGCAAAATAAAAAGTATACTTGCAAAGCATGAAACCTTTTAGAATTGATTTTACCTACTTGTAAAAGTTGAATCTTTCTGATCTCGATTACTCTTCATTTCCAGCAGGAAAGCGTCAATGAAGTCTTCCACTTTGTTCTCATCGAAGTTCTCTATGTGTTTGTTGATGAGCTCGCCTATAAAGCCTTCCACAAACTGGACATTTCTTAGAACCTTTTTAATACGGAACAGATCTCCAGGCAGGTATCGAAGGAAAGGAAAGAATATAAGAACAGCACTCGGTCCACCATTGTCCATATTTTGGTTTAGCATTGCCATCGTTTTCGCAAACGTTGAGTCGTCATGCTTAAAATGTTCTCCAAACGCCATTGCATTGATGACATTGGATATTCTAGGTTTTACAAGATGTTCAATGCAAAATGGATTCTGGTTTTCTTTCTCAATTTCGGATAAGAGCATGGACACTTCTGTGTGGATCTTCTCTTCCAAACTCGTCTTCCCGAACCCGAAATTCCTCAAAGTTGTCAAAGTAAATTTTCGAAGTTTGGTCCAAAGCTCTCCTGAAGAAGACGCTATACCTACATGCATAAGAAAACAAATATACTTATTTAGCTTCATGTCTGCACATATACTACTGTACTATGACAGAATGTTCAATTTAGGTTTTGAAAAGCGTCGCCTTTTGTTTGGTCATAGTGGAAAGTTTTTGTAGACTGAACTTAGATATGCATATATTCTTTTAACTGTTCGTATTTAAAGGTGAAAACACCCCACATTGTTAGTTAAGAAAGGGTTGGCGTAACCTATGAAAAATGACCTGGTCTATGAGAGAGAGAGAGAGAGAGAGAGAGAGAGAGAGAGAGAGAGAGAGAGAGAGAGAGAGAGAGAGTAAAACGGTTTACCATGTAGATATTAGATCAGTATATATATATATGTGTGTGTGTGTGTGTGTGTGTGTGTGTGTACATATATATACACGCACACACAACCCTCATATACTATAGACAACGTGAATTTAAATAACAAGTATTAAATATCATTGTGGGAGGTAAGCAGAGGCGGATCCGGACTTTCTTCTGGGATGGTTAGATTTAAACTTTTCCCTCTAAATCTGTAACTGGAACGAACTCTGTGAATCTAAAACGTTTTGTATTAAAGGAAAATAAACAGTTTGCGACAAACCGATTTTATTACACGTATAATGTATAGTAAATTATATATTTCCTAAAGCTTTGATTCAATATATAAACTAAACATATTACCGGTAGTTTCAGGAGTAGGTTACACACATTTAACAACTGTATAAATTGTTTCCTCCTGTTAACTCCATAATCTGTATTCATCACCATTCACCTATATTTCGTATATGAAATGTATATGAATGGGTTTTTTTTAATGATTGTGCACATACATTTAGCCTATATTTACTGTTTGTCTGCATTTACGTGTAACTCTTTGCTGATTTCTCTTTCGAATTTGTTCATTTAATCTACTGTAATACCGTTTTATTCGCATTGATTTTACACAATCATTACATCTCTGATATTTTGTATTTCGTTTTTACATCTCCTCTATCAGTTTTTCTCTGTTGCAATTGTAGCATTCAAAAATATCGATTGTGTCATTTATTTGTGTAGTATAATTTCAATTGCTACTAGATATCAAATGAAAGCTCTGAGAAAATTGTATGTACAAAATCTGTATATCTACACATTCTGAAAGGGATACTGGATTTTATTTTTCTCGTTTTTGTTTAATTTTGTTTTAATTCTTTGAAAAACTTGTATTGATCATTGAAATTGTACGTTGTTAATATTTTCTCCATACAAAGAGGTAAAGCTGGTTGTGTAAGCGAGAAGTGTTGCTTACCTTCTGTCAATGAAATTTGAAAGATGTTTATATCTCCCTATTATTTAATCAACATTCATGTGACTTTCATTACCCCTGATTTTATTCAGAATCTCATAGACAAGTTTATAGTCTTTTATATCGTATTTGGTTTTAAGCCTTTTTTAGATATAGTTGGAATCAATGTCATATTATTGAATGTTATCTTTTTAATCTCTTCTATGATATCATTTATTTTCCTGCTAGGACATTGCCTATACTGGAGTCGCCTGATCACATATTTCATGTGAACCATTTTATTGTTTACCTTTGATGTTTTTAGACGTACTTTCTTTTGTCCCTTACATTTTGTAATAAAACTTCACAAGCCGTGCATGTTGTAACTCCTTCGTGCTGTAATGTACTGTCACATTCGAAAAACTCTTCATCTTTAAAAAACTTGAAGTTGTCATGTTCCTTAATACTTCTATCTATGTATTGTGCTGCCTCCATTTATTTTATCGTCATAATATTTTCATCTTCCGAACCGTTAAACGATACATGACATACTTCTCATTTCACAAGTACTTACTTTTTAATGTTTATCCGTTTGCTTTTAAATCTTTTTAAACTTTGTATATGTTATCTTGTTTGTTTCATAGAGATATAAACATACACCATCTATATCCTCTCCTTTCGACTTCCTGTTTGTAAACGAGTGGATCACCTAAAAGTGCCTGGCCGATTTTAAATACTTCCTCAGTAAAGTTAGTAAGGTAGGAGTTTTCAAAACTTGTTTTTTTATTTCGAAATTCTGACTATTTCGGAGATTATTTAATGTTTGTGTTCCGAATGTATCAGTTGTAAAATAACTGAATAGATTGATTCATACTTTTGATCTGTTATCAACCCTGCCGGCTTCAACTGCACTTACGATGAGTGTTAATGTATCCCTCAATTATCTCTGATAAAAGGTGAACCCATTTTCTGGTTTCACTTTGACTGAAATACTTGCACGTTATATTCCTTCGAGTTCTGTTAAACCTTCATATTTCATGTTCTTTTTGTTCGAGTAAGTATAAAAGTATTCAATGTTTTCCTTTTCTAGCAAATCCTTAACTTGCTTTGCCCTCATCAAACTGTATCGTTTCAGGTTTTCTCTCTTTGAAGATTTCTTCAAAAGCATCATGTCATCTCCCCTTGTTTTAACTTTCTCAGCACAAAAATATGTTGAGAAAATATCTATTACTGTCAAAAATGTATTTGCATCCATTGTTGTTTCAACTATATCGGACTGCCTCTGATCACCCACGTGACCTATAAAATAAAATATAATTTGGGGACGGAAATCATTTTCTCGCTTGATTGTCTAAGATGCATTAAGATTGTTCAGTCATCTATTCTTTTACTTCACTGGTTTTTTAAAATATATATATTTCTGTCGCGTTTAATTCGTTCCCACGATAGATTGATATGGATGTAAGCAACTGAACTTCCGTGATCGTGCAAAAGATGTCTCAAATACTGATGGTTGTCTGTCATTTAAGGACGGAGGATATAGTTTGATCTATCAATGGGATTCGTTTGAGAGCTATTACGTGGATAGAGGAGGTTGCATATGCTTTAAATAATTAATAAAAACTGGGTGTCACTCGACTAAATATCTTCAAGATAATTAATAATAATTGGGTGTCACTGGACTCAATATCTTCAAGATAATTAATAAAAACTGGGTGTCACTGGACTCAATATCTTCAAGATAATTAATAAAAACTGGGTGTCACTAGACTAAATATCTTCAAGAAAGCTCACAAAAATGATGATATTCTGAGTAAGTAATACCACTGTCAAAAATAGAAAATCTGATGCATTGTAAATTAAACAAAAAAATTTAAAAATTAAAAAAATTAAAAATAAACAGCTTTTGCCAAGGGAATCTTTGAATATTTTACTAAATCTATTGAGTAAAGTTCCTTTGTACCAATAAAAGCCGTTAAAGAGACTCTCGATGCATTAGCTGTTGAGATAGCAAGTCTTAAAATAAACTGGTGGTGTAAAGAATTGTAGAAAATATAAATTTGACCCAATATAGGAAAATAGAAGATTAAAATAATTTCCACCAAACAGAATTTGAAAAACGTAATCCAGACCAATGCGCGAAAGTAAATGTACACCCGTCCTTACAACAAAATAAAAAAAAACATCCAGAGAATACTTTATGCTCGATACATAGCTTTAGGTGTTATCTACATGTCAACACGACAGTCATCAACAACAGGAACTTTTTAATAGCAATTTTTAATGTACTTAAATCCTTTCAAACGTATGAATGAGTTAAGATTTATACTGTATTTTACATTCCCATGGTTTATTCTAAAACTGCTACTTCATATACTAAGTCACAATGTGCTTTTTTAAATCGAAATTTGTTCGCCATACATTTTTTTTTTTTTTTTTTTTTCGTTTTAACTGAATCGTTGCAGACTGCCGAAGACAATATTGTGTATTTACCCGAATGAAATACATAATTGATTCTTTCCTCATTCTGAACTTTTGTAACCATTATGGCAAATCAGGGCTGATGCTGCTTCTGTTGACGTTATCATCATTAAATGCAGTCTGTAAATCGAAATCTCTTGTACAACGTTAAAGTAAATATTTTTGATGTTTATAATCGTAAAGTTACACTATTATTTTCTTGAATGTTATTCTTCAACAAAACTAGCTTGGAGCACACTTTTATGCCGTCAGTCCTTGTAAACAATAAAATTTTTATCTCTTGACCAACATCGTTGTTTTCATGTTAAACTTGTAAAATATTTATATCACCCCTCTGAAAACAGTTGAATTCAATACAAACTAGCTTTGTGTCATTGTTTATGTTTTGTAAAAATAAAAATTATCAATTAGTGGTCACTGCTTAACTTAATACCCTCCCCTCCCTAGTATTTTACTTTTCTAAATTTTTTAATATCTTTGAGTCTGGCTGCTCTAGTGATAATTTACTATTGATTTTGAAAATCTCTTATCTTTACACGAGATGGGGATACACACAAATATGACTGTCTGGTTTAGCCTGGTGTAATCTGGTTTAATTTAACCTGCTCTCTCCTATTTGTTACGACGCACTCACCCCTAAACTTACCTCGATTTTCACCGACAAGATTAACCAAGAAGTCGGGTCTGTCAGAGAACTCTCCTCCCCGTTTTACAAAGACTTCTTTAATGGCCTCATACCCACTAATGACAACAACAAGCTTGGGCCCCATATACAGCCGGTAGATGTCACCATACTGCTTATGCAACCGTCTCAGAGATTTCCGCATATCTGGATCTGCCGTCAATTCCCAGGAGTTCCCTATTAAGGGAATATGCAAGGGTCCAGGAGGAAGCCTTATCTGAACCTGGTTCACGTAGAACCATAGTGTCAGTATGGTTACCAATATTAGCACGACAGAAATTGGATGCAGATAAAATTCATTTACAAATGACGCCATGTCAGGCATTCCCTCGTCAACTAAGAAGGATCCACTTCTGGCTTAAACCTTACGATTGAGAACTCTACCACCGTGTACTATAAAGTTATCGACCGAAGGGTGTCTGAACGTTTTCATACGTTTTCGCGTATATTGTGTACCGGAACTGCGAATGTTATGAGTGTAATGCAAGGGTAGAGCTGGGTCCACGCTGTTCGCCACTGAGTGCGCGTCATACACAGAAAGGTACCATATCTTAGGAATAAACAAGTTTAACCCAAAATATCAAATAACATGCAAATAGCACACAAATCGGGACAAAAAATAGTCACATCAGTAGAAAACACGCATGCGCAAATCCAAGGCAGTTACATATAATGACTTACAAAGCTGGAGTAAGAAAACAACAATGTAGTTCATAAAGTAGGACGCGGTTACTTTGCAAATTGTGAATGGCTGTTACAGTACCTCTTTTCTTAAGTAAATGAACAAGTCTAACGCAATTTATCAAATAAAAAGCAAACATACCCTGAGAAAAAGTCAGATTAGCAGAAAACACAAATGTCTACGTGGTTATACATAATGACCTACAGAGCATTCGTAACTTATTATATATGTCCCACAACGGTTGGGTAAAAGAAAAAAATCAGTATGTCATGTAGTAGGGCACGGAATTTTACGGTGCGTGACATGAACTTTAAAATAATAACTAAATAAATAATAAACTTATTAGAAATAAGTAACACGCTTTATTACAAATTAAACGATCCATGTGCTGGTAGCGGATCATCATTACTATCTGACTGAGGGTAATTAAAGTTAGTAAAAGATAAACAAACCAAAATAAAACAAACAAACAGGCGATATATCAGTCATAACCAGTGGCGTAGCGAGGGGGGGGGGGTGGCTTCGGGCGGCACTTTCTAGGGGGCGGCAATTTGGTAAGAGTACCGTATATAGCATAAATAATACAAATAGAGTGGGGGCGTAATTTTGGTAGTTGGCCCTGGGTGGCAATTTGCCTCGCTACGCTACTGGTCATAACCTGTGTCCATTCGAAATTCTGTGGTCAATCCTACAGATCATACCTCGAATGTATGCCGAAAGCTGTCATTCGGACCACCACAGCTATATATGAAATAATGATTGACCGAGAAGTTGTGAATGCGTAGAACACAACTTCTCGGTCAATTCTACGGTCAATCCAATTGTAGAAACAGCCGAGGTTGTCTGAATAAATTGTGGTTTCATTTTTGGCAGAGAAATTGAACAAAATCTATGATTTTTCCGCAAATTACTATGCTGACATTTATTAGAGGCATATTTATGTCTCGCAGAAATAGCCGAAGTGGTCCGAATTAACATGTATCTAGACGTATCTGTACTAGATAAATATGGCGTGCCAAATGTTGCAAAATTCGAGAATAGTATTGCAATATAGCCTGTTTCTCGTCCCTTGATTTTTCCAATAAAATTCCCATTTGTTAGAATTTCGAGAAAATTATGAGCCGACACAATATTTTAAATTATTAATGGACATATTCCTGTATAAATTTTTTAAAGAATATTTTAAGGTATTATTAAAGTCGCCCTACGTCTCAATAGTTCACAGACAATCACATAGGAGGAATTACCACACAAGTGTTACTCAGTAGAATAGTTGTAGTTAACAAAGAAGCGATTACATCTCTTATTGAGATAGGGCTGTAAAAAATAACATGCTTGGGGTTCGGCATGACATTTTTAGTTTTGTAAAGATATTTATGAAGCATTGACATCACTGAGACGGTAGGTAAGTTGTAGGTGGGTACGTAGGTAACTAGACAGATATGTAGAAGGATGGTGCAGAAAAGGAATATTGAAAACTAATAGATATCTAGATACAGCATTTCCAACCGACAATAGTATGTGTATCTTTCATCTGGTATTTATAGCTTCGATTTCTTTCCTTTTTTCCAACATCTAGCTTTCCAGATTCTGACTCTCATAAAGATAGATCAATTAAGGTCAGTTAAAGAATTCACTCCGATAATATCTGGGTCTTATTTATGTTTTCCCCGATATTGAAAACGCGTCCTAGCTGATAACCCTTTATATATGTTCATCGATAAGTAAGTGTGGCCTGATTATAAGTTACAAGAATCGCCCGACAATTGGCTGCAAAAAACGTATGTTAGAGGTCTTTTTTACTGGCGGCTGGGTTGTCTCTAGCGAATAACCGGCTCGGGTGTGGTCCCTATTGAGACTTGTATCAGTGATCATGAAGCAACCTTGGTCGTAATATATACACCTGTTTAGGTCAGTTGTACTTTTAAGAGAAATGTTTGGATTTACAAAGCAGAACATTTTGATAGATTATGTGATCTTGTTGAAATAACAAATTGGGCTCAACTGTTTAATCAGTGGCAGCGCGAGGGTTCGAGGCGCCCGCGCCAATGTTCTTTTCTTTAATAGCCCCCCTACTTGGCCACAGAGAACAGTTTTTGTCATTTGCCAACCTCCCCCCCCCGCCCCCATCTACGCCGGTTACAGCTAAAATATATATATATATATATATATATATATATATATATATATATATATATATATATATATATATATATATATATATATATATATTAATCGACGGCGCCCCCACCCCCCGGGCTCTTCCCCCCCCCCCCTCCGTCGCGCAGCCACTGTGTTTAATGACCGTATTATTGTTGATCAGGCATGCGAAACTTTTACATCTACTCTACTAAATCCAAATAAAAATGGTCACGGTTAGGCCCAAATGATAAACCATGGTTTTACATCAGAATTAAGGCGAGAGATGAGAAAAAGAGACAAGCTGAGGACTAAGGCCCTCAAACCAAAAGCCCAAAAACTTTACCAAAACTATAGAACCAGAGAAATTGAGTTACAAATTTGAAAAAAAAGCAGCGTTAGAAACATTTCTTTTAAAAGTTTATGAAAATTTGGCTTCTTTGAAATCTTCAAATCCACGACTTTGTTGGAACATGATGAGGCAACAAGTACACTCTACAAAGGCACTGAACCCATTACCTCCACTTAGACTCACGGATCGATCCTGTAACTTCGCAACAAGTGATCAGGAAAAGTGTAAGCTGCTGAACTCTTATTTTTGCTCTGTTGCACGTTAAAAAAAATAATGATAAATAGTTACCGCATTTTGAAGTTAGAAATCAAACTATTATTTCTGACATCATTATACATAAACATGAAATTATAGATGTAATAACTGGTCTTGATCTAAACAAAGCCGCTAGACCCTATCAAATGAGTCATAAACTGCTAAAAAAAAAAATTGTTGAAGAAATTTCTGTGCCCTTGCAAATATTATTCAATAAATCACTTGAAGCCAGCGTGTTCACCCGCACAGTGGAAGCTAGTGCATGTAATGCCGATTTATCAGAAAGGAGACAAAACAGAACAATTTCTCTATTGAGCCGTGTGTCCAATGTTTTTGAAAGAATTATATTCATATGTCTATATAATTTTGTGCACGGAAATGATTTGATATAAAAATATCAATCTGAATTTCTTCCAAGCCTTTCAACAACTCATCAACTAATTGAACTTTATCACAAAATGTTTTTCTCTCGATTCGAATGAAATCACACGTTTAACGTTCCTCGATGTCAGTAAAGCTTTTGATAGAGTATGGATTAAAGGGTTATTTTATAAGTTTCACAAATATGGAATTGCCGGTAAACTTCTATCATGGCTGGAAAGCTACTTAAGAAACCGTTACCAGAGAGTTTTCTATCGAAATTCAGTATCAACAAAATATCAACTAACTGCTGGGGTTCCCCAAGGTTTCGTGCAAGGCCTTTTACCATTTCTGATTTATGTCAACAATAGAACAGACAATTCGAACTCGCTTGCGAGGCTATTTGATGATGAAACTTCTCTTGCCACTTCTTCTGCAGACCCTTTACAAGTACAAAGGATTATAAACAATGATCTTGAAAAACTTAATGCATGGGCAAACAAATAATGAAAAACTTAATATAAGGGCAAACGACATCCTTGTTACTTTTAACACGTCAAAACAGACATTTTATTAATCGCAAACCGGCAGACTGACTTTTCCTTTCAGAAGTTCTCTTTTGATAATATACATTTGATTCCTGTTAAAAGTCATAGACACTCAGGTCTAACATTATCATCTGATGCTAAATGGATGATCATATCAGTATGATTATTCAGAACGCATCTAAATATCTACCTATGTTGCGCACGAGCAAAAACTCTTTTCGCAGAACAACTTTGGCCAACTATTTATACTATTCATACTTGCAATTTTGTATATATGCTTCTGATGTCTGGGTAATTGCTCTATTGAAGATTCGGAAAGATTAGACAAAATTCAAATAGAAGCTGCACGAATCGTTACAGGTCTACCCATTTATTGTTCTAGAGAGTCTCTTTATGCAGAAACTGGTTGGGAAACTCTTGCACACAGAAGGAAAAGAAAGAGATTATGCATTATGTATTCGATTATAAATAATCAAGTACCTAACTATTTAAGTGACTTTTTCCACAGAGGAGATATGAGGTATCTCAATATCGTCGACGTAATTCCCAAAGCAGCACACCACTCTTTACCAGACAAAGCAACCGAATGTTGTGAGCTTGCGTATATTTTCAAACTCTTCTTCACAAAAGTTGCTATAAAGATTGTTTCTTTTTTTATATGTAAAATTTACAACAGATCAGTCCATTAGAATTAGGGATTTCAGGATAAATGACCGTTTCATAATTGTATAAGGTAAACGTATACTCCCGTATTGTACTTGATACATACAATATGATAGACAAAACTGTGTTTGCTTCAGGAACCCCATTTCCTCAGTTTGTATTCGAATGAACCTTCCTTGTTTATAAGGGGCAAATAACGCTGCCGGACTATGTTAATTTCAGATAGCGATTTACAAGAAAAAGGGACATTACAGCAGAAATCACAGGAGAAAAAAATGCCATTATGGTAGACCGGAAGATTTCTCAAAGCTATAAAGCAAACAATACCAAAAGCCAAGAAAGAATTATTCTTGTTTAACAAGAAAACAGCGTATATGGAATCTTGACCTACCTACCTATAGATTGCCATCTAAATCTATTCATTAGTACCATAGTACCTATTCTACTATATGGGTGGGAAATTTGGGGCTTTTAAAATTGCGATATCAATGAGAGAATTCATACAGATTTTCTAAGATGGGTTTTAAAATGCAAAAAGAGTATCCCGTTATACATGCTTTATGGAGAAACTACACTTACTCTTAGAATGAAATTGAACGCCATCATATATCGGTGAAGACTAATTGAGGGAAAATATGAAACATACGCGAAAGTCGTGTATAACATGTTATTGAACGATATCAAAACACATAATAATACTTATCGATGGTTTGATTACGTAAAAACTGTTTTCGAAAATGTGGATATGGATACAATTGATATTCGCAATCTTTTCCTAATCAACGATGACTCATCAACACTATGCAGAACGGACTAAAGGGCATATATCTTCGGATATGGATCGCCAAAAAAAATGTATCTAGCAAGGGAAACACCTATCGGCTTTTGAAAACAAACCTTTAATTTGTACTCCTCATTTGTCACATTCGTGACCTGAGCGGAATAAACACTGGTATCCCAATGTGTTCATCACAAAAATAAACCCCGCCAGTTCTCTCGAAATATCCAACTAACACACATGGATGCACACTGGTTCCATTCGTAACCTAGTGGCTTAGTTCCACTGGATGTCATTAGTGAATTAATAAATGTATTAAAAACAATTAAAATAAAAAATGTAAAAAAACAAGAGGCACATTTGAACTTTATATCGCTCACCTGGCTTTGGCAAAATAACCGCATGCAATGTAATGGCAACTGGCCAGCTATACAGGGTTAAAGACCTTGGTGCAAACGTGATTTCCATCAGATTTAGTCGAATAGATTAAACAGTTTTAAAAGGACTGCGAAAATTGTATTGCATCACTGCTTGCATCTGAGGAATCTTGATTTGATCAAGTTCGCCGATTGTCAACAGGGTTACAGAGCAACCTCTTAAAGTAGACAAATGATAAGGGGACGTACTGTAACATAGTTGGCTCAGTTAATAGCAACTATGTTTGACTTCATTTGTAGAGCTTTGAAAATGATGATTTTTGGAATGGATGTTTCTGTTTAATGGACTTAAAATACTTCAAAAGTAAGCCAGCGTCATAAACAAATAAATATTTTAGTCAAATTTAGAACATTCAGCGCTTTGTTAGCATGCGCTTTCATCTACAACGAAGGTGATATTTCAGTATAATACGAATCATGTTGATAGCTCTCCAACGTTATTGATTTAAATGTGGACAAAAGCTTAAATAATTGTATTTTCGCATTTCGTGTTAGAGTTTGTGTGTGTGTGTGTTTTGGTTTTTCTTTTTTTATATTTGCAATACAGTTTATTCTTTTTTTGACCAAGAACCAAAAGGATCTAAAAATTAAACTGATTGGAGATATTGCCCCACATGTCATTTAACAAGAAGACGGAGTCATCCTAATATCAGTTTCCTCTTACCTTTCCCGTCCCATGTTAGATGCGAAAAGTGTACACAATGGATGGGCAAACAAACATTAAAAACATTGAAACTGAAGTATCGTGAAGTGTACGCAGTTATCGAGATATCTTTAATGGTTTTGGAGTTGTATTTCGGAAACGGAAGTGTGACGGACGAACGGAACCCATTTTTGTATCCCCCGTCCAACGAAAGTTGGCTGTAGATTAATTAAATCATTTGGTACTTATTCGAATTATTGCGTTCATATACATGTTCTAAAAGACAGACGACAGATGATACACGGGCAAGGGACAACAGACAAAAGGCAATTACAGAATCTTGGCTGGTCTTAAGGTCAGTAGAACTAAACGCTGAATGTCTTTATACTAGGATGATAACTGAAAAATTAGATCTTTAGTATGTGGTTTTTGAGAGTGGATTTATTTAAGGTGTTCCACTTTTCAGCAGTAACTTAAGTTTCTTTCGGTAGTATTCATTGTAAGATGTTGGAGCAGTCCTATTTTGGTGTATTACGATATCGTAGGGATAAGGGAAAATTAAAAAACCAAAAGTAAAAAAGAACAAAAATTATAAAAAATTATTATAGAAGTATTTTCAAAGATCAAAATTTACAATCACGAGCGCAAGGGCATATAAACGTCGAAAGTGGCGTTGTCCCGAAAGGACAAACCATATCTGGAACTGAAAACAAAATAATAATTTGAACTTTGTTTTACGCATCACAAATAATGGCATAACGCTACATTGAATTGATTTCAACAGATTTCAGACGGCTGATATAAATATTTCACGATTGTAACATTAAAGCATCAATGTCAGTATCAAGAGATAATGCCTTATGTTTGTTTACAATTTTGAACAGGATAAAAGTATTGTCAAAATTGTGTTCAAGAATATGCAAAGAGAACAAACGCGCTAATTTGTTGATTAAATATAAAAAGGCGTACTCGGAAAGATGCTGATTTACAGATTACCTTCAATGATGATAACACCGAGAAAAGTAGCTAAAACAGTGGTAGCAAGATGCTTAAAAAAGCATAGTACAAGGACGGAATAACTTACGTATTTGATGTGGGTAAATACGCCTGTCTCGCAAGTTGCACAAGGTCAATCTACAATGATTCATCAAAGTTCGATTTAAAACAGTACACGGTGATCTGGTATATAAAATAGCTGTGACAAAGTCAACCATAGACATGGCAAACTTTGTCATAAATCTCAAATCATTCATTGAGAGGATTGAAGAAACGTTAGAAATTGCTGAAAATAAAAGTACCTATTTTAGACGGTCATCTGCGAGATGAAATCACCAAGAAAACCGTTTGACTCATAAAATATAAACACGTGTATTGTCGTAGATGCTATTGGTGGACTCGCCGCGGCAACAATATTAGTCTTAGGTGTGGCGGGAATTGCGACTACGACAACTATCATAGGCACACCAATCAGAATTGCTGTCGGGTCTATATCGATTGCAACTGGTGTAACGAGTGCTACCAGAAAAATAATTTCGCTACGTTTACATCAACGAACGTGTCTATTCAGAAATTCTCGCGGTCGCCCAAAGTAGTCTCAGCACAATTGCCAAGCTGTACTCAGTGGCCATCGAAGATAAAACGATTACTATGGCGGAGTTCGAGATTGTGCTGGTCAAAATGGAAAACTTTCGACGACTCCGCGCACAGATACAGAACCCGAACCAGGTTCACCATTTGCAACCACAGGTTAATTTTGTGGCTGCAGCACTGTGAGCTCGCAGACAGATTGCTGGGTATACCAACAGATCGATATACGCTGGCAACGGGAAGGTTTACTTGATTTTTACTACATGCAAATCAATTACCCGTTTCGGGTTCCGTATCTGTGCGCAGAGTCGTCGGAAGTTTTCCATTTCGACCAGCACCGTCTCGAACTCCGCCATGGTAATCGGTTTATCTTCGAGCCTGTCCGAAATTTGTGGGACTTGTACTTTTATCTGAAATCGGGAGCACCAACGAAAGTATTCCAATATCATGATGCAAAGGTCAGGTGATTTCGTTCCGCCTGGTTCAAGGAGATAAGTCACTACGACCGAGTTGTCCGACATTAATCAAGAATGTCTTTGTTCGAATGCGATCCCACCAAGCGAGAGAAGCGTTGAGAATAGCCTTCATTTCTGAAAGGGTGATACGAAAAGCCTTCTCTTGTGTCCACTTTCTACTGAATGTCACCAAGTCCAGTTGCAAGAAAGCCACACAACCCGACAAACTGGCGTCTGAGCATATCATAAACTCCAGTTGTGGGGCTTTGTAACGGTATTCCCGCCGCCAGCCAATCCATGTTTAGTCATTGAGACAGGAAGTGTTTATTTTCGTTCAGATCACTATCTGGTGATCTATCAAACCTGATATAGGGTACCACTGAGAGAGGAGAAAGGACGCATGTAAAAGCCGCCAAGGTATAAGAGGTCCACCAGAGCAATGAACAGGCTGAGGAGTTGAAGAAACTCCCTCGCTGTAATGAACATTTTAGAAGAAGTCTTTATTGCCTCTTCAACGATACAGTCTATGCATTTGGGAGGGAGACGAACCAGATTGATATGGGTTAGAACCTCCATACCTAAATGAATGATATGTTGGAAAGGGACAAGGTCCAACTTCTCCACAATGACTACCCACCCTAATTGTGAATGAGGTAAAGGTTTCTGTAGAATGTTTTCTAGGTATGCCGCCGTCGTCATTGAGGCAGTCGTCCTGAAGTGTGTTATGATTCTGTTCAACGTCCTGTTGATGGCCCTAGCACTTATTGAAGCTGAATGGGAATGCACGGAACAAATACACTACTCCTCAGTAAGCTAAATGAAGGTAGTTGCGTGATGTGAGTGATAGAAGTATGCATCGGACAGGTCAAGACTTATTGCATATTCATTGCGTCGAACAGACAAACAGACATACCTTGCTTTTCCATTTTGAATGTTGGGGCTTTATAAATTGGTTGAGGTTGCTCAAATCTTGACTTTATAGACTGTAATCACTACCGAGGGGATGAGGGCATTCTGCTGGACATAAGATCCTATAAATTTCCTCAACAGCAACTTTAAAACTAAATTATGTCTGTTCCATTGTCGGATCAGAACTTTCCAGCAACTCTGAGTCAGAACGTTCCTCAACTTGGGTACTATCTTCCTCCTTTAAGTCCAGGGATAGGTCATGATATAAGGCAGTGACGACGCTGTATCATCAGCGTGCATTGCTGGAGGCCTCCCTATCGGGAAAGCTACCAAAACCTGTCTTGAAGCATCCTGGACTGACTGTGAGACATTATACACTGCCAGTCGCTACAGATGGCTGGGTCGGCTCCACGTGCAAATCCAGCATCGGTGTTGCAGATGCGGTCAGGTCAGTGGGTTGGCCAGGTTGCTGGTCCGGCTGGCAAATTCTGCTTATGACATCGTCCAAAGGTACATTCGAGCAACGTCCCTTTCCCAAGTCTTGTGTGCTGACTTGATTAATAACTGCCCGTATCTCAGATGTCCAGACAGCTGGAAGGGTTGGTGGGGAACCGGGACGATGAAAAACTTGCGGCTTGGTTCGGCCGGCAAGGTCAGAAAATACTCCCATACACCTGGTTTCATCCTTAAATTCATTCAAGGGCAGGGAGATGGACTTATACCCACAGGCATTGGTGGGATTGTTGTTGTCGTGGTAGTCAGTTTGGCCATTTTAACTGATGGGGGGGGGGGGAAGGCATCTCCATGTCTCCAATAAAACTAGTTATTGATTCCGAGTTAGGATGGATACTAAGTACATCCGGATCTTAAGTTTTAGGCCTGGTCCTTTTCTCACATCCCTTAAGTTGTTTCTTCAGGATGTTGGACAAGACGTCCCTAGTCCAGAGGATGCACACACTTCGTGTGTGACAACAAGCATTTAGTACAAGCCAGACATGACTCGTGGTTATCCTCCACGACTTTGTAGTGAAGATACTTCTTGCACTTTGTAGACATCATCTAGTACACTATTGAAAATATAAAACTAAAACTGCAAGTATAAATATAAAATATTGGCTATCAATTATCCCATATACAATGTCCAATAAGGAGAACTCACATTCTCGAGACATCCTAAGAACAAAGAAATAGCCTGCAAACGAATATATTAATGAAAAATGGAGTTACTGATCGAACATATGGACAATAACAAACTGGTAACAAAATATTAAATACATAATGAACAGTTAGGCAAACTCACGTTTCCGAAACGTCCTAAAAATAAAGAAATATTCTGCAAACAATGCAGTGGTGAATACTGGCGTTACGGATTGAATCTTGTGGACAATAACAAATTGCAAAAAGTATCAGTAAATTCACTGAAATAAAAGTAAAATATAGTATACCCAACATTTAAAATGATTAGACTTAATATACGATCAAAAAATAAATGATGGATGGCTGATAATATCCCAAAATTCCAACAGATTCTCACGGAGGCCTGTTGACATTGGAAATTAAAGTTTAAAACTGGCTACATCCAGGTTATGGGTTGCCACCTAGCAGGATAAGGGGAGCTAATCTGTAAGAGTTGTTCCCCTTTGTCTATATGAGATATAGACGGAAAGACATTCTGGATTCCGGAGGTAGCAGAAAGTCATTCCTAATGTTAATGTAATCAGGCAATGTATTTGATGGAGAATTTTTTTTTTTTTTTTTTAAATTTGTGGCTATTATTGAGGAGATATTATATGATTTGTACAAATTTGGAAGATCCCTGAAATCTCCTTGTTAAGTTTGTTTTAAGGTGGTTATGTCGATTTTAGTAGCATCAGTCATGTATGAGTAACTGACATCATTTGTACAAAAGGTTAAAGGTCTTGTCCGTAGAATGCTGTCAAATTTGAGCAAATTGGTGCAGCGGTTCTTAAAAAGTCAAACTAGGGTGTTTCTTTTCTGTAACCACATGCACATATTTGAGAGTGGATTGATATTATAGGTACAAATGTTAAAAGTCTAAATTCTATGAAACTTGGATATAAATTTGTTAAGCTGTTTTGCAAATGTCAGAAATTAGCATACTTATTTCCAGATCATCTCCAATGACAAGTAGCCACAATTTACAGCAGGCTGATTAAAACCTGGTCAGGGCTTTGATTAAATGTGCTTTGTGTCATTGAGTCTAGTGGTCAGTGTCACTCAGTTGTGTTTATCTAGTCCTTCTTGGTTTATTTTGGTGTAAATCTGCTCCCTTACTGCTTTTCTATCATTCTGAAACTTAATCTTTAGCACAGTCATTTTCTGATATTTTAATCATAGATATGGTGCATTACCACAAAAACTGTCAAATTTGCTCCAGTCAATTTGCAGAGCATATTAACTTTCATCAGACCATCTTGGCTATTTATGACCACTAGAGCATAATAAATAGGTCACCTCCTTCCACTCTTGACAGACCCCTTGCCTAATTGGTTACGCCCCCCCCCCCCCATCCCCCGATATTTCTGGATCCACCCCTGAAGTCTCCTGGCCCCGGCTACTTAATTTTTCAAAGTTTTTCTTTCCCAACTAAACAATGCATTAAATAAAGCACAGCTCTCAAGTTATTTTGAAAGCTATGCTCATTTTTTAAAAAAAATGTTTTTGTATGTATTCTGTGATACATCATACATGTAATACATGGCCGAGTAAATCCCATAGCCCAACGTATATTATTTCATTTGTTCTTTCAACGGATTAAGTACATACATCTCATCAAATCTCGGCAAGTGATTACCATTTTGGGACAAGTGAAAAGTAAGGTGGGATGAGTGCATTTTCTGAAACCACTTGTCCTGGACAAGTGGATGAAAAAAAAATTTGCTCAGCCCTGTGTATATACATTTTATTTATTTTTTAAATATGTGTATATATATATATATATATATATATATATATTCTGTCTTTATTAGCTCAGTCGTTACTGTTGGCATTTTAAAGTAAAACAAACTGCTTATGACTAACCAGTCATTAAATATCAAATGTGTAGAAACGGTGACATTTGCCAAAGTTTGATTTTAAGCACTCTTGTACTGGATAGTTTCTCAATTTCTTTTACACAATCAACAATTTTACCCAATTCATATTAGATCGCCATATTTATAAGCTCTTCACTTGTGAAAACAGTAATAGTCTGTACCATGACATTGGTTAGTCAATTCCAGTTATAACACAAGTTTTCAATTGGTTGAAAGTGACTTTAATTTTTCGTAGATTCTAGTAAGTTTTGAGATAATATGAATGTAATTTGATTTTTTATTAAAAATATATATCTTAGCAGTATCTCAAGGTACCGTGATAAAAGTTAAGAGTTTAAATAACAAATAAGTACAAGTTTTCTTGCTGTAGTGGAAAGCGGCCGATTTGTGAAGTTGGCCTGTAGAAATATCATTTGCTTTCTCATATTACCAGTCTCATTTAACTAGACCTCTCATGTAGCTCCATGAGATCTGTCATATGAAGGTCTGGTACTGGTAAAGGTCAATACAAATGACTGTAATGCTCAAAACTAGGCTTTTCACAAATCTGGTAACGTTGCCGATTGGTTGACAGATTAGCATTTTCAATAAAAGCTTAGACCACATTAGATGCACAATTTACATATTTCTGTTCACGTTTTGGACTGACCACGTAAAATCTGTTTAGGAAGCACATGGTTTCACTTCTGTCTGAAAATCCTGCAAATTGTCAGACTGTGACACTAACTCACAAAATTACGTAAAAGGGGCATGCTATGCAATCTTTTGTACCAATGCATTCTACCACCTTTACAGAACATTATTAAATATGTTTATCACTTATGCACAAAGAGTGCTTGTGAACTTTATGGTGCAGATGGTGTATTTTCAGACAAAAAGAACAACAACAAAAAAAGAAATGAATGACACATATCAGAAACAATAAAATGTACAGATCTATACCAGACTCTCAGCTGGCACTGATCTCTCAAAGTCATGAGCGAGTCTGGATGATGAGTCTACTGAATACCAGAAGTCAGCATATCAATACACCGACATGCTAAATTTCACTGTGCAGTTACCGTATATACTCGCATATAAGTCAGATCCAAATGAAAACAACATAGACCCTAGTCTGCCGTCGCATAATGCTCCGGCAGATCAGGGTCTATGTTGTTTGTTCTACTGATTAGTCCTTACAAACTGCATAAACCCAGATCTTCTGGCGCATTATGCAACAGCAGATCTGGGTATATGCAGTCTGCAGTTGGTATTAGCTTAAATGCAAGTATATACAGTATGTTCTCTTATTTAGCCTGCATAGACAAACATTACCAACACTTTATATGTTATCTGATTAATTCTGATTAAACTGTCAGCCAAAAGAAACCCTAAAATTTCTCATGTCACCTTTACAGTTGTTAGACTATTCTGTGGAGGCCAGGAATTTTGGGTTTGAAGTTGAATTATTTGGTCGGAGCCAACATAATCATAATGTAGTCTAGTGAGTGTTTAACTTAAGGTTAGAGGTTTTAATTGGCCAGATGGATGAAGGAAATACATTACGGAAGAGACAAACAATACTAGTGACATTTTGAGCAAATAATTTCTACTTGTTATGTTCTAAATTGGTTGCTGTTACAGTCAAATTAATACAAACAATAATTGTAAACTTTCTACATTTTATTCACAATAGACTATCATGAAAATAAATATTGCACATGATCATATACATCTAACAATTAACAGCTATGTAACTTGCATCATTTAGAGTATTAACAATATTAACGATTTCTTCATATGTAGTAACATTGAGAACATAAATTAAACCAGAATGTAATCAATAATTGCAGAGCTTGCCTCTATTAAAGCTCTTAGTAGTTGCCAGCAGCCATTGTAAACATTATTATCATGCAGAACACAAATTCATTGCCCTTATTTATATCCAAAGTTTCTTTTTGTAATTTTTTGTTATCTTATGAACTTATCTTTAAATTAGCACCATATAGCCAGTATTGTGCTGATGTGCCATTAAACCATGTCGGTGCATACAAGACATAAAACAATGAACATTCTTTTCTATGATATCAAATTAGATGTATTTTCTTCCTTTTTTACAAAAATCATTATTCTTAAAATCTGTTTGTAAAGCTATTATCATTGTTCACCCCTAGAAGCCATATTTTACTGGGTAAATGTCACAGGCTTCAAGTAACTCGGCAGCAAGAGCCAGTATTAGAAGTATAGTTGATGCATCAGTAATTACCTTAATTAGATACAGCTGATACCTCACATGAAAAGCATGCAGTCAGTCCATTCATCCAACTCCTAAATTCATTCACATGTACAATATATAGTTAATCTGCAGAGGGTAATCTATCACAATATACAATGTATAGTAATTAATCTGGACAGTTTACCATTTAATAAACATATTTATTTATTCATTGTACTTCCAACTGCACTGGTCAGAAAGGGCCTTCGGTGTAGGCTATGATGTGTACAGCTTGGGAAAATCTATGTGGTCATGAACTAAGCACAAATACTTATGTTAGTAAAGCATATAATGTAGGTCACAATGGCCTTCTTAAGTTGTAAGAGTGTAAAACTAAGATATGCATCCAGTTATCAAGCTTCCAAATTCAAACAAAAATAGCACCTAATAAATAAACTTAAATACACAAGCTCAACAAAGTCTCTGATGCATGAAATATAGGTCACATAGACCTCTATTTGGTATATGGGTGTAGTACTTATCAAGATGCATCCCTTCACTGAGTTTCATATTTCAAGGAAGGATAGTATGCAAATAGCATGCCAAAAACATG
Source organism: Margaritifera margaritifera (assembly GCA_029931535.1). Classification (NCBI taxonomy): domain Eukaryota; kingdom Metazoa; phylum Mollusca; class Bivalvia; order Unionida; family Margaritiferidae; genus Margaritifera; species Margaritifera margaritifera. The sequence goes on along the minus strand of JAQPZY010001467.1, from coordinate 2,891,624 downwards.
TATGGTCATGAACTAAGCACAAAACCTTAACCAAAGCCAGTAAAAGATGGAATTTGAGCTTCTTTTGCCGTAAGGGTGTGGCACTAGCAGAGATGCATATCATGATCAATTTGATGTTTCTAGCATGAATGAACCGTGCCTGAGAAATGAACATCAAATACTAAATGTAACTTAAGTAAGTAAAGCATAAAATACAGGCGATAAAGACCAGTTTCTACAATGAGGGAGTAGTGTCATCAAGATGCATCCCCTCACCAAGTTTCATGATACTAACTAGGATAGTATGGACAGAACATACCCAAAAACCCGTAGTCATGAGCTAAATGCAAAAACTTAACTTAAGCCAGTAAAATGTGAAATGTAGATCATTAGTTAACCTTTATGTATGGGTGTGCTACTAACATATGTATACAGTCATCTGGTTTATTGATTATAACATGAACAGTCAAAAAACACAAAAATTAACCAAAGTCAGTGATGTGTGAAAAATAGGTATCAGTGACCTACTTTCATGATGAATTTGTAGTGCTCATCAAGATGTATTCACAAAATTTCACAATTCCAGGAATAACAGTATGTATACAGGGTGCAAAAAGCCTATGTGGTCATGAGTTAAACACAAGAACTTAGTCTATGCCCTTAATATGTGAATACAAGTCTGGGTGTGATACTAATAGAGATACATACAATCATCTAGTTTGATGATTCTAGCATGAATAGAACCTGAAGCATGAAATATGAGTTACAATGACCTACTTTTGTGATACAGGTGTAAAACTTGTCAAAATGCATTCCCTCACTAAATTTAATGATTCCAGGTATAACAGTATGTCTGCTAAATACAAAAACTTATTTAGGTTAAATGTACATCAAAGTGAGCTTTTGTTGTAAGGGTGTGATACTACTAGAGATACATACAATCATCTACTTGGATGATTCAAGCATGAACAGAGCTTAAAAAATAGACTTAAAACACAATTCAGTGAAGCATGAAATGTGTCACAGTGACCTGTTTTTGGGATGAAGAAGTAGAACTCATCAAGATGTGGCTCTTTGCCAAGTTTCATGATTCCAGGTACAACAGTATGTATACAAGTTACAAAATCTGAGCTAAACTGAAATTAAACCAAGAATGTACAAATACTGAACATGTATATTAAAAGTTGACCCCCTCAGCCTTCTCCCAAGGGTGTAGGTGCTATGAAACCCATTCCAAACTGTTGTCTAAGACATAAGAAGAAAGAATGGTTAAGATGCTTTTATATGTGTGGAAATAAATGTTGGGGCTCTCTTCTACTTTGTAGAGACGAGCTAATAAGTCAGTACATTTACCTGACATATTGCTGAGAGTTAACTCTTGCAAGTCAAATAAGTTGTCCCTTCCTGAAAAGGTATACCATATCCTGGCCCAATATTCTTGGAACATTTTCAGCTCAGAACTCAAGTCTATGCCATCTTTAAGTCCAAATAATGTTTGAAATTCCATAATGCTGATTGCAGCAAAGCTAGAATCATGGAAATCTAAAGATCTTTTAACATTTGTTCTTGGGACCCCGGGTGGCCAAGTGGTCTAAGGCGCTCGCCTTTACAGATCACTGACATCTCACCTCTGTCCGCGTGGGTTCGAGTCTTGGACTCGGCCAATGTGGTTATGTGAGAAAGCTTGCCAGTAGCTTCCCGTGGGTCGGTGGTTCTTCCTGGGGTTTTCATTGGTTCTTCCTCCACCAAATATACTGGCCGCCATGTATAGCCTATCATGTGCCGAAAAATGGCGTTAAACCCATAACAACCAACCAACATTTGTTCTCTCAGTAGAAAGCATGTATTCAAAGCATCATATCGAATTCTGAGGAGATGGACTTTAGCCTTTAGTTTTGTGTTTAAAATAATTTGAGAATATGGGCCTGTTTTAATACGCTATTAGTTATAAATGAACTGTACTGTACATTATGTATGTTCTGTGTAACATAGTGATTAATTTTAAAAAGCCACAAATCTGGTAATGTACACAAAGACTGATGAATCAGAGCACAATACAGTCTACATCACTGATTGGTGATTTGCCATTTATGCGAGTTATAGCCCTATGAACATTTTTATTAAAAGTTATTCTCGCTTTCAGCTTGATAAAATCTTCCATTTTCTTCTTTGAGTCAAATAAAATGAAATTTCAAATGCCCACCTCCCACAGACATTGGCAAAATCAGAATTAATTTTTACAGCATACCTTCTGAAAATTTTAACAAAAAATCTTCTTAGGCAAAGAATCAATTAACTGGTTTTGTCCCATTTTCATTTGCAAAGACATTACGAGTAACTCTTGTGAAAAATTGAAAAATTTGCATTCAACCAGTAATTGGAAAATGGTGTACTGGACTAATGACTTTCATCAAAATATTGTATTAAGTCAAATGTCTGATTAGCCAAATTCTCATCATGTATCTAGTTACAGTGGTCCCTCACTATAACACTGTTCAGAGAAGATATCAATATGTTAAAAGTGAGACATCAATATTCTGTGGTACAATACGAGCATAGCTATGTAATACTATTCTCGATTCAAAACTAATATTGTATCATAATCGGTGATAGTAAAGCCAGACCTCACATGAAGTGATATAAATTAAATAGCAATTCCAAAAAAAAAATTCACCTGGTATGATATTCGTGTAATATCAGGGACTATGTTATACTGAGTTACATTAAAGTGAGGGACCACTGTATATTAAAGCAATGAAAGCAAAGATGAATTAATTTGACTAAAACAATGAAGATCCTGACCTATTGGTTCTAGCATATGTTCATGGTAGATCTGAGTTTTTGTACTTCACCAAATCACTGCAACAAAAAAAAGCCCACTGTCCAATAAAAGGGATACACATTATGTCTACCTTTAAACTGCATCTCAATAATCCACTAAGTTTCAGCTTATGTTTACAACCAACATCAAAGAAAGATGCACTCCATGCTACACCCCATGACCGATATTGATCAAATTAAAGACTTTAAATTCTGGTGAAACTGTCTGCAAAACAATCAGTTTGTCCTTACAGCAGGTGAGAAAACCATGACAATTTAAAACAAGTTCAAACTAATCCTTTTAAATTTCTCAACAAGGAGTAGCATTCAACTGGATGGGTTTGAACTGAGACTGTAGCAAAATACATTTCTACCTTTCACTATTGGCTGACTGCTAAAAGGGGGAAACAAAAGTGTCCTTGCACTTCAAGTAAACTTGGAAAAGAACATCAGCAATTAGCTTAAACTTCTGATAACTGAAATTGAATGACCATGATTCAAGTATTCTAATGAACAGACTTTAAATATCTAAGTGAACAGACTTTGGCATTTCATGATCAAATCTAGGTGATGTTTAGCTTATTCATGACACCAAGAATGAGCTACAACAAGTTAATGCCTATTTCATTACAAATTCATGACTTGATATAAAGTAAGTATCTTTAGTTTGAGATAATGCACTTTTTTTAGTAACACGACCTCAACATCATGGAAAGGGCATGACTGGGTTTAAATCTCTTCAAGTCTTCAAGATCATAAGGCTTTTCAAGTTGATTTTGCAGTATCAAAAGACCCTTTTCATAGTGAGGTTATCTCCCTTTAATCACCATGATAGAGGAATTTGGAGAATTTTAAGCATAAATTCAATGTACTTTAAATGTTCTAAATGAAAAATTCCACTGCATGATTTTTTGCTTGTTTATGCTACTGCACCCTAGATCTATACCATATATACCTGGTTACAAATCAGGTAAAATGGCAAACAACATAGACCATGATCTGCTGTCGGATAATGCACCGGCAGATCAGGGTCTATGTTGTTTGTTCTACTGATTACTGATAACAAACTGAACAGAGCCAGATCTGCCAACACATTATGCGATGGCAGATCTTGGTCTATGCAGCTTGCAGTTGGACCCAACTTATATGTGAGTAAATATGGTACTGATATTCTATTTTTAAAACTGAGAAGATATCTGACATGAATCTGTAGCGAAATTCTGTTGAGTTATTATGTTTAGCTCGTCAACTGAAAAGGAGAAACAACTCCTAATAACATGACCCTATCTGAAAATGGTCATTACAAAGATGAGATTGTGCTAAGCAATGAATAAGGAAGCAGATGAGTATTACTGACATGCTCTGCCATATTCAGCAGAAGAAGGCAAAGGAAAGGCTAAAGATCCCAGCTGAAGAGATGATGTTTGACAAGCATATCCTTCACCCCATCTTTCAGAGCAGGTCGGGTAGCCTCTGCCCTTTTAGAAAGCTCCCAGTCCATGGAAAGGCTAAAAGAGAACTGAGCCAGAAGCCTGCAAGTTAGAAAAGTATTAACTGCATTAGTAGTAGCTAGCTTTCACTTACCATATATACTCGCGTATAAGCCCATACCAACTGCAAACTGCATAGACCCAGATATGCCATCACATAATGCGGTGGCAGATCTGGGTCTATGCAGTTTTAAGGACTAATCGGTAGAACAAACATAGACCCTGATCTGCCAGTGCATTATGCGATGGCAGATCAGGGTCTATGTTGTTTGCATTTGGACCCAGCTTACACGCGAGTATATATGGTTTTAATATACAGTGAAACCTCTCTTTAACAACATTCATGATGGGTCATAAAAATGACTGTTGAAAAGAGTCATACTCTGACTGGATATTATTGGTGACTGTTATGGAGGAGACCATTATGGGAGTTCCATAGTATCAGTACCTGGTAGCCATCTTATAGTCCATTTGAACATGATCTAATGTCTACCTGTCCAGTTTTCTACAAAAATACTTCACAAATCTTTACAACAAAAGAGCTCAGCTATCTTGAGCTGGTAAATGAACATCAATTCCAGCTAGAAGTTTCATTTATAGCTGACGACGGTAAATGCATAAATTTGTATACAAATTGGCAATTTTAAAAAAATCATTGTGGGTAATTTTCTGTAAAACATGCATATCAAAACTTTAGTCTCAAGTCCAAAAAAGTCACAAATTAAGAAAAATTTTAAACACTGCTATAACTGCATTAATATTTGGGGGCTTTCATTGGATCATTGTATGAAATGTGTCTTTGTAACAGTACATTTTGATTTAAGAGTTCACTAGTTGTTGCCGAGGGGAAGAAACATATCTCCATGTGCATTTTGAAATACTGCTAGTTTCTGTGAGTCTCCTGCATATAAAAGATACTTGTCTATGAAAGACACAATTTTACTGTCCCTAATTGACTGCCCTTTATAAACAGGTTTAAGTGTACTCCTATATCTTTATGTTATGGATGTCTGATTGATTTGTTTACGTTTCTATTTCAATGTAGATTATCAACTGACTATTATTGATAATAGGTATAACATCTGACCCATTCTGAATTGTACCCCACCTTCAGTCTTGGGAAAGTAATTGCTTGACACAATAAAATCTAACTCATAATTTATTCCCTTCATACCTCGTATGTTGCAAACCACACCTTTTTCCATCCATGCAAACGTTTGTAATTTGGAAAAATGTTGTCAACAATTTTAAATCCATGCTATTTTTGGGAGCTCAACGTGTGGCATGATAAAGTACTATGTTCCAATAAATTATTATAATTAGTCCATCATTATTATACTCTAATCCAACATTAAGTATAGTTACAATTTATTTTAATATGTAAGTGATGAATATGATTATCAATATCTTCAAAGAAACATTTTAGGGCTATTCCAGATAAAATATACTTGGGACCTAGTCAAGGCACTTTTAATTTGGAGTAGTCACCCATAGATGCAATTTAGATTTTTTGTATCATTTTCATACCTTCCCTGGGTACCATGTATGTTCAAATGAAACAGTCCTTACTTTATTTCCAACATCCATAAATAGTTCCGGGGGGGGAGGGGGAGGGGGAGGGAAGGAAGATTAGGGATGTAGTGTCCTCAATTATAACTGTGTTTTGGAACTGTGTTAGCATAAGTCTAATACACAATAAGTTCCCACGCTCCAGTGAATGATTCATTCTGTATTCAGTATAGTTCAGGATTGAGACACATATCTGTAACTGTCTGTGCTTGCTATATTCCACCAATGCAAAGCTGAAAAACATTACACTGTTGACGCCCTTATTCCAAATTACAAAATTTTGCATTGACATAGGGAGATATGGTTTGACATTTGTAAGGTACAAAGGGATTAAATAATTCTAAGTTAGAGTGTAATGGAGCCAGTTAATTACTTTCCAAGAGCAAACATGGTGTATGATTCACAATGGGTTGGATGCTGACTACAATAGCATTACTGTCTGATAACCTATCCCTAATACTGTGATAATAGAAAAAGCAGAGATTTTAAACCAAGCTTCTAACATTACAACTACATGATGTTCATAAAAAACAAATGAACCTCTCATAAGTATCCCTCTCTCACATTCAAATATCTAATAAAAATGTGAACTCTGTGTATAGTACAACATTGAGCCTGTCATATGGGGACCAAATGCATCTAATTCAACACTGAGCCTGTCATATGGGGACCAAATGCATGTAATACAACACTGAGCCTGTCATATGGGGACCATATGCATATAATACAACACTAAACCTGTCATATGGGGACCAAATGCATATAATACAACACTATGCCTGTCATATGGGGACCAAATGCATATAATATAACACTAAACCTGTCATATGGGGACCAAATGCATATACTATAACACTAAGCCTGTCATATGGGGACCAAATGCATATAATATAACACTAAGCCTGTCATATGGGGACCCAACATTGATTAATCAATGATTAAATACTGCAGTCATCTTGCTGTATGCACTGTGTATTAGATGGGAGGGACTGGGGAGCTGGATGTGTAATAAGTATACTACGGTAGAAACAGGCTCAAATGTCACCATTATGTCTATTAAAGTTTAAATCTATACATAAGACCTCTGACCAAGATCTGCAGGTGAAATCCACACCTGACTTAATTTTGACCAATGCTGGTACCGTGACAACACTGATTACATAATGGTTATACAGTCATCCTCGTTACAGAACCCATCTGCATATATTAAACCACTTGTGTACAAGGTCAAATACAATAAATCCAATTTCTACATAAATCAATACATATTTACCTGAATATAATAACCACCTCTTCATAATGAGTTGTTATTATACACAGGTTTGACTATATATTTTAAGACAAATTGCATATTATATACTGCTTAAAGGTCCCAGCTAAAGAGGTGGTGCTTGATCAACATATCTCTGACCCCCTCCTTTAGCAGGTTGCGGCTCAGGGTCTTTGGCTTATCGAGTTCCCTGTCCATTGACAGATTTAAGGAAAACTGGGCCAGAAGTCTGCAACAGAGCACAAAACAACACAACATTTAGATATAAGGCACACATAACCACATAACATCAAGAAAAAGATGACGAGACAGAGTGTTCAATACAAAGTGTAGGATAATGACTACCGTATATACTCGCATATAACACCATACCAACTGCTAACTGCATAGACCCAAATCTGCTGTCGCATAATGCACTGGCAGATCTGGGTCTATGCAGTTTGTAAGGAGTAATCAGTAGAACATAGACCCTGATCTGCCAGCGCATTATGCGCTGGCAGATCAGGGTCTATGTTGTTTGTATTTGGATGCGCATTATACGCGAGTATATACGGTAGCTGTTGAAAACAGCTTAGCTCTTTAAAGGCTCTTAAAGTAAATTCTTCTGCTGAACCTAGCAAAAAGAAATGAAAAATGTGAGATTTCATTATACTCTACCTAGCTAATTTATTAACTCAAGATTTTATGACGCAGATGTTCATTAGCAATTCATAATATAATTAGTTATTTACATGACCAGGCATATTAATGTTGTTAAACCTATGGGTAGCTATCTGGTCAGCAAGCTAGCTAGATGAATATTATATAGATGTATTAAATAGCATATAATAATCTATTACTAATAATACTCGTTATACGGTCCATTTGTTTAAAAATTATAGTTACACTGGATACTAATTTTGAACATTCATCATAAATGAACACTTGTCCAATAAGAGTGCTATAATTCAAACAAACAACACAGAAAAATTATATAAATATTAAAGTGCATAAAAACTAACAAGAAACAAATTTTTAAAAAAACAACAAACATCAAAAGTTCTTCCAACAGTTATCAAGCATACAGTTAGCACAATAGTCAAAATGGACTCAAAATCGCAATATATATATTTAGGAAAATCTAAACATGCATCTACCATAAATGTACATGTACTGGAGTCAATCAAAATACCATCAGTAAATATATACATTATAAACCTAATTGTAAAAAAAATTATGGGACAGAATGAAATAGTTGTTGTAATATAAATCTCAAATAATAATGACAAATTTACTTCAGTATCTGATCAGCTTATTTGCAAGGTTTCACAGATCCAACTTCGATTGCTATTCTAATTATGGATGCAAAGGAGGGGTTAAAACTTGTTTCTCATAAATATTTTTGAACAAACATGTTGCAATATCACTTATCAAAAAACTTTGAACTATATTTAAAACTTTAATTTGTACAACATGTGTTGTAAGTACAAGGGACTGGAATTATGATACATGTAACACATCTAATGAAAATGCAAAATTGAGAGTCAACCAAAATGAAAGTAGGGCCACTATCAAAAAGAAATTATGGACACTAATGCTGGAATGAGAGGTCGCTGACAGGTTTTATCAGGAATGTTTAAAAACTGAAGGTACATTTTGCTGACTTTGTGTTAGTGCTGAAAAAATGCAAGGAAATTAAACATAGAACTCCAAACTTGTATGTGACAATGATGATAAAGGAGGAGCTTTTCTATACTTAGTACAGGGAAGCAAAAAAAAAGAAGTTATATTTTTCATACACAAATTTCCTCCAGTGCAGAGAAACAAATACACAGATTTCATGTGTCACACAATATCTGCAAAGCGGTCTTATACAAAAGAGAAAGACAGATTTTTCAAATGATGGGAATGAATACAATGGAAAAAAAATCATATCTTATATCTCACGACAAAAATCATTTGCTATAATAACATTTTTTAAAAATACAATAGACAGAAAATAAATTGCCAAACATAAAACTCATCCACAAATCAATTTTCTTCTAAGATGAACATGGTGAAAAAAAGAATGCATCTCATAACATTTAAATCAAAGCTCAATTATTTACCATTTTAAAAGTTTTGAGGAATAATGACTAAGTCTTGATATGTATTAACGTCAAGCAGGAAGTACTTTGTACCTACTTCTCAGTCTAGAAGCCTCACTAGCATATTCCTGCACAAAATATCCCCCCCCCCCCCACATTTGAAGGTTGGTAAATTCAATGCTACACTGTAAGTTAGGTGTATTAACTCAATTGTCAAAGAGTTGAAGATTAAAAGGAAATGCTACAATATTACGCAATTTCAAAAAATCAATATTCTTACATGATCAGGCTGGTTTTTAGTGGTTTCGACAAATGCAATTTTTTGTCATGTCAGCCTCACTCAAACACTGGAACCCATGTACTACTTGAGTACAGTATTTTTGTATTTAACTAGAAATGTGTCCATACAAAACTGATACTCCTGCCCATATGACGTGAGGCCACTGACCTAGGTCATCTTAAATGTAATGCCTCGTACAAAATTTGGTTTTAATCCATGAAGTCCTTCACAAAAGTTATTGAATGGAAATAAAATTCATGACAGACATGATGTGCCATCACAGAACCCAATAGGACGTGACCAACATGAGTAGTTACATATGTCCCCCTCCACTGATATGGTGGGGTCATACAAACTTTCTGTAGGTATTTAGAACATTAAAAGCTGTCTTAGCAGAAACCTACATGTACTTATAAAGGACACCTGTTTATCGAGGTATGGAATTATGGGTCCTTTCTCTTACATGATCATTTTAAACCTCAAGATAAATGATACCTGATTATGAAGGACAGCAAATATGTGTCCTTTCTCTTACATGATCATTTTAAACCTCATGATAAATTATACCTGATTATGAAGGACAACAATTATGTATCCTTTCTCTTACATGATCAATTTAAACCTCAAGATAAATGATACCTGATTATGAAGGACAGCAATTATGGATCCTTTCTCTTACATGATCAATTTAAACCTCAAGATAAATGATACCTGATTATGAAGGACAGCAATTATGGATCCTTTCTCTTACATGATCAATTTAAACCTCAAGATAAAGGACACCTGACTATGAAGGACATCAATCATGGGTCCTTTCTCTTACATGATCATTTCAAACCTATAAAGGACACCTCCTTTTCACAGACAGCAGTTATGGGTCATTTTTCTTACATAATTATTTTAAACTTCTAAATATAGGACACCTGCTGTCTATAAAGGACAATTATTTGTGGGCTCTTGAGTGTACTTTATAGACAGGTTTCACTGGACAGCATTCATGTATGTAGTATCTATGATCATCTAAAAATAATTATCATACATGGTTTTTGCTCTGTGCAAATGTTCCCTGGAAAACTCTGGAAAGACTTTGAACCCTTGAACTCAAACTCTTCCTTCATGCTCCAGCAAACTTTTGCACACATCAAACTGTCTATGATCCCAATGATCCCTACATAAACAACAGAGAGAGGATTTTAAATATAAGACATAAAGGAGTAAATGGAATTTCCAGAAGGTACATGTAGTTAACTGACTCATCCTAACAGCTGCCAACTGAAAAGATGATGAGTTATAAGAAGATCTTGCACAGATTCTCTTAGATTTCCTGTGGAACTGCACCTGTTGGGGAGCTCCCAGTTGACACTAAGGTTGAATGCAAACAGAGCCAGTAATCTGTAAAGGAGTGGGAGGAAAAAAAGTCATATTAATTGACCCTTCATTGAATGGTTGGTCATTTGTATGCATCAAAAAGTCCATGTGGTAATGAATGTACCAGCCCTGTTAGTAGGACAGCAGATCCTTATGTACCAAAATCCTCCATGTTAGTATGCAGTAAAAAGGTTAGTAGTGCACGTCAAGCAAACTACAGGCACCAGGATTCACTGTCCTGTTCTTGAAATAACATTTCCAGACCAGCTGGTGGTTTTAATATATGATATGAACAAAGGTTGAGGTAAAGAATGAGTCCTTTGTGTCCTACTGTTAATTATACGAGGCAAGTAGTAAAACGTCCTTGTATTTTGCCACTGATGATATTAATCATTGATGGAATGTTTTCATTTTTCCCCCATATTTAAGGAAGGACTGAAAGTGTATCTTGTCATGGACAATTCTGTTAAGGCTTTGGTTACGGTTTCTTTCTTGCTCATACTCCCTTAAGCCCAACATGAATTCTGTTTCTACTTGGAATGCTTCATAATAGAACAAAGACATCCTTTCTGCAACACAGCTGCTCATCCCTTAGACTTAGGGGTCAAGGTCACAGACATTGAAGATCTGCACTAAAGTTTTGGTTAAAGTCATTCACCTAATAGATTCTGTTCATACCTGGGATGTCTCATTATAAAGTGAAGATAATTTATCCTGCAGCATTCTCACTCATCACCCCTATGACCCTGGGATCATAGTCACAGATATAGAAGATTTGCATTAAGAATATGTTGTGTTTTTTTCATTTGTTTAAATTTTCTTAACCCCAGGATTGATTCTGTTCATACCTGAAATGTCTCAAAATGAGGCAAAGACAATTCATTCTGCAACACATTATTTTTCACCCTTTTGGCCTTGGGGTCAAAATAACAATTACAGCAATTCTTCAGCTGGGATTACAGAGTTAGGAGTATATTTTTCTTAATTGTGCCTCTTTGTTGTCTTTCTTGGGTTAACCATGGAGGAGAAATATCATGACAAGATACTGTGCAAGTTTATACTATGTAATTTTTTTTTTTTGCATGACCATTTTTTGTACGGCTCTCGAACAGAAACTGTAATCATGTGTTAAATTAGTATTCAGTAAACACAAATTGCAAATACTTAGGAAAAGATCCACAATTCAGAATCCTCTGTAGTGAGAGTCCATGTTTCTAGGACCTCCAGTTTCTGGCCCTGGGCTTTCATTTTCTACATACTGGTTGCTCAGTTGTTTTAGAGAAATGTGGTCCTGAGTGCCATTTTTTAAAAAAAAGCTAGTGGTCCTTAACTACTGCAGCTATACAATTTACCACTCTTATTACATATTTCGTACTGAGCAAATTTGGTCTGTGAAAAAAATGTGCTAGTCCAACACGAGATCTGGTTGTCTTTGCTCTTAATCATATCCTTTGCAATCAAGATGCAATTGACAGCAGATATAATAAGGTGAGTTATATGAATTTGAGCATTAATTAAATTATATCTGCAGTTTTTTCATAAATGACTGTGTTAAAGGTGTCATGAAGCAAATAAGTATATTTGAGTACACAGGTTTTGTACAGCTCATGAATTTTTCCTTCTCTATGCATCATAGTAGGGGTGGAAGGAGCATGAAGAGAATTAAGAAAAAAAGACACCACACTGACAAAATGTAAACTCATGGAGTCATGGTATTTTGAATGTAGAGAAGTGTCTCATACACCATACATCCTTGTAGACCTACATCAACAAGTCACAATGATGAGATTAGTACAAGGCATGGCCAACTGTTGCAAACCAGTGGACATGCTCTAAGAATTGCAAATATTGCAAAATAAAAAAGTATAATCAAACCATTTTCCTAATGTTACATATTATCAAAACTTGGAAGTTTAAAGGTTGTAATAGAAGACACTCTGATTCATTTACTTTAACTTTTACTGGACTAAACAATATTTTTTTAAAAACAAAATTATGTGAGATCCATAAGCACTTTTTTATCATCCAAAAATTCAGAATTTCTAGATACAATTCTTGTATGTTAAAAATGTGGTATATTTAAAAACAATGAGTACAGTGAATGGTACATTACATGTATGCCCCATGTTTAATGATCCTCTCTGTAGGCACCAGTAGGGCATGATTGACTCTAGAGATTACTGACCAATGAATCTCAATTATCTTGACCTTGGTCAAGGTACGCAGTCGTATACTAAACTTACCATACATAAGCCAAGTGCAAGCTCTCCACAAACTCTGATCATGTTACATGGTCTAAACTAAGGCAAACTTTTTTCTTCTTCTTACAGTAACAATGACCTTTGACATTTTTACCCTAAAATGAATATGCTTTTTTCCTTTCCAAAATGTAAGCCATCCACAAACTTTGGTGAAGGTACAGAGTCGAGAACTTAAATTTGTGTGCAGCAACGATTTTCTTTTTTCAGCCAGTGACTTTGACCTTTGAGCTTTAAACCCCAAAATCAATAGGCTTCTAACTTACTCCAACTGTAAGCCATACACTAAGATTGGCAGAAGAAGGGAAGGGAAGCACAGAGCTGGCGCCAACCCACCCGGTCTCCAAAACCCACCTAAAAATGAGCGCATAACTACCTGAATGTTTTCTGAGTGAATTTTCTTTACAGTTAGATGGTTACAATTATGCCCTGGAAACATTTAAAATGCAGAGGTTCCATTCCACAGACTCCTTGCCTATTTCTTTATGCCCTTGCCCCCCCCCCCCCTCCCATATTTCTGGATCCGCCACTGTTTAGTCCAGGTCCGTGATGTAGAATTAAAGCTAGTTATTAGTTATGGTGCTGCATGACAATGAATTACAGCAATAAGTCAATTGTCACTATTTAAATTACCCATGATTGAAAAGAAAATATAAAATTTGACTGTGATGAGTAAAAGAGAAGAAGGGAATGAATGGCAAAGGATAAAGACTAAAAACTGAGGGCTAAACAGGAGGGTATGTGCAATCTCAACATCATGAGAAAAAGATTATCTTGAACCAAAAAATTAATTATCAGCCAAGTGTCAAATGAAAATAAACATATAAAATCACTTAACTACTTCTTGAGAATGTGAGAGAGAGAGCAGATTACAACTATTCATGACCGCCGAAGACATGCAAATCTGTACTTATATGCTAATACTTTCATAATACTTGGCATTTTGGGGGGCAAAAAAAATCTTTTTTTTTTAAAAACAATACTGGATATTTTGCTGAGAACATTTTGTAAACAAACATGTGATCTAATCTCTAATTAAAATGTAGATCTTTTCATCAGCATATCTCAAGTCAAGCATCAACAAATTATAAACTTAATGGTAACAAAGAAGTTTTTAGCTATAGTAATATATTTACATGGATATCTGTTAGACTGGTACTAGAATTATTTCTCGTCCCAGCTTGTAGATAAACCAAAAATTCAATTCACAACACAAGAGAGAGAGAGATAGAGAGAGAGAGAGAGAGACAGAGATAGAGAGACAGAAAGAGAGAGAGAAAGATTATGGAAGACCTGTGTGGAGGATTGTCAAAAACAGACAACTAACTACATGACTGAGTTATTTTTACAAAATGTTTGATAAAACTATATAAAACCAATCCTGAATGAGGATTTGTTCTTTTTGTTGCTGAGTTGGACAAAATGTAAGTTGACAGACATGTTTCTTTGCCTGAGAAACATAAAAATTCAAATATTAATGCTGACAATGATTAAGTCTAATATTTGACAACATCTAATCTTTCCTAAAATTAACCTGAAATTTATTAACACTACATAAAGAGAGATCATAGTTGTGATTGCATTACCAAAATAACAGGACTGTGTACTGATTTTACTTGCCAATGGCAATAAATAAATATAAATAAATTGAAATAGTTGATTTATATAGTTGTGTGAATTTGTGCTCTATTTTATATTGATGAATGTAAATTAAAATGGCAAACTGACTTAAGTTGTCTGACAATGATGGCTGTAAATTTGTATGCTTAAATCTAATAAAAGATGTACTTTACTGAACATGCTCTGCTGAGAGAGAGAGAGAGAGAGAGAGAGAGAGAGAGAGAGAGAGAGAGAGAGAGAGAGAGAGAGAGAGAGAGAGAGAGAGAGAGAGAGAGAGAAAGATGTCTCTCACAGTCTGGAACATTGTATAATGTTTAACCAAAACAAGAAAATGCAAGTTGACAAACTATAATTGATTGTGCTAAATGTTTCTTCCTCTTCTTTGTTGGAAAATAACAAATAAAAATCTCTTTACATCTGATATTGCAACATAATCAGATAAAGAGAGAAAGAGTTGAGTTTTCAAATCATGATGATTTCCCACTTTATCATTCATTTTACCACTAAATTTAATTAAGTTTTATAATGGACAATGATCAAACTTTTGTTGTTAACTGCTAGCTATAATTCAGGCCAAATACAATGCTCCAAGTCAGAGGGCTTCATGTAATATAAATGACATCTTTTCCAAGCTGGTGTCTGAAATTAACATCTTCTTTTGATGCTAAATATGTTAATAGTTTATACCAATCTTGACAATAGCTGCAAGTTTTGATTTCTGAAGGTCAGTCACTTAAGCCAGGTCCCTGTTACAGTAAACAGTAGGCCATAATACATCATAATCCAATCTGGCTCAATGTGTATCACACAACCACTTGAATACACGCTATTACAGATAGTGTGTACCAATATTAATCATCCTGAAGTAAGCACATGGCTTTGCATTTCAGCGTGAATATAATATAATTCTTGTGTTTTCCATTATTTTAAATAGCAGTGTTTGTCACTTGCAATTTAACTTCACATATCTTATCAAATTCGTTTCTTACCATGGGATAAATTATGCCACTTAGAGAGAATCAGGTTGGTGTGTAATCTAGTTCAGATTTCTTTGAAAAAAGTACAATTTCAAGAAGTGAAATCCACTTGCCTCTGAGCATGATGTAAAATTGGTAAGCTACATTATTTTGAATTGCAGTAGGAATACACATACATTTTTTACTTTGGTGATAAAGGCAAACAGAAGTCATGCATGGAAGTAGACAAATCTGATCAAACAAGCTTGTACTGAATACACAAGACTCTTTTGAAATTATAATTTAAGGGCTGAACATGTAACTGATATAAAGATAATTCTTCATTTAGCATCCAATCAAAAATCTCAGTCTTTCCATGGGTGGCCTCATGCATTGGCTATTCAACTGTCAATCACTCTGACATCTCCCAACTCATCTGCAGTGGATGCATATCCATGTTGTCACAGTGGGGATATTCCAGATACTTACCCCTTCACTGCATCACTTCTGTGCAGAGTGAGCTTGGAGTTGATTAACTCCCCTACTGTGACGAGTGGAGAAACTAAAACTCGTGTGAGCTGTACTCTATGTATAAACAATCAAGATTCATAAATGGCAACATTTAAAGACTTTACAAAAGTTGTGATACTTTGAATATATGGATTCTAAATCAACATCCTATTTATACTGTTTATATACAACCAATTAACCTAATACCTAAGTAGTCTTAGGTGTTACAACTTTCATGCAGTTATAAACAACAACAACAAAATGCTAGTAAGCACACAACAATTACATACAATTCACTTCTCGAACACCAGGCAAATTTAAAAGATTACAATTCACTAAATAAACACATACACACACAACATTTAGCATATTTCCAAACTAACAATATACATGTACACGGAATTAATCTCGAAAATACATTCGAAAAATGCAGCTTATGCACTCGTCATGCACTATTGTTATTAAGCATTGTTAGCTAGATTAATGTAGAAAACTTAGGTAGATCTACTTGATTTAGAATTGATTTTTTACCAGAGCATAGATAACCAAGCTTACTCATTAGCAAAGCACCTCATATAAAATCAAAGCTTTTTATTTTGACAATTACCTCTGTATGAATGGACCTTATCAGAAATTCACAAAAAATCATGTGTACAAAATTTTGCAACACAAAATGATGCCGGGAGCTGTGGTAGCTCAGTCGGTTGAGTATCACTCATAATCCAAGGGTTGTGGGTTTAACACCCACCCTGACCAGCCTGGGTTGGCTGCCTTAGTGTCCTTAGGAAAGGCATTTAGCTCCCATTTTGTCAGCATGATATAGCCAATAAAGTGTTAAAAGCACTGTTAAAACCAAAACACCCCCCCAAAAGAAATTTTTTTTAATGCCATCTTTGCTTGCTACAATATGCACAGTAATAACTTTATTGCTAATATCCTCAACTGTCAGGCCATCTGCACTGATAAGGGTTGAATACAAACCTTTTAAAAATGAGAGTGTCTTGCCAAAGGACACAACATCACAGCTAACTTGGCATAGTCTGTGAATCAAACCCAGGTTATTGGTATGCACCAGAGATGTGCAGTCTACACCTGATTTGACTGGGCAAAGCCTGAATTAGGTTTGGAGTTTATTTTAAAGATCCCCAATACAGGAGTCCACCTTAGTTACTGAGGTGGACTCGAACATTAAGGATTTTTTATTTTCCAATCTCAGTGCTCCTGCATAGCAGTCCAGCATGCTATCCACAAACTAATCTTTATAAATATAATTATATTATCAAATTATTCTCAATTTCGAGTGCTAATTGTTATATTGCATTTTTATTTAATTTTTTCAGATTAAATTACAAATCATTCATTATAATCCCTAACATGTATTATTATGCTATTTTAAAAAATTTATTGTACACAAATGCCTCGATAACTCACGCCCAGATAACTTGCGAACCCACTTTTAACATGCGGTCAGACATGGATCCTATTTTTTCAACTAGAAAATAACAACAACAAAATTTGCCCCTTTTTGTTCAACATGAAGAAAATCGTGATAAAAATTGGTAACTGAAACCTTGATATATCGCTTGTTTTGTCTTCAAAAACGGTGGAATGTACCTGGAAATTTGAATCAACATAATGAAATTCTAAACTTTTAATAAGTCATATATTTTGTTAAATTTTCTTTCCAAACATTATCAGTACACTGTAAAAAACAATATTCAACAAAATTCTGACCAAAGAAAATGTCACTAATGTCTATTGGTGTCAACACTTCAATAAATAAATACCAATTAAAGAAGTTTTTGTCAAGCGAAATTCATGTTTTAGTTATATTTTTAATTCGGTTATAGTGTAATCATTATAAATGCAATATGCCCTCTTGCATTCAAACATGAAAAATGTCAATCTACCATCACAGCTATGTCCGCGGAAATTTCTAGTGAGAACCGAATTAGGTGCTGACCGTGTTTTAATCTCCGACTTGCGGAATTATTTGTTGTATTGTTACACCCAATTAAAAGCAGAGCTGCTTTGTATTATCACGTTAATTACGTCTTTTGTATCAAATCAAAAAAAGGGGGTGGAATAAAAGAAAATTTAAAAGGCATACATATCCTACCTGCATAAGAGCTAGTGGTCACAGTTGTGTGTCATGTCAGCTCATTTCAATGGATCAATTGAACACGGTTATATATATTACGTATGTAATATAATTAAGCTACCTTAAATTAGCCTACTCATTCATAAATGTAATCAAAGATAGCAAGGCAACCAAGCAAAAATGAGTACTTGGTGAATAAAAAGCTTTGTTTCACAGATACAGTTCATTATGGAGAAGCAAGTTCCAGAGTTTGTAGTGAACTTAAATTTCCTGAATTGGCACTCAGAGATTTCCTCAAGGATGAGAAGAAGTTTCACTATTACTTGCAATGAAATCGCGGCATCAATATTTTACTAATACAACAATAAAAAATCGAGTTTCGAAATTGACAGTTGTTTCATGAAATAAATGTCCCTAGTTTTTGAAAAAAAGGAATCTTGTTTTGTTGTGAATCAACATCAAAAAGCAGTGATGTAATACACAATGTTTTCGCGTACAAGTGATGGTTGTTGAAACCAGTTGGACTAATGTTATTAAGAATCTTTCAAAGGTTGGGTATCTTGAAAATAAGGTAATTTAAACAAAAAAGGGAACAACTTCATTAGAAAAAGCTCTTTATTGATAATTATTCGCAATGCGATTATAAAACAAGTATTCAGCCATTAAACAGCCCCGTTACCCCCAACCAATCCGTTTTCTCGATGTCCAGCAGGGATGGCATCCCCTTCTTAATTATTTTTAGGTCCCTCGGTAACTTGTGCTCACACTTATAGTGCAGACCATGTTTTTGGACCCCATTGTGCATGAATTTTCGAGAGATAGGTGTATTGAAATTTATGCATCTTGTATTCCAAAAATGATTTGTTTATGTTTTAAACTTTTTTCTGCAAGGGGAAGACATCTGCATAAGCCAAAACTTGCATTTCTAATAGTTCTTAAATAGGTTACTTCCCATTCTTTACTCTAACAATAAATATGGGTCAGTAGAAAGCTTTGTTGAACTTTGTTCCAATGCTGTTGATTGCATGTTATGAAAACAACTGTTTCAAGGCTTCTCTAGGAATCCCGATAGTTTCTGCAAAATGATAGCAGATCTCAATCATATAGGTGCTTGCATTCAGACACTAATTCTACCTAAACATAGACTGAATGAAATCATAGAAAAAAGTTGTTTTTAGGTGTCTATATTTCTAGCAATGGCAGCCATATTTGATGGCAGATTGGCATCATATGTAAACAAAAAAAATTCCATCTATGCCAGAATGCTTCTGTAAAACATGGTCGAATTCCACTGAGCAGTTTTTGAGAAGTCATTTAAAGTTTGTTCTGTGTTTTAGTAATTAGTGGCAAATATCTGACAGTGGATCGGCATCATGTGAACAAATCTGAAAGACCTTCATGACTGGATGCTTTCCATCAAATCTGGTTAAATTCTGTGTAACAGTTTTGAAAATAAGTCTATTTTCTAGGAATAGTAGCCATATTGGACGGCAGCTTGGTATCATTTGAACAAATCTGAAAGGCCTTCAGGCTATGATACTTTCTGTCAAATATGGTTGAATTCTGTTGAGAGGTTTTTGACAAGTTGTCATTCAAAGCTTTTTCTATTTTTAACAATGGCAACTGTATCTGAAGGTTTGTTGGCATCATCTGAACAGATCTGAAGGACCTTCATGCCAGGATGCTTCATGTTGAACTTGTTTAAATTCTGTTGAGCATTCTTTGATAAGAAGTTATTTAAAGGTTTTTCTATTTTTAGGAATGGCAGCCATATCTTATGGCAGATTGGCATCATTTGAACAAATTTGAATTACCTTCATACCAGGATGCTTTTTGTCAAATTTGTTCCAAATCTGTAAAGTGGCTTTTGAGAGTTGGTAAAAGTCTTTCTATGTTTAGTAATGGTAACCATATTTATGTCAGATTGGCATCATTTCAACAAATGTGAAAGAGCATCATCCCAGAATGCTCACTTTCAAATTTGGTCAAATTCTGTTGAGTGGCTTTTTAAAAGAAGTTTTAAATAGTAATTATGAATGTATGATGCACAATGAAGAAGGACCATACCATAAGTTCACTTGGCCTTATGGCCAGGTCAGCTGAAAATAAAGAAATCTCTGGCATGCAGCATCTTTGTAGACTCTGCCATAGTGGCAATAATGGATATCAGATTAGCACAATTTAGGACCAACTATACTTTACAAGAAGTCTTTTGGTGAAAGCACAATGCTGATATAACCAGCCATCTAGGAGAAGTAGCAATAACAAGAATTTTCTAGATGGCCATCATGGTGGCCATATTGAAGGTCAGACTGGCACCAATTTCAATTTTACTAGATATCATAAGGTGTCTTTCAGTGAAAAATCCCATGTTCATATAACCATTCAGGAGAAGAAGTGATAACAAGATTTTCAAGATGGCCACTGAGTCAGATATATTGCATGTCTGAGCAGCACCATTTTCATCTAGAACCAACCAGACATCATGAGTCTTTTAGCAAAAACCCCATGTTGATATGACTATAAATTCAGGAGAAGTGATAACAAGATTTTCAAAATGGCTGCTGTGGTGGCCATATTAGATGTGTGAGCAGCACCACTGTCATTCAGGACCAACTAGATATCATAAAAAGTGTCCTGGTGAAAACCTATGTCAAATGACTTTATGTTCAGGAGGAGAAGTGATAACAAGATTTCATGATGGCTGCCACTGTGGTCATACTGGGTGTCAGATTGGCACCATTTTCATTTAGGACCAACTAGACATCATAAGAAGTCTTTTAGTGAAAACCCGATGCTGATATGACTATCCATTCATGAGGAGTAGCAATAACAAGATTTTTAAGATGGTCACCAAGGTGGCCATGTTGGATGTAAAGTTTCAGTGCGATCCTCAAAGTAGTTTATTAAGAGTAGTGATAACAAACTTGTGTTAATGGACAGATAGATGATGGACCATCCCATAAGTGCTTCTGGTCTATGACCTATATATATATACACACACACACACAGAGTACAAATCATATGGTGAATAACAGTCCTTTCAAGTGCACTGGATCCAGCAAAGGATCTTGTGTGACAGAGATTGATTAAGATAATTGTGAAAAACTGACAATGAACAGTGCAAAACTAGCATTTTAACTAGCCTAAGCACTTTCTACTCTCACTGAGTCTTTGTCCAAGGCAAAATTATGAAACAGAAACAAATAAGATAAACAATAAACACAAAAGAAAATATTGAATTTACAAAACTTTACATGATTATGAATCTAACATAAGTATTATTTCAAAATTGTGGATATCACACCTTATTAGTCTGAACTATGATGATACGAATTATCATTGGAGTTCAAACCAATAAGGCACAATAAGCTTTCAGTGTACCTTTAATTACATTAATCCTCACACCTTTCCATATGATATCATGGGTCAGTAGTCCATAAGTATTGACATATGTTGGAGTTTGAGTGACAGAAGGTATAGGTTAATTATGTCTTAGTGTGTTATAAAAGGATTCACTATACATGCACAAGTAATTACTGACTGATGTGTGCTCTGGTTAATAACAAGCATGGTAGTGACAGTACAGGATAAGAGAGGTGGTGAACAACAATGATTTTCAAATGTATACCTTGTACTATATTTATCCCTATAACACACTCATCCAACTGTGAAGAAATGTAGATCCAGTTCTGCTGTTGCATGATGTGCTAGCAGACCTGAATCTACACCACTCGCTCTCAATCATAAGTAGAACTATAACTATGCAGACCTGGATCTGCCAACACATCATGTGAAACCAAATCCGAGTCTATACTGTTCTCTCTAAATCATAAACAGAACTATAACTATGCAGACCTTGAACTGCCAGCACATTATATGACACCAAATCTGGGTCTACATTGTTCCCTCTGAATCATATGTAGAACTATAACAATGTAGACCTTGATCTGCCAGTGCATCATGTGACAGCAGATCTGGAGCTATACTGTTCACTCTGAATCATAATATAATATGATGAATCAGCATCAATGGTATAAAATTGAAGGACCTTCATGGCAAAATGCTTTCAGTCAAATTTGGCCAAATTCTGTTGAGGGGTTTAAGTCATTGAAAGGTTTCTCTATTTTTGGAAAATGACAGCTGTATTTAATGGCTAGTCAATATATATATATATATATATATATATATATATATATATATATATATATATATATATATATATATATATATATATATATATATATATGTATGTATATATAAACCAGAAAGACTCTTATGTCAGGATACTTTCTGACAAACTTGGTTAAATTCTGTTTAGTTGATTCTGTTAAGTCATTTGAAGCTTTTCTGTAATAAGTAACAGTGGCTATATTTGATGGTGCATCAGCAGCATTTATGCCAATCTGAAAAGCCTTCACATCATGATGAATTCCATCAAACTTGATCAGATTCTTTTAAGCAGTTTTTGAGAAGAATTAATTGAAAAGTTCTTCTATTTTTAGCAGCAGTGGCCATATTGGATAGCAGATTGGCATCATTGGCATAACATTTAAAAGCCTTCATGCTAGGCTGCTTTCACTAAAATTTGGTCAGATTCTGCTTAGCGCTTTTTGAGATGATGTTTAAAGGTTTTTCCATTTTTAGTAACTGCAGCCATATTCTGATGATGAATCAGCATCATTTGTACAAATTTTAAGCTTTCTATGCCAGGATGCTTTTTGTCAACATTGGTTAAATACTGCTGAGCAGTTTATGAGAAGACATCATTTTAAGGTTTTTCTATTTTTAGTATCAGTAGCCATATCTGATGGTGGATCAGCGTCATTTGTACATAATTGAAAGCCTTTCATGCTGGGATGCTTTCTGTCAAATCTGGCCAAACTCTGTTGAGCAGTTTTTGAGAAGTCATCGTTTAAAGGTTTTTCTAATTATTAGTAATGGTGCCCATATTGGATGATGGATCAGCATCAATTGAACAAA
Source organism: Margaritifera margaritifera (assembly GCA_029931535.1). Classification (NCBI taxonomy): domain Eukaryota; kingdom Metazoa; phylum Mollusca; class Bivalvia; order Unionida; family Margaritiferidae; genus Margaritifera; species Margaritifera margaritifera. The sequence continues at coordinate 2,868,354 of JAQPZY010001467.1, read as the reverse complement.
TATGAAAGGCCTTGATGCCAGAACACTCCTGCACAATCATGTGCAAATTGTTCACGTGGTTTTTGAGAAGAACTTGTACACAGCAACTGTGAAAAGATGAACACCAATGAAGGACCATACCATAAGCTCATGTGACCTTATTGCCAGGTGAGTTCAAGAGAAATAAAAATCAACACCATCGATAACCCAGTACAAAATACAATAGCTAGCAATGGTCAATACTACATCACATGTTCAAAATGACAATTGTGAAGAGTTTTTAAAACCTTGAGGGATCAAAAGAACAATATTGTTAAACGAGAAAATAGGACACAAATGTCTATGAACCTTTAAATATAAAAACCACAAACGAAGTTACATGATTTATACACATGTTCATGAAGAATGTTGTAACACATTAAAAACTCCATTCATAGAGAGAGAGAGAGAGAGAGAGAGAGAGAGAGAGAGAGAGAGAGAGAGAGAGAGAGAGAGAGAGAGAGAGAGAGATAGATAGATAGATAGACTACCTCAATTCACATTTGATCTGCACCCATCCAGGACTGCGCATGAAAGAACATGGATGATACCACTTTTCTATCACATCTGTACAGGAACATAATGTCTCTAACCACAAATGTAGCACCTGCTCACTGGAAGGTAGAATAGCATGACAATGTCTTTTGTTTTTACATATGTAAATCCAAATCACTGGAAAATAACTCACCATTATTTTTCATAATTTCACTCAGTGAATTACGGAAGATAACTCACATGAGAAATATGTTACATTTTGGACAAGCCATCCATAAAGTTTGATCCAGGTCTTCAGTGTAGAACTAATGTTATTGTGTTGAAACAATTTTTCTTCTTTTAGTAACAGTGACATTTTCACCCCAAAATCCATAGGCCTCTTCCTTACCCCAAATGCAAGCTATTTACAAAGTCTAGTAACAGCAGATTGTGGAGAATTCAAGTTACTGTGCAGAAACGAACTAGGAAATGGACATCATAACCCTCTGGTCCCCTACTTATGTAAAGACTCCTATCAAACAATTGTGGCTTTTAATTATGTTTAGCAGGTGACTGCTCATGCTAGTGCATTACAAAGCAAAATCATTCTGTGCAAGTTGACTTTGACAGGTGGTGCCTCATAGCAGAGTTCATTCAAATCAGGTTAAACTGTACTACCTTATATGCTTTGTTACCATGGAAACAAAACAAGAGTCCCTTGAGGGGGACTGATGCTCTGCTGGCTGAAAAGAATTTCCAGAAAATAATGATAAGATTTCTTCTTTTTAACCACTGAGTGTTGAAACCATCTCTGATATTCTTGAGCAATAAGATTTTCAAATCAGCTGCTGTGGTGGCCATATTGGATATAAGATTGGTACCATTTTCGTTTACAACAAACAAGACACCATCAGAAGATTTTTGGTGAAAACCCCATGCCAATATGTCCATCCATTCATGAGAATTAATGACAAGATTTTCAATACGTTCATTGTGATAACCATATTGGATGTCTGCAGGGCACCATTTTCATTTAGGGCCAACTAGATATCATAAGAAGTCTTTGGTGAAAACCCTATGTTGATATAAGCATCAATTTCTCGAGAGTAGCAATAACAAGATTTCCAAAATGGCCACCATGGTTGCCATATTGGATGTCACATTGGCATTATTTTCATTCAGAACCAACTACACTATAATAAGTCTTCTCGTGAAAACTGCATGTTGATATGACTTTACATTTTGGAGGAATAGCGACAAGAAAATTTTCAAGATGGCCGTATCTGAGGTCAGATTGTTACCATTTATATTCAAGACCAACTAGATATCATAATTAGTTTTTTGGTGAAAAACCCATGTTGATAAGGCTTTCCATTAGAAGCAGTAGCAATAACAAGATTTTTAACATGGTGCCATGGTGGCCATACTGGATGTCAGATTGGCACTATTTTCATTTAGGACCAACTAGACATCACAAGAATTCTGGTGAAAACCCAATGTTGATATGACTTTCCATTAAACAGAAGTAGCGATAAGATGTCAGACTGGCAGACTTTAAAAAAAAAAAAAAAAACCAACTAGACACCATATGAAATCTTCTTGTGAAAACCCCATGTTGATACGACTTTCCATTCAGGAGTAGCAATAACAAGACTTTTAGGATGGCTGCTGTGGCGGCCATATTGGATGTCAGATCAGCACCATTTTCATTTAGGACCAACTAGACATCATAAGAAATCTTTCAGTGAAAACCCCATGCTAATATAACTATCCATTCAGGTGGAGTAGTGAGAAGATTTTCAAGATGTCCACTACAGTGGCCATATTGGATGTCCAGGCAGCACAATTGTCATTTAGGACCAACTAGACATCATAAAAAGTCTTCTGGTGAGAGCAAAATTGTGAACAAGATGCCCAAGTGGACTTGATGTCGATTACCTGGCTGACATAATTGAACACTTGACCACTGACCATTTTACTAAGCAGGCTTAGGTAGTAATGTAAGAACACAACCTACATAAACTAACTCTCTTTAACCCATGTCGATTTTGCCTCTTTTACCATAGTTTGATAAAAATTCTTTGTAAAGAGAAAGGCATAATTAATATGCATAGTCTCCTGCTCATAACGGACATTATGACAGATCTTTAAAGGTTAGGTTTACAGACAAAGCTGTATTTTATGGTCTCCTGAGACATGTTGCTTTCACAAAAAATGAAATTATAATTCACAAAAAAATTTTTTAGGCCATGGGTTTCTTCACTTTGGGTAAATAAAGTTGGAAGTATTTCAGAAGAAAAGCATCTTGGAATATTTATTTTATAAAAGTTAAAAAAAAAAAAAAAATTCAAATTGTGAGTAATGGCAATGAACGTATGAAATGCCATAAAATAATGCACAATAAACATGGTAACATTTAAATGACAAATATTTCAGGCACTTTAACATGGCAATAGTAGCAACTGTCACACTCTACTTCACTGCACAAATCAAACTTGCCTCCAAATATTTAAGAATTTCAAATGTGGCAAAGTCTTTATAAATAATTCTCTGCAAATAAATTTATAAACTTAGACATGGAAATATGTTTATACTGGAGCAAAATATTAGAAAAAAAAGAAACAAGCTCAGTGAACTAGATGCAAGATCACTTCATTAATGTGTGTGGATATCACTCATTATTAAACTCATCCAAGGCCAATGATGATATAAACCCATATTCCAGGTTTGATCAAAATCAGTTCAGAAATATGGCTACCAGAGTGGTAACAAACTCTGCCAATCCGATGCAAGATCATCTCATTAATATATGTGTATCTCACACATTATTAAAATTGTTCAAGGTCTTGATGATATAAACCCATATTCCAGGTTCAATCAAAATCAGTTCAGAAATATGGGCACCGTAATGGTAACAAGCACAGCCGATCAAATGCAAGATTACATCAATAAAATTCAAGTATCTCGCACATTATCGAGCTCATCTGAAATCTTGATGATGTAAGCATATATTCCACATTTTATCAAAATCAGGTCAGTAATATGGCCTCGAGAATGGTAACAGGCTAAGCCAATTAGATCTTGCTCATATTTGAACTTGTCCAAGATACTGATGATATAAACCTATATTCCAAGTTTTATCAAAATCTGATCAAAAACATAGCCTCCAGATTGGTAACAAGCAAATGTTGACAGATGGATGACAGTCACATGGCTATACCATAAGCTCTCTTTGCATTATGACCAGGTGAGCTAATGATGGATGGATGGAGGAAAAGACAAATGAAAGAAAACATTAAGAATATTGAAACTGAATTATTGTGAATAGCAACAGGCAAATTCTACACCAGACTAATATATGTACCAAATATCACTGAGATATCTTAAATAATTTTTTTAGTTTTGCCCAAGAAACAAAAGTTTGGACAATGGATGGATGAACAGACAAATGGACAAAACATGATAAATATTTAAACTGATGAATAGTAAAAGGTTTATGAAGTCCACTAATCTAATATGTGTACAAATTATATAGGCCACTAGTCTACAATGTGTACAAATTATATAGGCCACTAGTCTAATATGCGTACAAATTATATGGGCCACTAGTCTAAAATGTGTACAAATTATATAGGCTGCTAGTCTAATATGTGTACAAATTATATAGGCCACTAGTCTAAAATGTGTACAAATTATACAGGCCACTAGTCTAATATGTGTACAAATTATATAGGCCACTAGTCTAAAATGTGTACAAATTATATAGGCCACTAGTCTAATATGTGTACAAACTATATAGGCCACTAGTCTCTAATGTGTACAAACTATATAGGACACTAGTCTAATATGTGTACAAATTATATAGGCCACCAGTCTAATATGTGTACAAACTGTCATAGAGATATCTTAAATGATTTGAGAGTTAAGCTTCATAAAGAAAACTGTTTACTGACAGACAGATGGACATAGTAACTATATCCCCATGCATTAAATACCAGGGGGATAAAGATACACTGTATAATGAATGCTTATTAAACATGACATTTATCAAATGAGTTTAATAATTTGCTATTGGGAAGATGTAGCTGTGATTTCTTAGCACTGGTAATACTTAGTTAATGTTGCAAGGTTGTATGATATGGTGTGGTATACAATATTTAAGATGTGATGTAATGACATGTATATAATAACAACCATCAATGGTGGCACAGCTAACATGCCAAGTATATCAAGTAACATGACTCTTCAGGCAACAGTGTCTGAAAAACTTAAATGCAGAACTTAATGCATATCCCTTGAGCATGAAATGTAGAAGCATGCAATGTAGCTCACAGCAAATCGATCTTGTCTGAATATTAAGACAAGTCACTGACTTATATGTTGTCACAGTGACTTGATATTGCCAGTCATATAATTTGACATGTAGATGGTGCATCTGCATGTCAAGTTACATGACTCTACAGGTAACAGTGTTTGAGAACCTAACTACACAAAAAACACTGACTTTAGGGTGGACCAGCTGGCTGAATGAACAGACATCATCAATCAATGGAAACACTTTGCAATCAAAATTAATATACTTAAGGAGAAAAATGGTACATACTTCAACCCACAGCAGATAAGTGACCTGAGCTTGACATCCATCTGTGCATGACAAGAATCATGGGATATGCTGACTGCTTGTACTGCCTAAAATCAGACAAAATCTTAAATCTGAACTTGAAATCTTGGACAAGAAACTGTCACAATAGCTGATTCATCAAAAGAAGTGTGATACCTAAAATTCCATGTGTATAACATGCACCCAACTGTGGACAGCACAGACTCAGATCTGCCATCACATAACAAGTGAGCAGATCAGGGTCTATTCTCTACACTTGAAATTGTAGGTTGAATGTATGAACAGAATAGAGTCACATTTGCCATCACATCACAAACAAGCAGACCAGGGTCTACGATGTAAACTTGAAATTACAGGTGGAATGTATGAACAGAATAGACTCAGATCTGCTGTCACATCACAAGTGTGCAGATCAGGGTCTTTATACACTTAAAATCATAGATAGAATGAACAGCATTGATTAAGATCTGCCATCATATCACAGTGAGTAGAACAGGGTCTATGCTGTACATTTGAATCATCGGTGGAATGCATGAACAGTATAGATACAGGTCCACCATCACATCACAAGCAAGCAGATCAGGGTATATAATGTACCCTTTAAATCATAGGTGGAATGCATGAACAAGCACAGACATAGATCTGCTGCCACATCGAGCCGATCAGGATCTATGCTGTACACTCGAGATCATAGCTGGAATGTATGAACAGTATAGACAAAGATCCACCATCACATCACAAGCAAGCAGATCAGGATCTCCAGTGTACACTTTAAATCATAGGTGGAATGCATGAACAGCATAAATTCAGATTTGCCATCACATCACAAGCAAACTGATCAAAGTCTATAGCCTATACTTTACATCATGTGGAATATATTAACAGAATAGACTCGGATCTGCTATTACATCAGAAGTGAGCAGATCAGGGTCTATGGTGTACACATTATAGGTGGAATGTATGAACAGAATGGACCTTGATCTCTCTGGCAGATAATGTGCAGGAAGATCAGATTCCACCGTGTACACTTGAAATCATAGGTGGAATGCATGAACTGTACAGATTCAGATTTGCCATCACATCACAAGGGAAAAGAATCAGGTTCTATGCAGTACTCTTGAAATCATACGTAGAATGTACAAACAGCATAGACTCTGATTGGTCATCACAAGTAAGCAGATCAGAGTTCGTGCTCTACACCTGAAATCATACATGGAATGTATGAACAGCATACTCAGATCAGTCATCACATCACAAGCAAGCGGATCAGAGTCTACATAGTACACTTGAAATCATAGCTGGAGTGCATGAACAGAATAGACCTTGATCTGTTGGCAGATAATGTGCTGGCAGATCTACTGTTTCATTCATACAAAAATGTACGTGAATCACACATTAACAGCACTTGGCATGTACAAAACATTGGCCTGACAAGTACAGTTCATGTACAGAAATTGAAGTCTGGCACATGCACAAAGATGAGCCTAAGAGCTGTATTTGCAGTTGGGTATCAGTGTTACTCAATTTCTATGGATTTCTCAATGATAGCAAAGAAAACCTGATCAAACACAACTTGTGTGTGAAATTTTTATGTCACACTTGAGTGGTAACTCTTTTATGGTTGCCATATTGGCTATGATCCAGAAAGAAACATGGAGATAAACAAATTCTAGAGTGGCATATGGGATTCCTAACTTACAAATTAATGGAGGCAATGGCTTTCCTTAAGGGTTATCTTTATCAAAGAAAATATAAGACCATCCTTATTCTGAGGAAAAAGAACAAGCTTGTATAATATTTGGGGTTGTTAAATAACTTACTACTGAATTTGTCTATACACTAGCATTGCTTTTTTTAAGAACTAAATGCAAATAAATTGTGAAATTTTGTTTACTTGCTGATTTCTTTCTTTATTATTTTGCTATAGTCCAGTGCAATGATACTTTTTAATTTTCTTCATAATGTGCACCCCCAATATTTGTGTTGTACTCCCATGTTAGCAATGTAAGGGGTACAAAAACCTTCAATACAAGAAAGTCACAGTAACACTGTGATCAGGGTCTACATGGTACACTTTAAATCATAGGCAGAATGCATAAACAGAATAGACCTTGATTTGTTGGCAGATCAGGATCTATGCTTTAAACTTGCGAGCAGATCAGGGTCTACATGGTACACTTGAAATCATTGGTGGAATGCATGAATAGAACAGACCATGAGATTTTGGCAGATAATGTGTTGGCAGATTAGGGTCTATGTTGTACACTTGAGCACAGATCAGGGTCTACATGGTACATTTTAAATCATTGGTGGAATGCACAAACACAATAAACCATGATACGCTGGCAGATAATGTGCTGGTAGATCACAGTCTATGCTGTATGAAGTTGAGTCCATGTTATACACAAGAAAACATGGTATGTTATGCAAGGAAACACGAAATTAAGAATAGAGAGAAGAAACAAAATTGCCACGACTTTAAAAACCTGTAGAATTAGAATTAAAACATTATCCTCAAATGTTTTTGTTTTGCTTTTGTGGATTTTAATGGCACTTTTAACACATTATTGGCTATATCATGCTGAGGAAATGGGAGCTAAGTGCCTTTCCCAAAGGACATACCGAAGCAGCCAACCAAAGCTGGCCTATGCAGGTATCAAATCTGCAACCCTTGGATTAAAAGTCTGACGCTCTACCAACTGAGCAACCATGGTTCTCCTTATTCAAATGTCCAATGTGCATACTTTAGTAATGTGCAAGAAGAAACTCAGCTCAACTCCAAAGTTTGTAAATCAAATGCATACAATATCTACAATTACATGTATCTGATCCAATGGAACCTAAAATTTGCAGTAGCAATAAATTTGTGACATGAGATCCATTGTACCTAAAGAAGTATGAATGTATGTATGCATTAGGGTTTAATGGAACATCAGCACAATACTGGCTATATAGTTCCAATTAAGTTTTAAAAGTATAAAATAAAAAGAACTGCCAAATAAAAACTCCAGGAAGGTAAACGCTTCCCAATAATTATAAACATCCAGTACTACAAAATAAAAGAAAAAAGGTAAAGATGCTAAAACTCTGTGCAAGGTAAGCTTAAGAAGTACTTTATTCTAGTTTTAACTTAACTCACTTGATGTCAATGGCAGAAATTCTAACAACTAGAATATGCTCTCAATCTGGTTTATGCGGTGAAGAAAACTGGACAACCTGGAGGAAACCACTGACCTTGGATGGGTCAAGACTTGCCCTTACACATTTTAGAAAGTATCATATCAAAAACCAGAGAAGTGCAGAGTGAGTGCATTATCACTGCACTGTTCAAGCCAATACTTACATTAGTTTATATAATGAGTTAAACATTTGTTTAAGATCGTCCAAGAATACAAACCCTGTACATAATTTCTTCTGGGGTTAATACTTTTCCATCTTCATCAAGCCTGAAAATTTGCAATGAACCAATTAGTGATAGAAAAAACAAAATTGAGTAGAATCTGAAACTAAATGTGATCTAAAGTATGTGAAGAAAATTTTCAAACTGCATGCATATCATTTCCCAAAAGTTTTCCTTTTACTATGATAACTGACACAAAAATCTCCAGTTATTCTTTACTTTGGCAAATATTTTTAGGTTCAGTTTGTTAACTAAGATCAGGTTCCACACTACTGGTTCAACTTGTGATTTCCATCTAACAGTTTAGACCCTGATCTTCTGCAACATTATCAGTGATTTTCAAAATATTTTCACAAAGAGAACACAGAGGAATTCCTACTCTGGCATTTTTATAAGGGGAGATTTTAGTTCTTTTAATTGGTGGTGGGGAGGGGGAGCAGTTTATATATGAGAACAGCATCTGTGAACAGACACCTTACAATATGTTCCAATAAATCTGTGTCTGATAAATAATTTTGAATGAATAAAGATGAAACTTATGAGTATCTTTATTATCGGCACAGCATTAGTGATTATGAGTTATGATAATGGTACCAATTCATATGAATTAGAACTGCATGTAATAAAAAAGACATTACCACCAAATACCAAAAAGTAAATTTTGTAGTAAATTATGTTTCTCCGAAAATACTTATCTGATCACATTAACCTTAGGAATTACTTTCTGCTACCTCCAGAATCCAGCCCTCCTATAGACATGAAAACCTCTTTTATATATATATATATATATATATATATATATATATATATATATATATATATATATATATATATATATATATATATATATATATATATATATATATATATATATATATGATACAAAGGGAAGCAACTCTTATAGATTAGCTCCCCTCATCCTGCTAGGTGGCTATCTGGAACCTAGATGTCAGTTTTAACTTGAGCAATCCGTGAAACAGAATGCTCACATTTGTGGGGATGGGTGGGAGGGCTTATTCATAATGTGATCAGGTAAGTGTTTTTCAAGAAACAATTTACTAAAAAATTTACTTTCTCCATCAAATACATTACCCGATCACATCAACGTTAAGAGATTGGGTAAGAGGAGGAGGAAATGTTGAGTATCCATCCTCCACCTGAGTCAGCCTGAAGGAGTGTGATAAATGCTCTACTAAAATGACAAAAATTTACCATCAGTTAGCACAATCATATGACTTGGGTTGTATGCGTGCGCATGATGACCCTGTGGGTTCCTGCACACACCAATTTCTTATTAAAGTTTAAAAGTCCTGTAAGTTCTCTTCTCTCGAATGATCAATCGAGGAGAGCGGACATAATGTTATTTTTTTATTCCCAGTGGACAGCAGTTGGTTCTTTGCGATGAAGCCAGGCTGTGTCATTAAAGTGACTGACCCATCGGATCAAAACTGTAGATAGTTCAGATCTGTGGACAAGACAAGTAGTTCACTCACTCTTGAAGCAGAAGTGAGAGCTATCAAAAAACTTGTTTTTGTATGATAGCTACTTTATCAACATGGTAGATAAGGGCTCAAACTTATTTGAGTTGAGCCATGTCAAGACCCATGACAGGTTCCACTTTGTGAACAGGGCCAGTGAGCGTGGTCGGGATTGATCGAAATTGGTCAGCAGGTCAGAAGATCCTTGTTGTGACCAATGTCTTCTCTTCCATGATGTATGAAGGTTTCAGAAATCATGGATCAATATCCCTTAACTGTTATGGGGGCTAACTTCTTCTTTTGAAAGAGAAAGAGAAAGAAGTTGGCCAGTTGTGGAATGCTGGCTGACTGGGGTGTGATGCCATGTGAATGACACTAGTCAGTGAAGACTTGCCACTTTCCCTCGTATGCTTTTAGAGTGGAGGGCCATCTAGCTGACGAGATCCTCTCCACGATTGCAGCATCAAACTTCTTTCTAAGCAATGTGTGCTGGACAAGAGCCAGGCATAAAGGCATAGCTTTTCCAGACATGAATGGAATACCAGCGACCTCGACTGTTTCAGCAGTATATGGGTATATCTGTCGCTAGGTTGCGCAAATCGTTTACCCATGATTCGTTCCATCAGAAAGGGGCAATAAGAATCATCTTGCATTCTGTTTCTTTCAGTTTTTTAATCAATTTCAGAATTAGAACTGATGAAGGAAAGGTGCAGGCCCAAATTCCATCCCAATTGGTTGCCAGAGCATTGATGGTCCATGCCATCAGGTCTGGGAATGGTGAGATGAATGTGGGCAGCTTGTTGGTCCACCTTGTCATCAATAAATCCACCATTGGTCATCCGCATAGGGTGCAGAAGGTAGACGGATGGAGAGACCACTCTGTGCCAAGCAGTTGGCTTCTCCTTGAGAGATAGTCCGTCTCGACATTGAGCATGTCCAGAATGTGTCGTACTTGAATGTTGATCTGATGCATGTAGCACCAGAGGAAGTATCCCCATATCAGAATGCAAAGATCCAGTGACTTCATTCCCCCTTGTTTGTTGAGGTAGGTCACCACTGTCGAATTGTCCAACATAATCAGGGTAGTCTTGGAACGAATGCGATCCAGCCAAGTGTAGGAAGCATGGAGAATGGCTTTCATTACTAGCAGGTTGATGTGAAGAGCCTTCTGCTGGTTTGACCACTTGCCGCTGATTGTTGATAAGTCTGGGAGCAAGTGTGCCCCCCCCCCCCCCCCCCCCCCCCCCACCAACCAGCCAAGCCAGCATCTGAGTAGATTGTGAACTCTGGTTGCGGGTTTTTTAGCGATATGCCTGCCTCTAACCAATTCCTGTTTTGCCATCAAGACAGGAAATGTTTGATGTGTGTTGATATCATGATGTGGTGATTCAGCGGAGCAGATATTGGGTGCCACTGAGAGGAATGCCATCTGCAGGGGGTGCATGTAAAGATGGCCTAAAAATACGAGATTCGCCACTGCATTGATGAGGCTATGGAGTTAAAGAAATTCTCTTGCCATAATAGCTTTTTGAAGAGGTCTGTTGAGACATTGTAACAATTCAGTCTATGCACGTGGAACAGATACAAACAATACTGATATTGGTTAGGAACTCCATACCTAGATGAATGAAGCGTTGAGAAGGAACAAGGTCGGACTTCTCCAGATTTACTATCCACCCTAGGCTGCAAAGTATATAAAGGAATTTGTACATGTCATGCCGATGTCGTGGATGATGAGGTTAGTTTGAAGTGTGTTACTATGCAGACAAGTGTACTTGTGAACGCCCACGGGCTCATGTTGAGGCCAAACGGGAGTGCTCAGAACTAGTACGTCACTCCACGGTAATCAAAACAAAGGTATTTGCAGGTTTGGCATGAATGAGGAGATGAAAATAAGCATCAGACAGATCTAGGCTTATGGCATATTCATCGCAGTGGACAGACAAATGGACAGACCCTGTCATTTCCATTTTGAATTTGGGTGCTTTGATGAAGCGATTTAGGTTGCTTAGGTCTATTACTGGTTGTGTGAAAACACCATTTAATCCAATGGATTCCTAAGAGGCCTGTTGACAGTGCAAGCAAAAGTTAAGACCACATCCGGGTTCCAGGTTGCCACCAACGGGATAAGGGGAGCTAATCCATAATAGTTGCTTCCCTTTTGTCTATATCATATATAGTCAAAATGACATTTTCACATCTATAGGAGGGCTGGATTCAAGAGGTAACAGAAAGTAATTCCTAATGTTAATGTGATCGGGTAATGTAGTTGATAGAAACTATATGTCAGTCATTGCACATTCTCAAGAAGTGCTGCTGGTAAAATGCTTTTAATAGTTAGATAATCAATGAAAGTATACCATTGCTTAACTGTAAAATATCCCTTATCGAGTAGTTGATTTTGATGGTTGATCTAGATGTCAAGTGTTCAGATGAATCAGATTAAATTATGTAATAATAAAGGTTCCAGTTTTCATTAGGCTCATGGCAAATCAATGCTCATTTTTATGTGGGGGATTAATTAAAGTTTGTGGGGATTCATGCCATCATGCATCCTGAAGAAAACAACCTATTATGGAGCAGCCGATCTGGGTCTGTGCTGATCTCAGTAGGGTCATACAAGTATATATGGTATACTGATATAGAGTTTTATATCCAAAATGTTCTTGCCGAGACAAAAAATTAGCAAGGTATAACTTTCTGTATTAGAGTAATTATCAAAATCTTACAGCCACTGTATGTTGGGTACTGAATTTCTGATTAAATGTTTTATATGGATCTTCAATTGAAATAGTTCTGCCATTTATTCAGTATATAAAATATTTTCATTCTTACTGGTACAAAATACTTGAATACTCAACTATTTTCATGTGTTGCAAAATGCTAACATCATTTTGAATTACTGACAATGAAGAAGAATAAATATACCTAAATGTTTTGCACAGAACCAATCTGGAATAGACCGACTGAAAATCTTTCTCAACTTCACTTGTTGCAGCCTGAAGAAAAAAAAGGATATAAGAGTCATCTCAATATGACATATCCCTCTGGTCCCCCACTTATGTAGAGACTCCTACTGAAAGTACCCTGTGGGGTGAGCACTCTCAAATTGTATAATACTTATCCTAGTAAACTATAATTCAGCTGTCTCAATTTATATACTACTTACGCTATACTTAGTTTCCATAGTCACATAAAAAATATTGAATGTAGAAAATTCTAATAATCAAAAGGCACCTCTATACAACATGCTTGACATGTGAATCAAGTTTGTTGAAAAGCCTTGAATGGTTCGAGAGTAATGCTCAGGAAATGAAAATGTTTACAGAGAGATAGGTACTAATAACAATATTAGCCCCATATTATATATCAGGAGGATAATAATACTTCTCTCCAATACAGTAAATCTACCTAACGTCTATACTCGCATATAAGCCCATACCAACTGCAAACTGCATAGACCCAGATCTGCTGTCCCATAATGTGCCGGCAGATCTGGGTCTATGCAGTTTGTAAGGACTAATCAGTAGAACAAACAACATAGACCTTGATCTGCTGGTGCATTATGCAATGGCAGATCAGGGTCTATATTGTTTGCATTTGGACTCGGCTTATACACGAGTATATACAGTATTTGAGTATCATCAGACAAGCAATAAATCCTCCCTGATCACCAGGAAGATACTGATTCTGATGCTAAAATTTTGCCCCAAAAGTGAGAAATAATATATTAGAGAATTTCCTTATTTTATAAGTTTTGAAAAATCTCCAGGAAATGAAGAACAAAATTTCCATTAACAGCAACATTTCCAATAAATTAAGAAAACAATCTCCCTAAAGGCTGTTCCAGAAATATCATGTGTGTAAAATTTTTCATAATCTTGTAGAAATAATATTTTTTTGGGTACCTGAATTCATGGAAGGCGCAAAATGTAGTTTTGGGGGGTACAACTAATTTTGATAATATAATACTTGTTATTATTATATTGTTTTCACTTTAGAAGACTTTTGGTGAAAACACCATGTTGATATGACAATCCATTCAGGAGAATCTTTGACAAGAGTTTCAATATGTTCACTGTGGCAGTCATATTTCAGAGCAGATGGGCACAATGTTCATTCAGGGCCAACTAGATATCATAATTAGTTATCTGGTGAAAACCCATGTTGATATGACTTTCCATCCAGGTGGAGTTGTGATAAGATTTTCAAGATGGCTGCTGTGAAAATTTGGACATTAGATCAGCACAATTTTTATTTAAAACCAGCTAGACACCTTAAGAAGTCTTCTGGTGAAAACTCCATGTTGATATGATTTTCTGTTCAAGATGAGAAGCTATAACAAGATTTTCAAGATGGCTGCAATAGTGCCCATATTGGACATCAGACTGTTGGCACCATTTTCATGAAGGACCAACTAGGCATCATAAGAAGTCTTTTAATGAAAACCCCATGTTGACATAACCATCCATTCAGGAGGAATAGCGATATAAAGATTTTCGAGATGGCTGCAGTGGTGGCCATATTGGATGTCTGAGCAGCACCATGTTCATTTAGGACCAACTCGACATTGGAATCAATGTGTGTGTAAAGTTTCATGGCAATCCTCCAAGTAGTTCAGGAGGAGTAGTGATAACAAACTTGTGCTTACAAACGGATGTCGGAAGACAGACGACGGATAACAGGACATCCCGAAAGCCTTTCGGGCCTATGACCAGTAGAGCTAATAAAAATAAATACAGTCCCTGTTTGATACCTTAGACACTTCTATCATTTAGAAAATCATCCTTCTATGACTTGGACTGAGACTAAAGGAAATCTGAGCAGGGAGGGAGGAGGGAATTTAGTGATAATAACAGGTAAGTATTATGTAATTAAAATTAGTTGTACCTCCAAAAACTACATTTTAATAGCCATAATACAATACCAATCATTACTGTATTTCATGTATTTTTTCATACCCTTTAATTTTTCGTACACCATCTAGCGTGAAACAATAATTAATTAAATGTTATCATATTTTTTCGTACATAGCACTTCGTATTTATCATCAAAACCTTTAAATTTTCATACATAAATGTTCTACTGAAAAGATTTACGTTTGCAAAAAAGATCAAAAATATTGCCATTTTTTGGGTACAAAAAAAGAATAAGAGATTAAAATCATATATAATTACGGTGTTTTTGTTGTTGTTTTTTTATCTTTGTATTATTTTTTAACCTTGTATTTTGAGGTCTTAAAACTGAAGAAACGTTTCCATTTAAAACAACTTCGAAAATATATAGAGGTACAATTTAGACATGTCCAATGACCAAAGTATTGTTTTGCTAAGCATACGTTATAAATGGTGATTAACTTTGGGTAAAATATGAATTGAGACATCAAATAATGAAACGGGAGATTAAGAAATAAAATAATCACCATTTATAATCATGCAGAAAGGTCACTGATCATTTCATTCTTTTATTTTTTTAAACCATGTATTTTGATGTTTTTCATTTGAATCAAGAAGAGAAGTTTACGTTTCAAACGGTTTTGAAAAAATACCGATGTACAATTTAGATATGTCAAACGACGAATGTATTGTTTGCCGAGTATGTTTGATATAATCCCATATGAAAAACATAAGTATTTGTTGCCTCAATTAAAAACTTTGCCCGAACTATTTGTTAACTTCAAGGAAATTTTTAACTGAGGCATCGAATCATGAAACAGGAGATTAAGAAATAAAAGAATCATCATTTATAATCGTGCAGAAAGGTCACTGATCATTTCATTCTTTTATTATTATTTTTAACTGCACATTTTAATGTTTTTTTATTTGAATCAAGACAAGAAGTTCATATTTCAAACAGCTTCAAAAAAATACTGATGTACGATTTAGATACGTCAAACGACCAATGTATTGTTTGCTGAGTATATGTATGATATAATCCCATATGAAAAACATAACTATTTGTTCCCTCCATTAAATACTTACCCGAACTATTTGTTAACTTCGCATACATTTTTAATTGAGGCATCGAATAATGAAACAGAGATCAAGAAATAAAGGCATAGTCAACATTTATAATCATGCAGAAAGGCTTTTGATCATCCCATTTTTAAAGGTAAATTGTTTTGTTAATTGAGAATCTACTCTCATTCATCGATCTGCCCTTCTTTGTCTTCTTTATCGGCAAAGAAAACATAATGATTGATGCGTATGATCTCTTGTTGTCATTACAGTATCTACTGCTCTGTATTAACTGGACAATGACCTTTACAGCACATAATCCTTAAACAATATCATTAATGAGAGATCTTTATTAAGATGGTCACTGCATCAAAGCACCACATGCGTTTTAAAATGAGTTCAGAAGCCATCTGATGTTTTCTCTTATCCAGTAAAAAATTATATCTCAGTACATGATAAAGTGAAGACCACAGACCATTGGTCAAATTAGTCTTATTGTTTCATTATAGTAATATGAAAATAAAATATATAAACCTTGTCATTTTTATCATAAATGCAAAAGTCACTGACTTGGTGAATTCGATTCTTATATAATATCTTTTAAGTGCTTGTACTGTTTTTACTTGGACATGTTTTCATTAGAAAGTTCTTGTTTTCAGTCCTTGAACAATATCATTAATGATTACTGTTTACTAAGGCCATCACTGTTACAAAGCACCACAGGATAACTCGCGAGTTTTAAAACAAGTGTTGTGACGCCATTTGATGTTTTCTCATCAAATTAACATTTTATTGGGAATCTATTCTACAATACATTCCTCTACTGTTATCTTTATTGGCGAGTATGAATAACAAGTGAGGCGTGCAATCGCTGGTGTTTACAATATCTACTGCTGTTTGGACAATGGCCTTCATACATGAAGCTCATTGACAGATGTTAATTTCCCTATGGTCAGCCTCATTTCCCTATTGGTAGCCTCACTAATTTGATCTCGTTGATCGAATCTTGCCCTCCG
Source organism: Margaritifera margaritifera (assembly GCA_029931535.1). Classification (NCBI taxonomy): domain Eukaryota; kingdom Metazoa; phylum Mollusca; class Bivalvia; order Unionida; family Margaritiferidae; genus Margaritifera; species Margaritifera margaritifera. The sequence continues at coordinate 2,851,390 of JAQPZY010001467.1, read as the reverse complement.
TCTGTTGTCAACTGGAATAACCTGACCAAAGCACTAGGCATATTCAATTAGCATGTAAATAACACTAGCTATGTGGTTTTTTAACAATGTATATCATAATTAAAACGAGAATGAATTGTTTATTCAGTGGTGTTAATTGATAATCGAATATAATGTGCCCTTGTATGTCAGGTTACTGAACAATACAGATTACACTCGCCCTGTAACCTCTCTCTTTCTCTCTCTCTCTCCAAAAGCTACAAATAAAAACTGCTCCGAATACATATGATCTTACACACAGACACAACATTGTTTCATCTCTCTCCCTCTCTCTCTCTCTCTCTCTCACACACACACACATACACACACGCATTCATTAAAAACAAGTATTTTTGAGTTCTTTTATTTTTTTTATTGTAATTTGATAATGATGTTACTGTTGCTGTAAGAATACAAGTTGCACTTAACTTTGTGACAGCAGGGGCTCATATCGTTGCGTACAATTTACCGATAAACAATACCTATAAATAATACATGTACATCTTAATCATTTTGCCAACATAACACACCGTAACAGATACAAATAAGTATGATCTGAATACACATGATCTTCCACACTGCCACAACATTATCGTTTCAGCCATCTCTCCTCTCTCTCTCTCACTCTTTCGGTCACTAATAACAACAAAAGTCTTTTTCAGTACTTGTATTTTTATTGTAATTGGATCCTTGAGTTGAGAGAAGAATGAGACAAAAAATTTACGTTTATTTTGTACGTTAGTACTGTAGGTCTTCGAGTATCGCGTGTCATGTAGACCTAGTTCGGGTTAGATCCCTTTATTTTTGTACATGGTCAATACTCTAAAATAATTATTATTTATTTTACATATAATTTTTTGTACTCTGAAATGAATAATTAATTTTTCCTGTACGAAAAAATACATGAAATACGGTATCACATTGCTGACTTTTCCAACTGAGAGAGATAGGCTGATAGCCTCATGACTGTCCGAGTATACAAAGCATCTGTTGTCAGTAGAGTGCTATCCTGAAGACTGGAGGATAGTGTGACAACTTGCTGGGCTGAGAAAATCGGGCCTAATGCATACATTGCTTTGCTCTGGCGTGACACTGAACGAAGGTTAAATGAAGAGAAGGTGGAGCGAGCTGGCCAGAATACAGCTTTTATGACATCATCCAGAGAACAATAATCAAGATGGCCCAAGATGCAGAAAAAGCCATAACCTCATGGGCTTTGATTCACATGATGGAAAGATCTCTTTCAGTGAGAGACTGATAAGCTCTTTTGATACAATAATCCACCTCAAGATGGTGGGTGCCACAATATCAAATGTACCTTTGCGAGGGAGAAAAAGACGATTTTGACCATTTATTTTTCCCTTTTGATTCAGCCAAATAGAAATGTAAGGCTCTAACAGGGCAAAGGAATTCTATCTTAATTATTTCTAGCACATATGTGACTGAGACTAGAGATTTCAGTTGGTTCAGGCATTACCAAAGGTATCTGATTCTTGACCAGAAAACTGGGTTGGCAAAGAAGTGAGACTGAATCATCAGTGACACTGAATTGTAGGCAACCCTTTTCTGCAGATAAGCATGAATTTCACTCCTTCTCCTCGCTGATGCTTGGGACAGAAGGAAGACCATGTTTATGGCAAGGTTCTCAAAGGAACCATTACTCAAATGTTCATAAGGTTGTTTCGATAATGACCAAACAACACATGATGGGTTCCACCTAAGCATTCAAGAACAAGAGACTGGTCTTTGAAGCTCAAAATACTTGATTAGTTTGGCAAGTTGTGGGTCTTACCCTATGGTTTAGTCCATAGAGAACTTAAGGGCATTGGAGAGGAATACTCTATAGAGATTATTGGTGGAGACTGAGCAGTCTTTTTCTTTGAAAAGAAAGAGAAGAAAATTTACAAATGCAGTCAAATGGGGGCAGATTGGATTTATGTGTTGCTCAGTGAACCACTTGTCATCATAAACCTTGGAGGTCTATTGCCTTCTAGCCTGGATGATGCAGTCTGCAATCCTGCTCAAACCTGGTCTTGGAAGATAGATCATTTGATATGAGCCAGACATAAAGGTAGAAAATCTGTGGATTGTTGTGCAGGAGGGACCCTGTGTGCTGTAACAGTAGATCTTTCCTCATTCCCTGGTGGCATCTACCAACAGGTTGAGGAGATTGCTGAAATAAGACTGTTGGGGCCACAGACAGGTACTCATTCTATGAAAAACTTGTAGGAGTATTTTGAGAGGTGGAAGGCGTAGGCATAAAGTTGATCCCACTTCAGACTGAGGCATCCAATGTCCATGCACTCTGGTCTGGAACTGGGGAGACATAAAGTGGTAGCTTGGTGTTCACCCTCGCGGCAAGCAAGACTACCATTGGCCTGCCCCACAGCTGAGAAAGTCTCTTTGCCACCAACTGGTGCAGAGACCATTCCGTGAGGACTGACCACCCATGTTTGGACAGACTGTTTTCCAGGATATTTCTCTGGCCTGGAATGTTGTGGACTCTGAGTGACTCTCTCCAATGCTGTCCATCTGAGGAGGTTCCAGTCTTCCAAGCACAAAGAAGGGGCACGAGTGCCTCCTTGATGTCTGAGGTACACCACAACCATAGCAATCGTAACACAGTGGTTTTTTTTATGAGATTGACGCAACCCTGTAGTGCTAAGAAAACAGCTCATATTTCTTGCCTCCCAAGACCACAAGCCTTGAAGGACTACCCCCTCGGGCTCTATGTCAATGCCCAAGCCCAAATCTGAGGCATCAGTATACAGCAAATAGAAGTTCTGGGGCATGTATCACAACACTGGTCAGAAACCTGTCCTGATTTTGCTACCAACTCATGTGGTGACAAAACTTGAATCCCAAAGGAATCCAAGTTGAAATGGGGTCCATGTGAGGTCTCCAGGTTGCTTGCAGCAGAAACTGGACACACCTCATATAAAGTCTTTCTATGGATCTAGATCCACTGCTGTAATAAGGGTCCCCAAGAGAGATAGGTAGAGGCAAGCAGATAATGAAGACTTCTCTACCACTCTTGTTATGAGGAGTAAAATCAGTGTGATTCTTGTCGGAGGAACAGTAGCACTTCCCAGTTCAAGAAAGTTGCCAGCACCCAAGAGTGAGTGCTGCTTTCTGATGCAAGGAAAGCACAGTCATCTTCAACTCGCTTTGGTAGACCTGCGCCTAAGTCAATAGGGTCTAGTTTGCTGGATGAGTAAAGTTCCCTGGATAGGGACTCCTGAGCAGGTCTCCATTGCCTGACCAGTCACTGACTGGTTACTGGACACCAGGCAGGTGCTGATTACATCCTTGAACCAGAAAGTGCCAATAATCCCTTTTGGGATCAGAGGGGGTCTACCTGAGAAGAAGAGGAAGATGCAGCTCTCTTCTTCTTGCCACTATAGGTGTGGCACCTTGGCAGCTTTCAACCAGATCCCACACCTCATCTGGACACAAGACACAGAAAGGACATCTGTCCATGCGAGTACACTTAGTACACACCGAACAGGTGGGGTGAGTATCCCAAGCTGCCTTCTGATGGCCACATTTGCCAACTCCTTATGGCATGCTGAAGGGCTGAAAGAAAAAGTACACATAACAAACAGACAAAACAGGAACAAATTTGTAGGGGGTAGCACCTTTTCTAACACCGGTACCAAGAAGGGGACACAATTATAGAAATTCTTCTTGCTTCATGGGCGCACCACCTCAAAACAAACTAAGAGGGGACACAGATAAATGTAAAAAAATGCAAGGACTGGAGAGAAAATGTCAAGTACAATGGATATATTTGATCTAAAATATGCTGAAAGACACTAGAAACAGCAAAAACTTCAAGCACCTGGAGACATGTGTAATACAGAACCAAGTCCAAGGAAATGAAGGATGATATTCCAAATGATGGAAGTGACTGATGTATTAGACTAGGACTATGTTTATCTTTGTTCTAGACTAGACCTCCAATTTCTAACCAGAGGAGGGAATTTACTTTGGACTGTGGACTAGCCCCACAAAAAGTGAAAGCAATGTTATAATAATAGGTAATGTATTACTGCTATAACAAGTCCTTTCTCCACTGGGTGATCCTTTTTTGTGTGGTCCTTAAATTCCTGGTCGGCAGTAACCATGAAATTCATGAAAATTGGTACCCCAAATATAAAAGTAAAACCACAGTCCACTCCCTGCATTCAATATCAGAATTCTTTGTGCACAAAATTTTACCTATGTCATTCAGCTAACATGTGGACCTAACCTTCATAAATATACCTTTGAACAGAATCTTGAGACAAAGATTGTCAAAACCTAACACTGTTCCTTGTAAGAGAAGGGGCCTTGGTGATTCAGTGGTTGGTGTGCCAGACTTACTACCAGAAAGGTGTGAGTTTGGTTCCTACAATGTGTCAACCCAAGTCCACCACCGTGGTGTTTCCCTGGGCAAACTTTACTCCAATTGACTCAGCACTAAATAACCTTCATGTCTTGCAGTACTGTAACACACCAAACCAAACCAATTTGTTGTGAGAGCCATTACTGACACTCATTATGCTTGGCCAAAAGGCACTCTGGTACCTTACCATAAATACTCGCATATAAGCCGGGTCCAAATGCAAACAACATAGACCCTGATCTGCCGTTACATAATGCCCCGGCAGATCAGGGTGTATGTTGTTTGCTATACTAATTAGTCCTTACAAACTGCATAGACCCAGATCTGCCGGCGCGTTATGCGATGGCAGATCTGGGTCTATGCAGTTTGCAGTTGGTAATGGCCTATATGCAAGTATATGCGGTATGTAGGTGAAGGATTTGCTGATATGGAACATTTTCACTAAGGTCAGTAGCAGATGATTTTAAGCCACAGTGGTAAAAAATTTACCTGTGTGGAGGGCAAACTTGCAGCTGGTTCTACATACCATATATACTCACATATAAGCCAGGTCCAATTGCAAACAACATAGACCCTGATCTGCCATTGCATAATGTGCCAGCAGATCAGGGTCTATGTTGTTTGTTCTACTGAATAATCCTTACAAACTGCATAGACCCAGATCTGCCGGCGCATTAAGCGATGGCAGATCTGGGTCTATGCAGTTTGCAGTTGGTATCAGCTTATAAGATAGTATATACGGTTGAGCGAAATTTGCCATTTTCAAGTAGTCATACTGAGACAAAATTAGCATACAACTACCTCAATTACACACTGACAGAAAGCATGTTTTCTGCTATTTCTATTTATGTAATTGCTTTATATTTGCTTGACATTCAATAAATGTATCTCAGTTGTCAAACAAGCAATATAATCAATTAGAAAATACTTGTAAATCAGATGTCTCTGATCTGGCCACCAATGACATCGTCTAAAAATGGTCTATATTCGACAAACCTGCCCTAAATTTAAAGAAGATATAATTTTTTAATTTCTTAGCCTTGCCTTGACTAGTGGATCAGTATATCCTCCACTGTCACATAATTACAAGCAAATATTAAATATAACTGACGTGAGTGTTATTCTTTTCAACTCAAACACTGCATTTTATTGGAAAGCATCTGTGAAAAAGAATGTAAATTATTTGAAAATCACAATAGAACCTCATAAACCTCCATTAGTATTCACATCTATTACATCCGACTACGTCTCACCTCTTCTATGAAGAGCCATGGATGACAGGGTGCTCCAAGCAAGGAATGTTTCTTGAGACCATGCTCAAATATTGCTTTCAAACATGGACACAGCCTGTATGAAGATAAACAATCAAAAATATTTTATGTAACCTTGATGAATTTTCAGAAATTAAGCAAATTCAGCATATTTGCTAAATAACATTTTCACAAATAATAATTGGTTAAAATTATACTTTCAGTGCATCAAAGTCCCTACCTTTGATCAAAATATTTTTGATGACTGTTTCCTTGTTAATGTGACTTCACTTTTAATCATGGGATACCAATTTTCATGGGTTTTGTGGCTGCTACAAACCACAAATTTAAAGACATTATGAACAATGATTCATCAGTGAAGACAACTGGATTCCTTCCCCAATCCACAAATTTAAGAAGCAACAAAATGTATTTTTTTCCCCACCAAACCATGGAAATTGATACCCATAAAAGTACTTTTTACTTAATTCATAGTAAATTCATGAAAATTGTATACTTGTTAAAATTGTGCCTTACAGTATTTGCTTGAAGATTGAAAACTTGAAAAGCTGAGTATATACAACAATTATGTAACAACTTTGCCATGAGGTAAGAAGCACATCCTACGCAAAGTTCCGAGTCCTCTGAAAAAAGAATTTGTAATTTTGAGAATAATGAGGATGTTTAACACCACATAAAGATAGACCTTATCAGTTTTGACTTTATTAATGCAATAATCTTGATATATAAACCTAAATTTAAAAGAAAATAAAAATAAATAAATTTCAATTTGTTTTTCCCTCTAATCTGTAAATCTGGTTTTATCTGTAGACTGCACGCCCGTCCCCCCCCCCCCCCCCCCCCCGCCCCCAAAAAGGGGGACGAGTTATAAAAGAACTGCCTAAACCGGATTTCACTATACTACAATATAAGAGCTATGAGTGAGGGTTTCCACAGGTTACTGCAACCAAAATTTCCAGACTTTAAACCAACTAAAGGCAAATTTTCCCTGACAATTGATTTCATGTCAAACACAGACACGCACACTTTCCATTTTAAACATACAAAACAAAGGAAGTTACCATATTTTTCTGATGATAAACTCATGCTTGATGATAAAACTACCCCCACTTTTATAAATTTTAGCCAATTTGTATGTTATGAAAGCAATGCTCTATGATAATCCTACCAACTTTTCAATGAATTTATGCAACTGGCCCATGGGATCAGCATGGAAGAATTATTGTTATTAAAGTTAGCATCCAGAAGATTTTAAATGGTTCAAAATGCATAACATATTTTCTGTATGTTTTCAGACACTGTTTGTTTATGGACACAGACATGTTCTGCCCCAAATTATTTTTCAATCCTTGTAATTTTCCGACGTAATTTTAAAAGAATCTGATTTAGGCACTGATGTTTTTGTACACAACTGTAGTTGTACAATGATAAGACAAGAGAGACAGACCAATACTGCTTGAGGAAAGTGGAGGAATGGCTTGCTTATCATCAGAAACAGCCATGACATATGATGAATAACATTTGTTTAAAACTTTATTACACTTAAATGCAAAGTTCCTTCCTACAAGCCATGAACAAAACCTTAAATTATGGAATTTAACCTGGTCTCAATACAGAGCAAACCTTGAATGCAAACTTTAATTGCAAACATTTCCCCACAAATTGTGCAAAGAATTAGTTATACTGGGTAAAAATATGTAAAATAAGGTCAGGCATACATACCTGCCAACCTTCCAGACAGTGTTGGGGTTTTTTCAGGCTCATAGTGTTTTGTAATCCCAAGGAGGGGTTAGTGCACGTGTCTCTCTCTTTTACTTCTTTTTTCATAATATTTATTGGAAATCATGTTTTTCTAAACATGACTGTGTCAGAAGGTTTGGGAGTCAAGAACTATGTTTTTGTGTGACATGTCATGATCTGGCAGGTATGGACATAAGCTACTTAACACAGAGAAGTGAAATTTGAATGCAAAGTTCCTTTGTATGAGCCATAATCAAAACTGTAAACACAAACTTTAACCTGCAGTCTACATCAGCACATGCTTCCACTGCAACCACTGGGGTTATAGCATAAGTTCTCCAGAAATTTGTACAGGTGAGCTAAAAAGGAATATTTTTTACAAACAAAAATTCATGCTACAAAAGAAAAATGTACTTACGTGCCCCTGACCAGATCAGTGATGGCATCGGAAACTGTGTCATCCCCAGCTGAGGAGTAATTTTTACTTCTTTCATCAAGCAGTTCTACAAACTTGGCTGGGAACCAGCCCCTCAAACCATTCAGTTCCCCCACCCAACAGTGTTCATCCTTTTGAGAGATTATCTGAATAGGACACACAGGAATGACAATGTAGAAGTGCGTATAATCAAATATTTTTTTCAAACTTAATCGCATAGCAGGGCTCAAAACAAGTGGAATGGTGAGCAATTTGCTATGTAAATATACCCCTGACTCTCCAACTTCCGACTCCTACCCAATGATGCATATAAGTCTAAAATACAAACAAGAGACCTAAGTGGATCTGTGAACACTCACTTAACTGACATCTGCCTAATAGCCAAACGCAAGAGCAGTTGGCTAAGAAATCTGGGTCAGTAGAATGTTTTCTGTTGAAATTTCTTCCAAATCTGCTGATTGCATATGTTATGAAAAGAACTATTTCAAGGTTTCTCTAGTTTTTCTATCTTTATTCATATTTGATGGCAGATCAGCATCATTTGTCCAGTACTGAAAGGCCCTATGCCACAATGCTTGGTGTCAAAGTTGGTCAAATCTGTTCAGTTTGTTTGTGATAAAGTTGTGCAAATGTGGTTCAACTTTTAGTGGTAGATTGACATCATTTGTACAAATTTTAAAACCTTCTATGCCTGGATACTTTCTGTCAAATCTGATCAAATTTAATTCTGCAGTTTCTGAGAAGAAGTTGTTTAAATGTTTCTCTTTTTTAGAAATGGCGGCCATATCTGATGATGGATTGGCATCATTTGTATAAATCTGAAAGGTCTTCATGCCAAGATGCTTCTATCAAGATTGGTCAAATTCTATCCAGCGGTTTTGGAGAAGAAGTCATTTAAAAATGTTTCTACTTATAGTAACAGTAGCCATATTTGAAGGTTGATCAGCATCATTTATAAAGACTTGAAAGGTCTTCATATCAAGATGCTTTCTGTCAAGTTCAGTCAAATTCTGTTCAAATTTTTTAGAGAAGCTGTTTCAAGGTATTTTTATTTGTAGTAATGGCAGCCACATTTGATGGCTGATCAGCACCAGTTGTATAAATTTGTAAACCCACTATGCCAGGACACTTTCTGTCAAAATTTGGTCAAATTCTTTTGAGCGATTTTTGAGAAAAAATTATTTAAATGTTTTCAAATTTTATTAATGGCAGCCTATTTTATGGCAGATCAGCACCATTTGTACAAATTTAAAAGGTCTTCACGCCAGGATGCTTTATGTCAAGTTTGGTTACATTCTATTTAACAAAGTATTGAAGTAATTTAAAGGTATTTCTAATTTTAGTAATGGCAACTGTATTTTCATGGCAGATCAGCATCATTTGTAAAAATGTGAAATATCTTCATGCCAGGATGTTTTCTGTAAAATATAATCAAATTCTGTTCAGCGGTTTTGGAGACACAGTTTTTGAGAAGTTGTTTAAATGTGTTTCTAGTAACGATGGCCATATTTTACGGCAGATGGACATCTTTTGTACAAATTTGAAAGATCTTCATGCCAGGATGCTCTCTGTCAAGTTTGGTCAAATTCTTTTCAATAGTGTTTTTAAAGAAGTCATTTAAAGTTTTTTTTCAGATTTTTAGCAACGGTGGCCATATTTGAAAGCGGATCAGCATCATTTATAACAGGAGTCCCTCGAAGAGACTGAAACTCTACTGGCCAAAAAGAATTTCCAGGAATCCAAGATATGATGGTTTCTTCTTTTTTAACTGCTGAAATGTTGAAACCATCTCCGATATTTAAGCTATAAGAAGATTTTCAAAATGGTGGCCATATTGGATTAAAGTTTAACACCATTTTCACTCACTTAGGACCAACTTGACATAATAAGAAGTCCTTTTTGAAAACCCCATGTCAATATAACCATCCATTCTGGAGAAAGAGTGGTAAAAAGATTTTTTTGTGATGAACATCATAGCAGCCATATTGGATATAAGATCGGCACCATTTTCACTCAGGATCAAACTAGATGTCATGAGAAGTCTTCTGGTGAAAACCCCATATCGATATCTGACCATCCAAACGAGAGTAGAGATATAAAGATTTTCAAGATGGCCATCTTGGCAGCCATATTGGATGCAAGATTGGCACCATTTTCATTTAGGACCAATGAGATATAAAGTCTTTTAGTGAAAATCACATGTCAATATGACTATCCATCCAGGAGGAGTAGGTAGTGTTAGCAAAATTTTCAAGATGGCCACCACGGTGGACATATTGGATGTCAAGTTGGGCATAATTTTTATTTAATTCCAATTAGAAACCATAAGAAGTCATCTGATGAAAACCCCATGTTGACATAACTTTCCATGTAGGAGTAACAATAACAAGATTTCAAGATGGCTGCCTTGACAGCCATATTTGATGCTAGTTCAGCATCATTTTCTTTTAGGGCAACCAGACATCAAACAAAGTCTTTTAGTGCAAACCCAATGTTTTATATGAACATTCATTCAGTAGAAGTAGCGATAACAAGATTTTCAAGATGGCCTTTTGGTTTGGCCATACTGGATGTTCGAGCGGCACCATTTTCGTTTTGAACCAACTCAACCCTGGGATGAATGCATTTGTAAAATTTCATGGGAATCCTTCTAGTAGTTGAGAAGTTGCAATAACAAACTTGTGCTAAAGGGTGGATGGACAATGTATGACAGAGAACAGACAACAGGTCATCCCATAAGATCTACAGGTCTATGACAAATAAATCTAAAAACAAGGGTAATAGCTCTAACAAATATTGCAGGAGCAAAGTTATTTGTCAATATGCACATCTTCCAATGATGACCATAACATTTACCAAGTTCCATGGTTATCCATCAAAAAATGTGAGACTAGTTGCATTCACAAGGTTTTGTCATACACTGCATTCAGCTGCAAATCAAAAAGGGCAATCATTCTTTTAAAACTGTAGGAGCAAAGTTATTTGTCGACATGTGCATCTTTAGGTGATGACAATAAAATTTACCAAGTTTCATGGCAATCCATCAAAAACTGTGGAATTCGTTGCGCTAATGAGATTGTGTAATGTACAGAGGGATGGACATATGGATGGACCTACCTTTAATTAACTTTCTTTTGCTACAGAAAATTGATTAGCAATACTATTTTATGTCACGGTAAACTGGATTAATATACTACACATGAATACTAAACACTGAAAATAACTTGAAAATACTGACTTGCCATATAATTCGTTGGGTCTGGCAAAAATGAAAGAGAAGCATCAATAAAATTACTCTTGGTAAATCTTTTTTGTTCACCTCTAGTATACAACTCCTGAGATATTTAATCAATTTGACATAATGACAAAATGTTGATTTTTTCTTTTAAAGACTACCTGACTATTTTGTAACAGTCAATTTATCAGAAAAATAGTTGACACTGAAGTTGAATGAAACTGTTATGCTGACATGTATGCAATTGCAACCTGCTCTCTAACTGGTTCAACATCAATATTTGCAGCAGGAAAATCTATAATAAATTCACAGAAACAATGAAGCAACTCCGATAGCAAGGCACTCTTTGTGACTTAAAAGCTAACAAAAATTAAATTAATGATTGCTGCACAAAATTGTTCAATTATGTTGTAATGGACATAACAAGCTTGAACAGTGAAATCTGATCATCAGCAAGAGTTCCTTGAAGGGACTGACGCTCTACTGGACGAAAAGAATTTCCAGGAATTCAAGATAAGACCATTTCTTCCTTTTAACTGCTGAGTGTTGATACCATATTCTTCGGCGATAACAAGATTTTCAAATTAGCTGCTGTGGTGGGCATACTGGATGTCAGATTGGCACCATTTTCATTTAAGACCAAGCAGATATCATCAGAAGTCTAATGGTGAAAATGCCATGTCATAATGGGCATCCATTCAGGGGGAGTAGTGACAACAAGATTTTTACAACAGCCGTCATGGCAGCCATATTGGATGTACAACTGGCACCATTTTCATTAAGGACCAACTAGGTATCATAAGAAGTCTATTGGTGAAAACCCCATGTTGATATAGCCATCCATTTGGGAGTAGAGATAACAATATTTTCAAGATAGCCACCATGGTGGCCACATTGAGGGTGAGTCATTTTCTTTTAGGACCAAGTATATACCATAAGAACTCTTCTGATGAAAACCCATGTCAAAATGACTTTTCGTTTAAAAGGAGTAGCTAAAACAAATTTTCAAGATGGTCACATATTGGACATCAGATCAGCATCATTTTTAAGATCAACAAAACATTATACGAAGTCTTTTAGTGCAATCCCCATGATGATGTAAATTTTCATTCATGAGAAGTAGTGATAACAAGATTTTCAAGCTGGTCACTGTGGCAGCCATATTAGACCCCAGATCAGCACCATTTTCATATAGGACCAAGAAGACATCGTAAGAAATCTTTTGGTGAAACCACATGCCAATATAACTTTCCATTCAGGAGTAGTAGTGATAAAAAGGTTTTAGATGGTGGTTATGTTGGACATCAGATCAGTACCATTTTTATTTAGGACCAAGTAGTCATCATAAGAAGTCTTTTAGTGAAAACCTCATGTTGATATGACTCAGGAGGAGTAGCAGTAACAAGATTGTAGTGAAACCCCATGTTGATATGACCATCAATTCAGAAGGAGTAGCAATAACAAGATTTTCAAAATGGCCACTGTGGCAGCCAAATTGGATGTGCAAGCAGCACGATTTTCATCTAGGACCAACTAGACCATGGGATGAATGTGTGTGTAAAGTTTCATGGCAATCCTCCGAGTAGTTTAGGAGGAGTAGCAATAACAAACTTTTGGTAACGAATGGACAGATGACAAACATTGGATGGCGGACAACAGACCTCATATACTGTACAATATAGCTATACCCTAATCTAATCAAGCTTACAGTAATGACATCATTCTTCCTGAAGCCCAGTTCATCATCATCATGCCTCTCAAAGTCTAATAAAGCCTTAGCTCTCCGCTGCCTGTTTCTGGCTACATTCACGTAGTTCTCTAGGTCTTTTGCATGACTCTCCATTGAGTAGTCTGCTTGTAGTATCTGTCAAGTATAAAGGTCATAACATGGTTGCTGAGACAATTAACTGATCACCACCATAAAAAAAAACAACCTGGCATAATGATCAAAGTCCTGTATAAATGTATCTGGCAAAGGAAAGACGTGGAGTAACAAGCAAATTACAGGAAATATAAAGTAGATAACATATTTTGCAACATTAGATGTACAGTCAATTTTCATTATAACACCAGCTTTCTGTCACTGTAATGAAATTGCCACTGTAAAGATCAGGGCATCTTTCCACAATAGTTACTTCCCTTTTTTGTTATAAAATTCAAAAAAAAAGTTAGGATTTCACCAGAGCTGTAACATTTTCTAATGTAACCTTACACATAATGATTTATTTCCTGACCTTATCAATATTATACAACTTTGACTGTTTCATAATTTTAATATGGTAACATGGAAAATGTGGTGTACAACATAACTGTAGGTAACTGCATCATACTGTTATGACACAATATGTATAAGGCTATAATGTTAGAAATACAAGTCGATGCATGTTTTAAACAGATTCATTGAGAAAACTCTTGTGTTTCATCATGTGATAAATAGAATCTAACATTATTAACTTCTTTCAAATTAAATTAATGAAACTCATTTAATGATTTCAATGTTTGCTAGCAAAGGCACATAAAAAAGATTGAAACCATTCAGCCTGTTTCATAAACCTTACTTGAAATAAGCAATCACATAGGATCCTGTATTTACTATCTTCTTTTTTTTAGTTATTATCTAAAGAGATCTACTCCAATCAATCTGCAATACTGTGACATGTTTTTTTATCCCTGTTACTAATTGATTTTAAGCAAAGAAAGCTAGCATGACACTTCAAACAGCCAGAATCAGTCACTCAATGCAGACTGGGTATTATTACAGCAGCTACATACGCATGTCACATTTCACTTCTCCAACAAGTCTGGCATTGTGAACTCCAAAACTTAACCATTCATCTAAATTGCAGAGTTTCTAGTTATTTTTAGACCAGGTAAAGTTACATTTGACTTCACCAATGTGTCTGGCATTTTGAACTCCAAAACTCTACCCTATGTCTAAACTGTATTTATGCAAAAAAGCCACTTTAATTTTTGAAGGTGAGAGAGAGAGACTCAACATTTGAAATTGATATTTATTTATTTATTTATTTATTTACTTATTTATTTGAATCACCTATCAATTTTTTCTCAGACTACATTACAAGTACATGCAGTATGATTGAGCACTGCAATTTTGCTTTTGTGGGTGAATTCATTTCCAGGCTATATACTAAACTCAGATGTATTCAACCGGATTCTCAGTTTATATGAACATTGTTTCTTTGAAGTTTTTAATGCTTGCACATTTTTTGGATAAACACCAAAAGTCTTGTGATAGAAAGTGAAGCAATCAACATCTATTTGTGATGATTATGGTAGTGCTTTGAAACAGTGACTGCCATAAAGCTGGGGATAGTCAGGGAGATGGTACATGTATATGTTATGCCTAGATAATTTGCTCAGGCATAGATGGGAATTACATCAGCAACCAAGCTGGCTCATTGTTGTGTATTACATGTACGTAACTATGAGAGCACTTGCTCCTGTTTCTTTGACTACACTGGCCATACAATCAAATGTATTCAGAAATAAGTACACAGTGTAAACTTCATGGGATATTGCTGGAAAAAAATGTGCAAATTTTCAAGGCTCATTTCCACTTGGATAATTTTTCTTCATTCTACATTGGACAAAACAGCATGTTTAGAAGCTATACTCACTTCAGAAGAAAACCACCTCTGAAATGAACAGTTTCCAGTTAGCTCATGTGTTTTGCACACTGCTTGTCCCCAGCTAATGTGACACTTCAAACAGCTAGAATCTGTCATTCAATGCAGAATTGGGGTATTTTTAGAACAGCTACATATACCTGTCACATTTCACCTTGTGAACGAGTCAGGCATTATGAATTCCAAAAATCAATCATTCATCTAACATTTTATTTATGAAAACAAAGCCACTTCAGTTTTTTTTAAATCTTTAAATGAACATACAGCAAATACTGTATGGGATCAAAAATGAGAGAGAAAAAGACAGACAGACATTTGTAATCTACACTTGAGAATTACATGTTATGATAACTCAGGCCTTGAATGTTCTCGATTTTGCCTCAATTATTTATTTCCTTTATTAATATATTTATTTTTTATTTATTTATTAGAATTACATATCAACATTTTTTTTCTCTCAGACTACATTAGGGCTGTTCCAGTAAAACATATATCCCACGGGGGGAAGGCACTTTCAAATTCAACCAACCCACAACAAAAGCAATTTTAAAAATTATGATCCACAATCTGATGTGTTTTAATTGAAAAACATTGGCCCCTACAGAAGCGTATTTTTTTACATAATTTCTGTCTAGATGTTAGTGGGCGGTAGAAGCAATTTTAATTTTGGGCTGGGGACAGAAGCGATTTAAATGACAGCTGACTGGAGGTAATCTATACTGAATTCTTATATATCATATAATCCACTGCATATTTTTATTCATATTCATTCTTAATAATCAATCATCTTTTGTTCTTTTGTCTGTCAGCCACGTATATTTCTGATACTGTGAAATCATACATTTTCTTGGTGTCTTATTATTTATAGATGTCGTGGTTCAGTCACTTATTTCCTACTAATTTAATATCCATGAATATAGATTTTATAATAGGAATTTCTATTATAATACAGAAACCAGGAATTTGTATCCTTACTAAACTGTCATTTGTTATGACTATGTATGTGTGCTTATTTCAGTGATCGCTATGTTTTGCTTCAACTTCTTTGTTCTTAGGAATGCTAATTTTGATTTGCATGATAATTAAATCTTGTATTGCTTTAAATGTACTGTCAGATGCTGTGATTTCCTTTTATGCTTTTTTTAATAAATGTATTTGTAAATAGATATTACTTGATTTGTCAAAAAGAAAAAAAAATTAATGCCCGTGGAAGTGATGTCGCATTATTTCTGCCTACTTTTACACTATATAATTTCTTGTAAGAAAAATATATCTTCAGTGACTGAACAGATATGTCTTAGTTTTATGCCTTGCATGACTAATATAAAATAAAAATAAAGAAATATAGCATGTCGAACATTGTTACATCATTGTCCCTACTGATCAGTCAGATGATCATCATCATCGCCAATCAGTTTTCTACCATCATCAGGTCACAATAAATTAGTTCCTAGATTTTCATCCCAACTTCCCCTCACTGGATATAGTTAAAATATTTGATACAATGGCTGTCGTTATGAAAAAATAATAACAAAATTTTTAAAAAATAAAAATTCACAACCCACCCTAAATTAAATGAAAAAAATGGATGAAAATCTAGGAATAAATTTTTTGGCCCCAATGTACTCTTACCACCCCTTCACTATCAGAATCAAAATAGTTCAAACACAACCCCCTACAAAAGGTTTTTTAAAATGCCGTCGAGAGGTGGGGGGAATATACTTTTTACTGGAACAGCATTTACCTATAGAATGGCCAAGCACTGCAGTTTTTTTTTGTTTTCTGTTTAACTCATTTCCATGCTACAAAAATTGAGCAATTGACATCTGTCTGTGCTGATTATTGTTGTGCTTTGAAATAGTGGAAGCCCTAGGACAGGGGACATAGCTGGGTACATGGTACATGTTTATCAGTTATGCAGAAATCAGGCACAGATGGGAATTTCATTGGCAAACAAGCTGGCTAATGATGTGTATTACATGAACACAACTATGTGAGCATGTGGCTCTGGTATTTGATAAAGTACATGGTCAGAACTTCTGTGGGAAATTGCTGAAGAAATTTTTTTTAATTTTTAAGGTTCAATTCCACCTGGATAATTTTTTCCTCATGCTGCATCATATTTATCTATCAACAAAGTGGAAGAGTACTTCACGCAGACAAGGCAGTGTGTTAAATTTTGATTACGAAGTTGTCAATTTTTGTCACAGGTACTGCACAAACTTTTTTTTCTTCTTTTCCTTGAAATGTGTAGAGTAACAAAGTTTGTGCGACAATCAAATTTTTTGGTATTTCAAATTAAAATACAAAAACAGCAGTAACAGTATTAATGCACTCAGTTTTATACATTTGTATGGCTCTGAAAAGCACACAACCTTATTTGAAAGAAAAAAATATGGACAAGATATTTCAAGTTTATTTTCCAAAGTCCCCACAGCTTCTTAGGTTTTTTTTAGCTTCTTTAACCATTTTCTTTTCTGCAAGAAACCAAATGATAAAAAATTATTGTATTATTTTCTAATTTATCAGCAGGTACACTACCATAAATTGCCATTAGGTCTGGTAATTATAAACTTAAATAGATACAAATCCAAACCGGAATCACTAAGACATCTCGACTCTGTGAACTGTGGTTTGCAAATTCACTTGTTCATTGGATAAATATAAAACAAAAGAGTCCCTCAAAGGCTCTACTAGTTGGTTAGAATTTACAGGAATCCAAGATAAGACCATTTTCTTCTTTTATACTGCTGAATGTTGAAACAATCTCCGATATTCTTGAGCGATAAAAGATCTTCAAGATGGCCATTGTGGCAGCCATCTGGGATATAAGATTGGCACCATTTTCATAAAGGTCCAACTAGATGCCATTAGAAGTCTTTTGGTGAAAACCCCATGATGACAAGACCATCCATTCAGGAGTAGTAGTGATAACAAGGTTTTCAAGATGGATGGTGGCCATAATGGATGTCAGACTGGCATCATTTTTATTTAGGACCAACAAGATGCCATAAGAAGTCTTCTGGTGAAAACCCCATGTCAATTTGACTTTCCGTTTAGGAGGAGTAGTGACAACATTTTGAAGATGGCTGCTATGGTAGCCATATTAAAGGTAAGATTGACACTTTCATTTAGGACCAACTATACATCGTAAGAAGTCTTTTGTTGAAAACAAATTATTGATATGACTTTCTGTTTTGGAGAAGTAGTAATAGTATTTCAAGATGGCTACTTTGATGGTCATACTGGATGTCAGATTGGCACCGTTTTCCTTAAAGACCAACCAGACATCTTACAAAGTCTTTCAGTGAAAACTCCATGTTGATATGATCATCCATTCAGAAGGAGTAGCGACAACATGATAATGGATGTCCAAGTGGCACTATTTTCATTAGCAACTAACTAGACCTTGGGATGAATATGCGTGTAAAGCTTCATGGCAATACTTTAAGTAGTTTTGGAGTTGTAATAACAAAGTTGTGCCAATGGACGGCCAAACAATGGACAAAAAACATCCCATAAGCACTTGACCAATAGAACTAAAAATAATGAATGACATCTTTGAGCTCCTCTGCTGTGGATAAGCAAAACACAGAGTTGTAGTGGTTTGGACTCTATTACAAACATTTCTTCAATGTGACTTCAACAATGGGTGGAAGAAACATATGAGAGAGAGTAAACTGCACCACCAAAATTGGTGCAAGAAAAAAACAAAAAAGAACTACCAATTTTCCTTTGATAAAACTTTGAAGCACTTCATCTTTTATAACTCTCTCTCTCTTGCTCTCTCTCATTTCCAATCCAATATTTACTGTGCTCATACAAACATTCATAAAATTTGCAGTGGTTTTTCTTTTCTACTTTTTTTTATAAATACAATATTGGTATATGTATGGTAGGGTTTTGGAGTTTATAATGCCTGATTTGTTGGTGAAAAGAAACATGACATGTACCTGGTCTGAAAATAGCCTCAGTCTGCACTGAGTGACTGATTCTGGCTGTTTAAAGTATTGCCCTAGCTGGGGACAACTGATCTGGGAAAAGCATATACTTCAGAGGCAATTTTCTTCTAATGTGAGTGTAGCTTCCAAACAAGATGTGTGCTACCCCGCAGTGATCCTGACAATGGCAGACCTGACAACCCTAAGAAGACCATCTCAGTAAGACAGTCAATATTATTCCACAAGTTAGACAAAAATGTTCAGTATAGTGTAAATGAAATATCATGTACTGCTATTGTTGACTTGGAAAACATGCATTGGAAAAATGTGAACTCATGGTGCGAAGCCAACATTATGTTTAACTAAAAAGTTCATAAAGTAAAATTGACCTCCAATTCAATTTCAGAAATTGCAGTTCCAAACCCCATGGAGGTGTTGGTTGGTTGGTATGGGTTTAATGTCATTTTTCAGCACATGATAGGCTATACATGGCAGCCAGTATATTTGGTGGAGGAAGAACCCAAGAATACCCTGGGAAGAACCACTAACCCACGGGAAGCTACTGGCAAGCTTTCTCACATACCCACGTTGGCCAGGCCTGAGACTCGAACCCACGCAGACAGAGGTGAGATGTCAGTGATCTGTAAAGGCGAGCACCTTAGACCACTTGGCCACCCGGGGACCCTCCATGGAGGTGAATGGCTTCTTAATAGATCGCTCTACTTGACGTAATCTTTGCTTTTTTCTTAAGTGGCAACGGCAATCATCTCAACCTTCATAAGCAATACTCAAATCAATATTACATGATGTCCAATAAACCAATTTTTGGAGTAAAATATGTTTCTTCAATAATACTTACCTAATCATAATACCTTAGGAGTACTACCACTACCTCGCAAATCGAGCCCTCCCTGGCTAAAATTTTTAGCTATGAAAGCTAAAAGTTGTCTGTCAACATAGGTGGCAGTCAGATACAGGGATTGGCAACAAATCTTGTGTTTGCTCAGTCATCTGGCATACACAACCAAGCACCAAACCATGTGGTGGTCTAAAAAGGTTTTTCACCTGAACTTATAAATCAATTCATTTACCTATTTATTTACAGGAAAACAATGAAAATCAATGCCTGCTCAATCAACCATCATTCACATCCGTTGAAATAAGTTTATCATCAGTATTGCCAGGAGTCTGGTCATTGCCATATACATATACCACTCCACCTCCCTTTCATTTTAATCCTTTTTAATGTCAAATCAGAAATGCAAACAGCAGCTTCAAATCACTCTGATATATACAGGCCACTTGTCATTGTAATGCAAAAGTTACATGTACAGCTGTACTGTTGTTGAACACTGACTGGAACAGAATCATTCAAGTTGTTGGGCTGGAGGTATTTGATATTATAATCAAACATAATACTCCCAGTTTTTGCTTTGCAGTAGTGTAAAGTCACAGTTATATACATAAGTTTCAATGCATATAGGATGTATTTTATATATGTTTTCCTCCATCTTTTAAAGAATGACTCAACTGTTTTTATGGAGATCACTCTTTACCCAAGAAATTGAATGGTTACTCCAAAACTTGATCTCAAGTACATTACAAGGTCAATACCCTTGAACACCTGTTTCAATTTCTGTTAAAGTATTTTTCAAGCTTAAATACATGTTTCTTTTTAGCAACTCCCAATGTCTGATTTATGCAGTCAAAAATCACACCCTTTGGACACATCCAGCAAATATGAATTTTTTGGAAATACAGTGTTTCATAAGTTAGTGTGAGTGTATTAGCAACAAATTAAGTAGTTGGATTCAAATGGAATCTAGCAGAACAATTTTTAGAAATTATGCTTCTCTGTGCACATTTTTGATGGAATTACTATTATGGATACAATAAGATTGGCTGGTGAGTACACGTACTCTAACTATTTACACATCAGTTGCCAACATCCTTATACATGTATATGTACCAATGAGAGATTCTTTGCCCCCCCCCCCAAGTTAAATATGTAATAACTGTTTTAAGTATTTCTCATTTAATATGCATCAAGTTAGTAACTGCATCACTGAAGTCTGTAGTTTGATACTACATGATAAGCTATATATATCACTATGGCATTTTGTGGACCCCAACCATTGTGTTGTAGCTGGGTTTCACTGTATGTACTGGTAACAAGATTAAATCTTAGCATAAATTACTTTCAATTTTCAATTTGCATGTATATTCTGATATCACAAAATATAATAACAATTAAATATTGCATACCTTTATAATACAATCTTATGTACGAAAACAATTTTGCATACAAAATTTCTCATTTGAAACAAATGATATATTTAGCCATTAGATACTTACAACTTTATTATTCTTTGGGTCCAAGGACTGGAAATGGCGTGCAATCTGTAGTATGGCTTCCCGAAGGTCCACCAGTAATTCTGTCTGTCTGATGTTTTTGGCTTTACCAAAGTCCTCTTCATCCTGTTCTCCCCACAACAGTATATTGACTAGGGATCGAGACCTCCTCAGGTGTCTTTTGTTAAGTTGCTGAATCAAAAGAAACGGACCAAATGATAATTGATAGCTTATAAAATAGGAGTTGGGCTTTTATTTTCCTGATGGCAATGAAATGAAAAATTATCAAAATGGCAACATTTAAGTTTTGTCTTGCTCTGCAAACTGGCAACATAGTTTCACATCTAAGTGTTGTTAAAGTTATTTTCATATATATTGTTATTCTAATAACCATGAGAACTGATGCTAAATAAGATTCCCTTCTTGATATTAATTTTCAAAATTATCAAGTTAGTTGTTCTCAAGCAGTAGTAAAACCACTAATAGTATGTGTTAAAGATTTGAAATATCTACGAGTCACATGTGTCAAACTCCAACAATTCAATAAGTCGTAATATATATCCAACACCAAAACTGCGTTTACTACTTATCTTATAAAAAAGCTATATTATGAAAGAATTATTTCTGGTTGGTGTTTTTGGTGCTTTATAGCACATCAACACATGAATGTAATATTGTGCCAAGGCAGGTAGCATAAAATGTCTTGCCCTGGAACATACTGCCGGAGCCAAACTGGACTGATCTGATGAAAGGATTCAAACCTAAATTCTTGTCACAAGTCTTACATACTAACCACTGTGCCATCGAGGCTCTTTTAAATATTATTTAATTCTATTTATTCTATGACAATACCATTTACTTCTACTTCACTGGTCAATTCATGGTCACATGACATACAGCGAAAGTACAAGTAGATTCACATTGAACACAGACAATTCAACAGCCATCATGTCGTTGTAAAAAATAGTAAAGAATGCCTCAAGTGGGCCTATAAATAGCACTGGCTGAGTCTGATGTTGTTAGCCAATCAAATTCATCAATCTTTCTAATTCTGTCCAATCAATGAGTGACTTTTATATTATGGTATTAAGAAATTCAGACAGGAGAATATCCATTACAAATAAAAGATGATTTGCCTGATTAATTGATGAAGAAATAGAATCTCTTTCATTTAGAAAGATACAAATAGTGCAGTGAAGCTATTTCTTCATGAGCTTGCATATATAAATTGTTGTTTTCATGATATATTTAAAGTTCAAATCAAATCTGGGGCTCCTATTAAACTATGCTTATCTTGCCACATAATAAAACAATTATTTTCTTTTAAGTCCGGTTTACATACGGCTTAACAGATGGCACCTAAATAATATTTGCAGATGCTTTTGGCCTCAATGGACATTACTTTGGTCAGGTCCAACAAGGCACATGTAAACCTCACCGAAGAATTTTAATTATCCAACAATTAAAAAAATGGTTAATGGCAAGAATTTGTATTGGATTAACAAGACCAGATTGTTTCTCAAATTCACTCCCATATTACCTGCTTTGGTAGATTTTTGGCCGACTCTGGGTTGACAATGGCCCCTTGATCTACCATGAGGTAAGCTAAATGCTTGCGGCGATGTGTGTCTATAACAACAGTGCTCAGTGATCCAGCTACTCGAAATGCAACCTGAAATTCAAACCATACAATGATAGGAGATCCCATAATTCATCACATCAACTTTATCAAATTCACACTCGAATTATAACTACAAAAAATACATACTGTATTTCATCTTGGTCATAGCTCTATGCACTTCTTGATTTACAGCAAATTAAATCTTAACACTTGTTGGTATACCTGATAGTACACAAAAATATAGCTTTAAGTGCAAATGTGAAATAGCTGAATGTATAACAACTAATGCTATAAGCAATGTGTGCATTGCAAAGTGACCTGCTCCCTATAATTTGCTATGCAGGGTTCTGCACAGAAGAAACTGTGTTGTGAAATCAAAGTCAGAAAACTGGGCATTCAGGTGACTTACCTCCCCTAGATCTTCACATCGAATGCTGGAAATCCAAATCATCTCATTATCATAAAGGTGTATAAAAAATGTTTTGGAAATCCAACATTCCTTAGGAAAAGTTATGCAGCTGAAACCCAAGTCAAGAGGGTGGGAAATCAGGGGCCATAACTCCTGTAAAATATATTGTGGAATGCTGGAAATCAAAATCATTCAAGGTCTCATCAATATAAAGCAGCATTCAAAACTTGTCTGAGATCCAGTAATCCTTGGTAAAGTAATGCTGCAGGTGTTACTACCTCTGATTTTCCATCCTACTTTTGTTTCTGCAGCATTGCTTTACCAAGGATTCCTGTAACTCCTGTAAATTATGTCAATGAATGCTGGAAATAAAGCTCATTAAGAGTTTCATTAAAATGTAAAGCTGAATGCCAAGTCTGCTTGAAATTCAACAAACCTTGGTAAAGCTATGCTATGCTGTGGAAACCAAAGTCAGGAGAACAGCCAATTGGGTTCAGAACTCCCATAAATGACGTTGTGGGACACAGAGCATCAAACTCATTCAAGGTCTAATTAATATAAAGTGGCATACCAAATTCAAAAAATCCTTCGTCAAGTTAAGTTGCAGAATCAAAACTTTGGAGGTCAGGCAATCAGAGGGCCACAACTCCTCTAAAAGATGAGACAGAGGCTGAAAATGTACCGTATATACTTGTGTAAAAGCTTAGTTCAAATGCAAACAACATAGACCCTGATCTGTCATCACATAATGCGCCGGCAGATCAGGATCTATGTTGTTTGTTCTACTGATTAGTCCTTACAAACTGCACAGACCCAGATCTGCCGGCGCATTATGCAATATAAAGCTGCATACCAAAATTTTGCTTAAATCAAATAAATTCCCGGTAAAGTTATCTTATGGAAACTAAATTGCTGACTTTGTCAAGCAGGCCCTAAAGTGCCCATTCTGCAATGGAGTTATCTGTCCACCTAATGGGCAATGTGTCGATAATACACTAATTCCAAGGTGTTTAAAAAGGTTCAGTGAGTGAGGAGAAACCACAAGGTTTTGAAGTTAATCACCAAAAAACACACACAAGCATTAAAAACTAAAACAAACAATGTTTGCATAAAACCAAGTATACTACATAATCAACAGAGACAAGGAATGAAAGCAACTAATGTTAACAATCATACTCTTCTGTATTTTGGATCCATTTATCATAGTGTAATCAAGAGATGTACCAACACAGATTCTTGTAACATCAACATAACACAAACAAAAGGATTGCAATTAATAATAATTTCAATATTT
Source organism: Margaritifera margaritifera (assembly GCA_029931535.1). Taxonomy (NCBI): domain Eukaryota; kingdom Metazoa; phylum Mollusca; class Bivalvia; order Unionida; family Margaritiferidae; genus Margaritifera; species Margaritifera margaritifera. Next base: position 2,827,039 of record JAQPZY010001467.1, on the reverse strand, counting down.
TACAATACAATGTGGATTAAATCATGTGTACATGAGGTCTCTGATTATCAGGGATAGCGAATTTTATTATAAATTATGTTGCTCCTAGAATACTTAGCTGATCACATTAACATCACATTAACATTAGGGAATATAAGCCTGCTACCTCCCAAATCCAGCCCTACTAAACAACAAAATTTAGCCTTTTCTGTCTGTATTACCTCCCCTTGCCAACACTAGGTGTCGCCAGTTTTTAAGCGAAGCAAACTAGCAACAAGGATGCTTGCATAGCGGGGTGGGTGGGAGGGTCTTTAAGTAATGTGATCTGGTAAGTATTCTCAGAGAGAAACAATTTTTTTCTATATAAATGAATACTTTCCCCAATCACATTAACATTAGGAGAATAGGTAATAGTAGGGAATGCTGAGCATCCTACCTATACCTCGGGTATCCTTCTAGGGAAGCAAGATTGGATTCCCTATGTGAATGATCACCCATTCTCCTGCTTAAAGCAACACAGCCTATGGCAACATGATCCATGAATGCTCTATCAGGTTAAAAGATGATTACTGAAATCCTCTTACCATCAAAATTCACAGGCGAATCCAATGAAGCTAAGAGGCTGTGTTGGTTTAATTAGGTCTGGTGGTCATCTGCACTGCAGCCACAGGACCCACCAGTTTCTGACTTGTTTCTGACTTTGTCTCTGTGAAGCTAAATCTCTAGATAAAAACTCAAGAAGGTTGACTCTTCATGCCAGCCAACAGCTTCTATGATGTCTCAAATCGAAGGTTTGCCGAGATCACTCTGATTTCATGAGCTGAATTCCTCACGAGGCAACTTTTATCTTTTGAGACATCAGAGTATGCTGTGCACATAACCCACTTAAGCCACAAAGACAGAGCTTGAGAGGTGATATCCTGCTTTCCCGCCTTCACTGGGAGAAAGAGTCATTTGCAGTTGCCACGACTTGTCTCTATGCATTTTAAGTTGTGTTTGAGGGTGCGGACAGTATCATGCATGGCTGCAGCTCTCCACTTATCTATAGATGAGAGGGAGCATATGATGACTCTCTGATTGCCCACTGATGGTAACCAGTTCTTGGCCACAAGTTGATCATCGAACACCCCCAAAGCGCACAAATCCGATGAAAAAACCGACCCATTTGCCGCTGACCATATTGAAGCCCGGCAGCAAGTGGGCTTGCCAACAATATGTACTGGCATCTGTACATACTGTCATTTCTGGTTAGGGTTTCTCCAGATGAATTCCTGCACTGAGCCAACCATGGTTGCACCACTGACACAGGAATGATCGTACCTCGTTCGTGATATTGACCTTCTGGCTGAGTGGACTGGAAAAGGGGCTGCATTAAGCGAGCATTACTCTACATCACCAACTATTTCCAATTTGAAAGCTAAAATACAAAGTGAAATTAAATCTGAACAAGTCAGCTGAAATGTTTGAAAGGCAAAATAAATATTCAGCTAACAACCAACGGGACCAGGCAATTACACGCCAAACAGGATTTTTCATTGCTTCTAAAATAAGGTCTATGTCAATAGTTTAATGCACTTCTGTAAGCGCTACTTCTGAGTTCAGGGGTATGTAGTTGTGACTTGTCTAAGTGGTCTGAACTAGTTAAATATTAAGCTGATAGTCACATTCTTACTCTGCATTAAATACTTGTAGTTCTTATTTTGTTTTTCTCCATTCATTCATTCATAGCTAGTTAAGTTTGATGATATTCTTAAGCTAATAGTTATGTGTTCAACATTTTCTAGTCAGTAATCAGTAATTGAAATAAACCAGATTTCACTAATGGAATCATTTTCGTATTAGCATTTATTAATGGCTTTTTTTACATTTTACTAACCAGATGTTTAACAATGATATTGGGATATTTTAGTCAGGAGTCTAAACCCCTATAGTTAATTGTCGATGGCTTAGAAGAAGTTTTCTCTTGAAGTTACTTTATTTTCTTTTTCATAATAAAAGATAACATAAAACTTTATGTATTTATTCTTTATTCATAAATTTTTACATTTTAATATAATGGCACAGATTTACAAAAAATACCATGAAGAGTACAAGTGCCTGTATGACCAAACACTTGGTTTGAAATACAGGAAATAATATTGTGATATGTATTGTATCATAACACCTGTACTGCGATACATACAGTATTGCCTCATACATATATCATCCAAGCCCTAGTGATGACGCAATCCATAATTTTGTGAAGACCCAGGGGTTGATATTTGGACTGAAGGGAAGGACTCGAAATTGATAAACTCTGTCATGGCAAGCAAACCAAAGAAACTTTCGTGACACCGAGTGAACAGGGACATGAAAGTAGGCATCTGTGAGATCGAGACTACTTGCATACTCATCCCTTCAGATGGAGAGTCGGATAGACCTAGCTGTCTCCATCTTGAACTTTGGCTGAAGAATGAATTAATTGAGACGATTCAGGTCTATGATCGGCTTTAATTTGCCTTTGGCCTTTTTGATAAGGAACAGCCACGAATAGAACCCCAGAGATTGTTGCTTTTGTACAATCTCCACCACCCATTGGTCGATGAGCGACAGTATCTCTGCTGAAGAATATGGTCCTTCTCCCAATCTGATGACATCTGTTAGAAGGGGAGTGGAAGAAAGAGGAGGGAGTTGGATAAACAAAATCTGCAGCCCCTCCAAAATGACTTTGGTCACCCATCTGTTTTGCAGAAATAGGTTGATTCAACGTGATCAGAACTGAAGGAGTCTGGTACCCACCAGTAGGCTGTCTACGGGCGGTGGAGGTGTTAAGTCAGCATCGGGAAGCAGGAGGCTTGGAGGTAGAGAAACTTGTTTTCTTACCTCCCCTGTAAGATTGCCTCCTAGACCGATTCGACTGTTCTTTGCTGGCATAAGGTTGAGATCTGAACAACCCTTGGGGCATAAAGATTCCTTTTGCCTGGTTCACCTGTCGTCCCTCCATTGTGGCAGGGATGGCAGGTTCCTAAATGAGGATACAGGTGGAGAGACCAGTTGGAGGGGCAGTTCCTGAGCTGCCTGCCTCTGAACTTCTTCAATTTTGCCCCCAAACAGCAATGGTGAACCAAATGGAGTCTTCCTTAAAGCCAGGGTGTGATGTCGTTTAAGCAATGTGGCACGTAAACACGTATCACAATGTATCAAGTCAAGATTGGCAGAGGCAGTCAATGCATTAGCCATTGTATGGTGAGCTGCTCTGTTAATGACTTGAGCAATTCGGGCTGTCGACTTCGAGATGTGTTAGTTGGCTGATTTTTCTGCCAGTCAGAAAATCGCCAATGAGGCCAGATCCAGCATCGAAGACATGGCAACAATGTTTCGAACCAGCTTTAATGTGGCGAGAAACACTTTCTTATCCATCTTACAAAATGGTGGGACAGACATGTTAACCGCAGTTACATTCTCAGAGTTACCTACTCCTTCCAATGAAAAACAGTAAGGTGGGGCAAGAAATATAGCAAGGTAGCTGCTTTAAATAGTAAGATGATTAAAAATACTAAAAAATATAGACAAACCTTATTTATAGTAAGTGTTATTGGATAACATATCCACTCTTTCATCAATGCTGCATTCTTCTGGCATTACAATAACTTTGAGTTCAATTGTAAACATTTAACTGCTCCTTGCAGTCAAACAATATATCAATATATATATATATATATATATATATATATATATATATATATATATATATATATATATATATATATATATATATATACATATAGCTTCAACTGAGCCTTACTTGAAATGAACATATCTACAGTATATTTTACATGTAATGCCTACTGGTTAAGAGCTCAACTGTATGTGCCTTTAATTCTTTTCAGTTCAGATGCACTGTGCTTTCTGTTGTTGCAATGAATACTATTTTCCTTTAACACCATAACAGACTCGGCAGTTTGGTTTTTTCTTATAACAGAAAAACACCTCTGACATGCAGCATTACTGTGAGGAATGGTCAATATTCCCAGCATGACATATGGTAAATACTTGTACTTTAGACTTCCATTTGAGTCTTTCTTTTGAATTACCTTATTCCACTGTTAATCTATTGTCAGTTTCTAATTCTTGTAGTTCTGACAAGTGCTCAACCTGATATTCAATAAATTCAAGTTCAACTGAATCTGTTGTACACTCATGTGACATAAGTGATGGATATCTTTCAATAAAGTACTGAACAGACTGAAATTTTGCTTGCTCTCTCTTCTCAATATCACAAACCTCCGCATGTTCTAGCAATTCTTCTTCTAGAGGAAACTTGTTTTTGATGCAAGTACAGGCAGTAATGAAATAGCTTCTTACACTGCTGTAAAATCTTTAAAGTGTGCCCTCTGACAATCTACTTTTATTTATTTTTATGTAATCCCTTGCTTCAGAACCAGTAACCAGCTCAGAATCATCTTTTTGTTGTGTGCTACCACTGAATGGAACCTGAAGTACAGTCTTATCTTTCATGGAAGCTGGCTTCATAAATCTAATTAATAAATTTGTCACCAAATCATGCAAAATGTTTTTCAATTGATGAATCAGTGGTCGGTTTTGCTGTAGAAGTAAATTAACTTTGTCAAATGCTGGAATTAAATGTTTCAAAAACAAGCAATTTAGTTTAAATTCTGCTGTACAGAGACATTTGTGAATTTGTTCCAGTCTCTGGCTCTTTTTTTCAGTTTCTTCCTCAATGTCATCCTTTTTCTGTCCCCTCTTCTGAACAGTTTTATGAGAAACATCACCTTTTTTTTTGAGCCATTATTTCAACAGTTTCAGTTTGCATTTGGAGTGATAGTTTCCTCACTGAACCAATTTTACTTGGGGGTGCCCCGAATAAATCGGTAAATTCTGATGGTTTCTTAACAGCAGTTCTACTTGCACTCACAGTAGTTGATTTCACACTTTCCTTTTCCTTGGATGTGTTTACTTTTTTTGGTTTGTGCAATTTCTCTTCATTTGTGAAAAAATCCTTCAAGGGGCCCCAATGGTCCAAGAGGCGATTCAAACACTTATCTAGTGATAACCAACATGAACATGCATGTTTTAACATTTTTTGATTTTCTTTGCTGTGAAATTCTTGATAGAATTTTAGGGAATCTTTCCTAAAGGAACTTTTTTCTAAGTAGTGAAAAATGTCAATAAGAAGATCCTCTACTTTGGGATTAAGTTTGGCAGAAGCCTTTTCTGCTGCCAGGCAAATCAAATGACATGGGCAACCCGAGCAATAACCTTTTGGCTGTCTATGTAAGAAATATCCAAATACTCCTTTGTTTTTTCCAACCATCATATTAGCATTGTCACATCCAAGTGAAATTATATTATTATATGGAATAGACCATGTTTTTATTTCAGAATAAATTTATTTAAAGATATTTTCTCCAGTGGCCTTCCCTTCACAAATAGGCACAGACAGTACCCTAGAAATAACTTGCCCTTCCTTATTGTCAAAATATCTTACCACAGCTGGATACTGCTTTAAGTCCAAGTCACTACTTCCATCTGTGGCAACAGAAAAGGCTTTGTATTTTATATTGTCAACAATGTTTTCCTTCTTTATTAAAGAAAATTCAATTACAATTGCTGAAGTTTTACTCCTTGCACAGCTATATTGGGCAGCTATTTTAGAGTCCAGGAACATTTTGACAAACCACTTGCTTGTGTGATCTGCAACACTTATTTGTAGATTATGCTCCACAATAAATACACTAAAGAGAGTTTCTGCATTCATAATGGCAACATTTAAGTCGGAGAATTCCTTTTGGGGCTCAAGGAACAATGTCATTTTCTTTGATGAACTTTGCAAGGCAGCTAAATCCTTGTGTTTCTTTGTGGAAACATGTTTTTTACAATCATCCTTCCCTCCGTGTGCGACACTGAAATGCTGACTGCATGTATTACAAAAGACAAAGGCTTCACCTTTTGCCGATCTCTGGATAACAGGGAAAAGTTGCGTGTATTCTGGTTTGAACTTCTGTGCCCATTGTTTTTGTTTAATCTTTCATGGTGGCTCATCATCGGAGTCAGTATCATGAGCACGTTTTCTTTTCTTGGTCGCCATATAACACCAGATTGGAACAAAAATGACTAATTCCGGAATGGATATGAAGATTTTTACTGAAATTCGTAAGGGAAACAGGGGAAATCATAATGGCCTAAGTTACCGCTGAAATCGTAAGGCTTATGCCAATATCATAAGAGTAGGCAAATCTGCATTCTTATCCAACACTGGGAGTTCAGTATGGTAGGCGGTGGAATGTGTCCTGTACCAGTACAACAAGAATGTGTCTGGTACCCGTCTTTCTGAAAAGAAAGCTTTAGCATTCCCCAGGTCACAGATACGTTCGAACAGCCGATTGTTAATTTCCTTGAGTTTTGCTGACTGGGGAAGCTGTCAGAAAGAGGGAGACTCTTTCTCATTGTCGATGTTGACCGATGTTTTGACTTTACAGTCATGCAAGGTGGTCAGGGGTGGAGGGCATTCTAAAGCCGGCAACACCCAATATATCTCCTCAACGTCAGGTTTAAAACTAAACTCCACCCTCTACATGGTTGGATTGAGTAGGGCTGTTGCTCAGAAGTATCTCCACACTCACTGTGTGAATACTCTAGGTCCTCGTCTGCTTCCATTCGGGATTAACCATGCCCTGAGGTAACGATAACACGAAGCCATCATCCCTCAAGAAACCACTGCTAATACCCTGCAGGTAGGCAGTGAAAATAGGGAAAGCTGGCTCTGCCAGGTGATTTTGTCACACCTGGGCAGGCAGCTGGTTAGCCACGAGAATGGTCGGCCCCAGTTGTCAGATGTGTGGAAGCCAGAATGGTCGGCTTTGATACCGGTCATGCCGGAAGCATGACTGGACAGGCGGATTTTCCACTACCGTCTCTGTCACAATCTGCATGTGTAACCATCAGCTTTGCTATACGGACGGATCTTTCACTAAGATTCCTGTCCTTATATATATATACAAAGCCATATGTCTGGCTAAACAGTCAGATTTATCACTAAGATCCTCGTAATCAAGTCTGGGTTGGGATGGCTGGACAGCCAGTATGGTTCCGGATGGCGATATGGTACTACATGCTGGATTCACTGGATCCAGAAAATACCCCAATGTGCCTGGTCTTACACCCACTGGACTGTCTAAAAATGGAGGAACAATCACCCATTGTATCCAAATTATGTGCGGGAGTAAAAGATGGAAATAGAGGTCAAATTTGGCCTGAAGTCAGGAATTGTGTTGCTGTGCATATGTTGCTGAAAGGCTGGCATATCCAACTGTAACTGCAACATATCTGCATTAGACTTCCCCAATCTGCTGATGTCACAGTGGTGGAAGGCGTCGTCCTTCTGTTTTGGGGTTGGGGAGGAGACCGCAGTAGCATCCCCCACAAGACTCACAACTGATTCTGTAATCGGATGTATACTTATTACATCTGTACTGGTCTTGCATGCTCTTCCCCTCTTCTCTTTGCCTTTTATTGATTTTTGCAGAATGGCTGACGTGTCCTTGGACCACAAATTGCACACACTTCAATGGGAAGCAGAGGTACATTTGGTATACGCCAGGCAGAACTCATGCATGTCTACACTTGCTTTGTATTTCTTGCATTTACTGCATTTAGAAGACATGTTTCTGAAACGATAAAATGATAGAAACAATAGATAAATTAACACGTCAGTGTGTGTTAATAATTCACTAAATAACACCTGTTATAAACAGACTGTGCAAATTAAAGACAGTGTGCGCAAACACTTGAAAGCATACATGTATCAATGATAGAATTTTGTACCATGCGGTCTAAAATAACAAAGTCTGAAAAAGTGATAAATTTCACAAAATATCTGCCTAATTAAAAAAATAATATATACCACCTGTTTATGAATCAATACTAATCCAAATAAATCCAAAAATTTGATTGGATGGCTGGAATTTCACAAACAAATACTTGGATTTAAAGGAAGGCTTATTCCGTATGATGCTGTGTATGGAAGCAAAGCTTAAAAACGGGTAATGGTGGCATGGGGAGGTAATGGGCAAGAGTTACAGCCCTTTGTCTATATGATCTAGACAGAAAAGACAAATTTTCATATTTTAGTAGGGCTGGATTTCAGAGGTAGCAGGCTTATATTCCCGAATGTTAAGGTGATGTTAATGTGATCGGGGAATGTATTCAAAGGAGAAATTCAAAGATGTAATCTTTCACAAATAGTAGAGAATATGGAGGGGATGTATCATAGGACAAAATTAAAATAACAGTTATGTTATTGGCAATGAAATCAGTTTATTAGTTACGCCCAATGGTTTCTGAGCAAAACTGGACAGCTACAAGTTTTATTGCAAGTCTATAAGGCTACAGAAAATGTCAATTTGAAATTTGCTGATTTTAAAGTGATTTTTGTTCACTGTCCCAAATTCAGCAAATTTAAGCTCGATTATACCGTTTCACATTTTTTAAATAATATTTTTATATATATATATTATATATATATAATAAAAATCCTTACTAGGAATGCACTACTAATGAGCAGTCCATCCATCTTCCCACACACACACACACCTCAGTGACATAAGGAAGTTTTTACAGGCAAAAAGTGAGGAGGGGTTTATCTCATCTATTTTACTGGGGTTTTTTTTCTTCATGCTGAGAAGCCCATTGGTTTTTCCATTATTTTATTCCCTAAACATTTAACTGCATACCAGTAATAGATTTAAGTCTTGGGACAGGAAAAAATAATTCTCATTTCTTGTGTCTGAAGACTTGTATGCATGTAAAAATATAATCTTTTCAGTGTCCCAACATTTACAGACACAACACATTTGAGACATAATTGGCAGGATTGCCACATGTTACACCAGCAGTGACCAGCTCTTGTTCAGTTATCAAGTCAAAAACCGTTATACAGTACTGTGATTGCTTTTGCACTGTGATTTTGAGTATATATTTTCTTATATATAACATATGAAAATTAAAATAATGATAATTCAAGATTTTCTACTATAATTCACATTTTATGACAGCAATCCAAACCAATTAAATGTTGTACACCCTGAAAATAGCTCAGGATAGGAGTGGATTTTGTCAGGTGGCATTATCCCCATTTGTTGTGCAACATCAATCCAACCAACTGTTTTAAAATCTGAATGGAATTTAAAAGGACAAAATATTTCTCATTATTGTAGTACTCAAAATGGCTCAAAAAACCAATCGATATCAGACTGACCAATCATGGGCAGTTGAGTAAGGTATGCACAATTAATCGAGTAGAAACAAAATTACCATAGCTGAGTATACATGTCAGTATATCAAGTCACTTACATCAAAATAAACTATCACTTTACTATTACTAGTAGTTTGAAATATGTTCAAATCATTAGTTCTGTGACTTGTTTATAATTTTTTATAGGCATCAAGTTCAGTACAATGGTGCACATGATTGGAAACCAAGGTGTTCATCATTCAAGATGAGTTAAACATTTTCATGTAAATGTGGTGATGCCATTATGTAAATAAAGGTCACTCACCGGAAGCAATGAACCTTTCCTAGGAGCTATTTTCACTGTTTTATTGGTACCACATTTTAACAATTAAGGTATTTACATTTTGAAGGCAGAAAACTTTGTTATTACTGATGAGTCATGACTGCATAAAAGCACAACAATAAACTAGTCTAGTGCCAAAAAAAGGGAGAAAGTATGGTTTATTGTTACAAAACGTCCAAATGAAATTTAACGTATGTTAAAAAGAAATAAGAAAATGGCAGATTAAAAATGAACGTCTTAATTAATTTTTCAGACAATTTTTATATCAACCAAATGTATAACAATCCTATATATTAAGTGTTGGTAGTAGTCCCTTAACATCTGGTAAGTCATGAACTCTAAAGTTACAATTGAGAGAATATGCCAATTGGCATGTTGGAGAAGTTGTCAGGTGTCCACAAAGTTATAGTACATGAAAAAACTTATTATGATTTTATGTCTCAACTTGTATAGTGTCCTAAGACTTGCATTTATTACAGTAATATTTTACTAGACATAAAAGGGGGGGGGGTGGATTTACCATTTCACTTTTAAATTATGACTTAAAAGGCTCACTAAAAACAACACCATGAAATTCCATCTGTCTTTAACCTTTGAACATTTGGACTTTTATTGATAATCATGTCCCAGGGAGAGGAATGTGAAACAAAAAATATGAACAAAAAGTTAACAGTCAATTCAAATTAAAGTTAATGGTTAGCAGCATAACAACAATTAATGCACATCAAATAGTGCAGAAACTCTAAAAAATAGATATTTGTTATCTCCCTGTATAGTCCAATGGAAAGTAATTTTACAAAGCATGGACAGTTTGGTAAACTTACAAATTCCATGTATGAAAATATGTCTGGAAAAAAACACATTACTATACAGCAATCTGTTAGCATTGTCAAAATGCAGTACAACTTTTGGCAAAATATTGATAGGTTGGTAATTTGTCACGAGATCTTTAAATTTTATAGCACTAGGATTTCTACTGTAAATGTTGGGAATGTAAATGTTTCTAATGTCTGCAAAAAAAGATATTTAAAAAGAGAATGGAATTCATCATCTGAATCATCCAAGCTATATAAGAAACATTTGTAATTAGCTTTCTCAATGTTGAAGAACCGACAATATTCTATATTTAGTCTGCAATTTATAGATCTGAATCTACACAGGCATAGTAATTAAAAAAAATTTCTACTTCCAAACACCCAAGAATTAACTATCAGTGCAGCATCTAGTGATGATTAGGGAGAGATAACAAAAAAATCACGGATTGTGGAATGGTCCCATTAAATACGAATCTCTTATGGAAGTTTACTTTTTATTTATCCCTATGTCTTGTCTATATTTTTGGGGAAGATATAGTAAACTTGTATTAAAACACAGGAACTAATGCAGATAAAGTGGAAAGAGTTTACTTTTTTGATGCCTCTACAACTGCATGAGGAACAATTTCCAACTCACCTCTATTAACTCATCAACATCTTGCACATCCCCTGGTACATCTGATAAAGCATTGAAAATTTGAGCCGAGTTGTCCAGTGTCTTCATTTCTAACTCCTGCAAGATAAACCATAAGACATTGTCCAACATGTCAATGTAAATGCTGTATAACAATGGTTCAAGACAATGTCTATGCCTGACAGGTACACCATAATTCATGTAATTTTTTGTACACTCAAAGTTCTTGTACCATTTATCTTGAAGTCCTAATTAATTAAATGTATAATTTTTTTTGTACATTGAACATCATATTTTTCATCAAATCCTTTAAATTTTCATACAAAAAAGTTTCAATGTGAAGATTTATGTTTGCAAAAAAGATTGAAAATATAGCGGAATAAAAAAAAAAAAATAATAATGATTAAAATCATACACAATTAAAGCATTGTTTTGTTATTTTTTAATTTTTATTATTTTGTACACCTCATATTTTGAATAGTTCATATTCAAATGACTTCAAACCAAGTATACTGAAGTGCAATTTGGATATGTCAAATGAGTAATGTATTGTTTGCTAAGAAACATGTTTGATCAAATCTCATCTGAAAAACACAAATATTTATTCACTCTGGGCAAGTATTTAATCGAGGCAACAAAGAGATAGGAAATGTTTTTGTGCAGCTTATACTGCAGAAAAGGTCTTTTTCATATTATTGTGTTATACTTCTTGATTCTTGTAGCTCTCGTCATTGTCCTTGTCATTATCCATATTTTCATGCATGAAACAATTTATTATTTTTACTTATTCATGCTGACACACCCTCTCTGATTAAGTTCATGCTACAATAAGGATTGTTTATAATGTTTCATTGGGGACTGGAATTTTCATCATAACCGAGAAACCTTATATCTAAATTCATAGGTTATTTTTCAGAATGTTGTATCCATATTGATGTACATGTCAATGACGTTGGACATGCATGTAGTAAACAAGTTTTATCACTGTTGAAAGTATCAATATACATATACCAGTCAGAAAGCAACTGTCAATATTCATCTGTTTTTTTATTAATCTGAGATTCTGTTTGGTAAATTTCTTAATGACATGCAACTGCTCATAAAAAATATCAGGTGTGTCACTCTAAGCTTGCAGGTGCAGGGTATTGTATGCTATGCTATCTAGGACTTTGCTGGCTCTGGGTACAACAGATGGTACTAAGTAATCACTGTCCTCATCACTTCCAGTAGCTTTCTGGCAATCATTAATTTCACAAACAATATCTTCAATTGTCGGTATTGTCGATGTGATAATCTCACTATCAAAATGAACATAATCCAATAAATCAACATTCTTGCTACCAGACCAAAGAAGGCATAGCACATCCCGTGAAGTAGCAAAGGGAACATCATTATCATCATTGTTTTCACTGGTAATGACATCTGTTTGCTCGCTAAACCCTGCCTTACAAAACAATTTGCAGCACAGCCCAGGGAAACATCAAAAGCATACTGATTATGTTTATTTCACACTCAATATTTTTGTCAAGGCTTGCGAGGTATATTAAGATTAAAGCACATCAGTACATTGATTTCAAAATGAAGATGACTCCTTAAAACACGAGAGAGAGAGAGTTACTTAAAGCTGTACTCAATTATTCAAGTATAGAACAATAGCTAAGGGATATTTCTAAATTAGTTGGTCAAAACAATTAAAAACAAAGCATTTCTTGTCATGCTTTAATTGCACTGAACCAGCAACTGTGAACTGTGATTTTAAATTACTTATTATGAATGAGGTGTGATTATCAGGCTTTTGTTATCTAGTGCCTTTGTTATACCTTTGTTATTTTAGCCATTATGAATTAGGTGCGATTATCACACTTTTATTACCCGCCACCATTGTTATTTAAATGACCGCCATTGTTTACCTTACTTTGGCTTGTCTGGTGATGAAAACATAATAATTGAGCTAATTTTCTCTGACAGACCATACAAATTAGATGCTATAACCAATTAAACATTGTAAGAATGGAACGTTATAACAAAGTATTTGGACTATATAGCAATTAGGAATTTGGCCAGGGAAATTAAACTTGAACGTTCTAACAAAGGAAACATTGTATCCAAGAACGTAATAAACAATCTTAACTGTATAATTATTTTTTACTTTATGCTGACTACAAGTCAAGTCAACTTCAAAATATAAATGTGTCCAGTGAAATGTATTATATCATGTATTTAATATCATACATTGGTTATAATCTCTCACAAAATATTTAAACAGGAGATAACTTTATTAAACAAAATAATTGTTTACAATAGTGTAGAAAGGCCTTAATCTCATTTTCAAATGAGTAATTGATTTTTTAACTGAGAATCTACCCTTATCCTTTGATTCCACCCATTTATTATTATCTTTATCGGCGAGAATGAAGAACTAGTTATGCATGTGATCTCTTGTCATTAAAATATCTGCTGCAGCAGCTGTTCATTAACAGCAGGACAATGGCCTTTACAACTCATAGACATAATCCTTAAACAATATCATTAAAAAAAAATCATCATTTATAATTGTGCAGGAAAACCTTTTATCTTCTCATTTTGAAGGAGTATTTATTTTCTTAAACGAGAATCCACCCTTATTCTTCAATCCACCCTTTTATTGGTATCTTTATCGGCAAGAATGAAAAACGAGTGATGAGCAGGACGACTTTTACAACTATTAAACAAAGTCCTTAAACAATATCAATGAGTAACCTTTACTAATTTGCTTACTGTCACAAAGCACTGCAGTATAGCTTGCATGTTTTAAAACAAGAGTTTGGAAGACATTTTATGTTTTGTTCTCAAATAAAAATGATCTAAAGTGAAGACAAGAGACCATTGATCAAGCAGTCTTATTGATTCATTATAGTAAACAAATGAAAATACTAAAACCTTGGCATTTTCTATCATAAACAAGGAAGTCACTGGGTGAATTCAAGTCTTGGATATAAACTTTTTTAGTGCTTGTACTCTTTTTTCTTATTTTAAGATACATTTTGAGTTGATGTTTGATTCTTGGATGCAACTGGATTTTATTTACTGACAGTGCATATCAAGAACATGTCTACATTAATGAAATTTTTCCAACCACTGTCAAAGGAGAGACTTTGTTTTAAAGTTTAATACCATACTCTGACTTCACAACATTTTGAGTTTATTAAATGTATATAAATATTTCTATACACACCTCTCCCTCAATAACTCACACACAATGGGGTTAATAAAAACACTGATCACAGATTAAGCGAGGGTGCCAGTTACTGATGTACCTCTGAAAAATTAAGAAAAGGATGGGCTTGTGTCCGGTGAATGAATGATGAACACAATGAACTTGTTCACTTTTCTGTATAAATCACTTTTATTTTCAAGATAACCAATCCTTGAAAGATTGTTTAAAACATTATGCCAAGAAGTTTCAAGATACATCACATGTGTACCAGCGAACACTGTGTATTATGTCAATGCTTTCTTGCATGTGAATGTGGATACATCTAGTGTTAGTGTTGATTCAGAACAGAACTAGATTCATTTTTTTAAAAAAGATGGACAGTTATTTCGAGAAACAGTAATGTAAAAACTCAATTTTCTATTGTTTTATCAATAAAATATTTAGGCTGTGATTTTACTACCAGTAATCATTAAAATTCTGCTCATCCTTGAGCAAACCTCAGAGTGCCAATTCAGGAATTTTAAGCTCACTACAAACTTTAGAACTTGCTTCTCCATAATGAACCCTATCTGTGAAACTAAGCTTGCCATGCACTGAGTATGCCTTTCACTTGGTTCCCTTACTATCCTTGATCACATTTGCAAATGAGTAGAATAAAGCATTGACTAATGTTAGCTACTTTAATTATGTTACTACAATAATATCTTAAAAAGTGTTTGATTGCTCAATTGAAATGAGTTGACATGACATGTGACTGTTACTGCTAGCTCTATAGGTGGCAAGGGAGGTGATTATATAGCATGCCAGAAGATTTTCTTCCCTCTGATGTTTTTTTTGAAGCCTATATTATATACAGATGACGGAGACAAATTTTTATCTTCCTGGAAAAGCTGGATTTGGGAGACAGCAGAAGTTATTTTCCTAACATTAACATTTTGGGGTGATGAATTCAACAGAGAATGCCTATGGTATCTACATAACTATAGAAATCAAGTATATTACTGCAATATGTCTTCATTTTTATTTTATAATAATACTTTTTGTCAGTAAGGAAATCTGCCATTAATATTTGTCAGTAAACTGTAGAATATTTGACAAAATTCGTTATAATAAGTATATCATCTTTCCCTTTTTCCCTTCTCTCCTTCTATTATTACATGCTGTGTACAGCCTAACAATAAAGATAACTTGTGCCAAAAAAAAGGTCTAAATTGATACAACAACCATTTCAATAAAATAATGAAACTGATTGTAACCAAGTTGATCGTTTTAATGAGGACTGTACTTCAAATTATTTAATCAATATGTGTGAGATGTGTATGTGTAAATCCATCATAACGAATCAAGGTAAAACAACCACTTAAATAATTCTCAGGTTAGATGTATTATGTCTATATTATTGTATGGGTAAAGTACCTTCATTTTAAGCATTCCTATGGTCATCTGGAACAGGACTGTAGATCCTTCATAAAAGAACAAGTCCCATATGCGGAGAAGAACCTTCATGTGTACTACACTTGCAAACAGGGTGAGGAACCAATGCAAGCTAATAAGGGATAATTCTGAAACATGCATGACATGCAATGTAAGTAAGAACATCAGCATATCCAAAAGTCTTAGTTACTACTTTATAGTATTCATGCACTAATCGAAAAGTAATCAAGACATGTCTTATAATAAATGTTTCTTTCTTTACCTTGAGAATTCCCATCTTCAGGCACATGTACCATACATACTAGCGTATAAGCCAATACCAACTGCATAGACCCAGATCTGCCAGTGCATAATGTGCTAGCAGATCTGGGTCTATGCAGTTTGTAAGGACTAATAAGTAGAACAAACAACATAGACCCTGATCTGAAGGCACATTATAATTATACGCAAGTATATATGGCAGTATCTTTAAGTACAACATACAGTTCAACCACTCTTCACCATCAAAGAGATGGAAATATGAGTTGGACAAATCAGATCCTGACTGGATATGAGGAGACAACCATACTGAAGGTTGGGATCTGTATGTATGAGGAATACCTGTGTTGCACCTAGAGCTGGGGATCATGGTTCCTGCAATTTTTTGTCCATGTCCCCCAAAACTTGACTCCTGTACGCCCTTGGGCGTGCTTTTTCATCAGGGAAAAATCAAAAAATCGGTCTATTTTTCTTTAGTGCACATCTGTCCATGTCTATGTTGCCTCTAGCAATGGCCAAACTAAAGGGAATAAAAACTTTAAGATGGCAGCTAATTTCCATTTTAAAACAACATTTTTGGCAATCAAACATTCAAGGTTCGTTGTAGTCTGCTAAGCGCAATGCAAAGTCACTGATGGCCCTAGTTTAATGTATTTCAAGGTTGAATTATTGTCAAAAAGGACTCATTTTGGGGCTGAAAATCTTGCAGAAATACATAATTTATCATTTAATCAATGGATTATTACCGGTAGTTTGAAAAGAATTAAAAAAAAATCTGAATGATTATAATGAATGCTGGTTGATAATGAATGAAGGCTGAAGTTAAATGAGAGCAAGATCAGGAATGGAAAATTCCATAGTGCAGCTCTTTTCAAGTGAACCAGATATTCAAACATGCAAATGTTTTTTTCACGGTTACATGAGCACTTGATAAAACATTTATAACAATATGTGTTCAAGGAAAAGATAATAATGCTGTGCAAATGATAAAGTTCAAGTGGATAAATTGTCAAAGAAAATAAGATTATCTTTTTTTAAATCACTATTAGTGCATAAAGTACTATCTTGCACTTTTCCTCATTCCTTTGAAATTGTGTCTCCCACAAATTTGGAGGACAGGGGAAAACATTATCTCCAGCCCTTGTGATCCTAGATGCAACATTGGAAT
This sequence comes from Margaritifera margaritifera, assembly GCA_029931535.1. NCBI lineage: Eukaryota > Metazoa > Mollusca > Bivalvia > Unionida > Margaritiferidae > Margaritifera > Margaritifera margaritifera. The sequence goes on along the minus strand of JAQPZY010001467.1, from coordinate 2,809,980 downwards.
ATTGATGTGTGTATTCATCTATGATACATAACTGAGTTCCCATTTGACATACGGCTATTTAATCATTAATCTTTTGTTGTGTGGACATGCAAAAAGATCAAGGGAGATAAATGTATGAGAAAAGAAACAGCAGATAAACTGAGTTGTTGGTAACAACAGATGCAATTATGAATCTGGATGCAACTCTGGATCAGAACAAATTTTATAATTTAGTACAAAAAGTCTTGTTTGTGACGAATAACCACTCTCCTCTGGTAGACTAACAATCTTCATATGTAACCTTTTGACCCATACATTCCCTTGAATCTATGATGATCCCTGTTGAACCAATGCACAGTTTGATAATGAAAACTTAAACAATAGGTTAATCCAGGTTGGTGTAAGAATTGAACTGCTGTCTCTCACATTTATTTACTGGTAAAATAAACATACATAGTCATAAATTAAGAGATTATACAAGGCAAATAAAGATAACTGTTGTACTTGTATCTCCAATTAATGTAGCAAGGCCTATGTTTTACCCATTGAGATACATAAAGACCTCAAGACCAATTAATGTAGCAAGGTCTATGTTTTACCCATTGAGATACATAAAGACCTCAAGACCAATTAATGTAGCAAGGCCTATGTTTTACCCATTGAGATACATAAAGACCTCAAGACTTATGATAAGATTTTTTTTACAAATTCTCTGGAAATAAGCAGCTAGAAAAGTCTGAGTGTTCTGATGTCAGAAATATCTGATTACATTCCAACTAGTAAAACCATTTAAATGATTGCAGAAACTTAAAACACTTTTGTGAAGCCATCAATAATGACATAAATGATTTAGTACACAATTTTCACATTCACATTCATGAAAGCTATACTGAATAAACCATTGCATAAAATTACAATTCCGAGGTCATTATTTTTTTAAAAAATACATACTTATTATGAATTCATTTATTTTTTGTGGGTATACATTTTTGTGATTTTGCAAAAAAAATGACTATTTCATAGGTACTTAAATTTCTGGATCTGGGATGGGGCCCTACTGTTTCAATAGATGAACATTTATTTGTTCACTCGGTCTTTAACTTGATGGACTGTGACAAACCTGAAATCCACAAAAACTGGTACCCTAGAAATAATAGTGAATTCAGTAATAGCTTTTCCGCAGTAACCAGCTGAAGGAATGAGTTCATATTTACTGTGGCTTTGCTGAATGCATGTAGCAGTTAGAGAATTAGGGGATAGATGTCTTGTATTTCAGGACATTATTGGTGGTTTTACTGCTGCAAATTGAGTTTTACCGATGCCACATTAGCAGAGCCAAAAAAAAACATATTTATGGCAGTAAAACCACCATTTATGTCCTCAAATCCTAAAACATAAAACTGTTGTCTCCATCCTAAAACACTACTACAAATTGTCAAAATGTACAAAAATATGTAATTCTCCATGGCACCAAATCAAAGGAAGAATCATGACATCACAAGCACATTAAAATTTATGAGTTTTTTTTATAGATTTTACTCCCACAAATTATGACATTTGACCAATCAGAAATGATGATATATATACAATGAAACCCCTTAAAACCAAAAACCCTTTGAACCAAATTTATTTTTCCATTTTGAGAGGTTTTCAGTATACAGGGGGTTTTGCAGATGTGAACAAATGTCTTTTTATAAGCACCTATGTGACTTGAAAGAAAGAGAGAGAGAGAATGTAATAATGAGAGAACATCTGTGTATTTGTGTAAGAGTGCATAACTTAAGATAGCTGTTTTCTTTGTTGCCTTTTTTAAAACATTTGATGAACAATGTATGTTCCTTCCGAAAATTACATCTGGCCACGTGAATAAATACAGTTGTTCCACACAGAAATACAGTGCTCATCTCAAGAAACATTTAAAGAACAAGATACTTTTATAACTTTGCTATTAAGTCCATTCTAATTATGAATGATAATCCATAAAGATTAAATACTCTGTATAATTCATAATGTTCCTATACCTAGTTTCTTCAGCTTAGGTTTTGGCACATAATCATACTCTTTGATCAGACTAATTTTATCCTGCAAGGATAGTTCACTCCTATGATACTTAGCTGGTCATTCTGACATCCTGACATGCGAGTGAAGACAAATGACAGTCATAGCTACTTAAATACATGTACATAATGATTTTTCTCCTTTGAAAATCAATTGAGTGATCTGACTTTAAGAATACTGTTTTTTGTCAGTCACCATCGGCAAAGCATCAAAAGCTAGGCCACACGCCTGGTTAATAAAGATCGGGTATTTAATGAAGAAAGAAAAACAACAACAACAAAAACCCCGTTATATATGAATCATTTATAAAAACGAATATTGTCAATCACAATTGGATAATAAGCAGATAAATATAATCTTTCTTAAATGGCTTATCTACAAGCATTTAGTTGTTAATAATTTACCTTCAAAGTTGGCTCTTCTTTTATGGTACACAGACTTTGGATTAGACTATTGTTAGACCTAATCTGTGTCAGCACGAGTGTCAAGTATTGTTTTAACCTTGCATACCCTTGGAATTATTTTCCCACTGATAAGCCTACAACAGTATTTGCTAACCGTAAATGATCTAGTCCAGTGTGTCAGGAATTGAGCAGCTAACATACATTTTTAAGTTTTATGTGAGTTTCGGTTTTATGGTTTTTTTTAAGAGTAAAATAGAAATTTGGGATCAAAATTTGTTTCAGTTAACTGGAAAAAAATGAGGATATTAAAGAAGGAAAACTTCAGGACCCCCCCTCCCAAAAAATGTTGATCTTGAGGGGATTCCGATATACTAAGGGTTCGGTTTTGAGGGGTTTCACTGTATACACTGGTGTTTTTTAATTACCTTTCATTGCTGAAGATGCATTTCAACTACATCTCAGGGTACAATTAGAAAACAATTATAATGAATAGATGATTTGCATCAACATACTCTATGTCTGATAGAAATGTGGTATCTTGAATGTTTTTGTACTCTACAAGAATGTACACTAAGGTAATATGTATTGGACTGTGACATTTTCTACCCAGAAAAATTTGGCTGTATTACTTCTTGCACGACAACTCACTGAATCAAGCACGCAAAAATGTCTTCCTGTCATTATAAATTAATCAATTTTAGTAAAAAATAAATTACATTACTCCGAGAATACTTACCTAATCACATTAATGTTACAAAATAAGTTCACCTACCTCTTGAAACCAACCCTCCTGAAAGACGAAAATTTCATCTTTCTTGTCTATATATCATATAGACAAAGGGAAGAAACTCTTACTCATTAACCAGATGTTTACCAGTTTGAGCGGAGTGCTACATCGATGATGTTGCTTGCATTTGTTGGGAGGTGTGAGAGGGTTTAATAGTAATGTGATCAGGTAAGTATTCTCAGAGAAACATAATTTACTGAAAAATTTATTTTCTCTATTGAATACATTACCTGATCACATTAACATTAGGAGAACATCAATAGGAGGATGACATGCATGAGCATCCGATCTCTACCACGGGTACCCTTTGCGGGATAAATGGCTTGAGTCAATACATGAAGGATGACTGCTCTCCTAACCAGAAGGCAGCACAACTGACAGCCATGTAACATGTGACATCTATACACGGATAAAGAAATAAATGATGTTTTCTTACCAAGAAAATATTAGCTGATTCCAGTGAAAGTGCCACACTGGGGCCCATGGGGAGGTTGTGCTGACATCAACTATATCTGGTGGTTGTCTGAGTTCCAGCCACTAGACCCCCACCCCCACCCCCACACACACTTCAATTTCCATCTCTGCAATGCTAGATCTCTGAGAAACTTGATATTGCATTCAAATGCGAGGATTGTAGAGATCACTCTAATTTCATGAACTGAAATTTTCATGAGGCATATCTGGTCATGTGAGACCTGAGAGTATGCCAAGCAAATTACCCATTTCAGCCACAATGTTTGGGCTTGAATGTAAAGACAGACGGATGAATGGACAACTCTGTGTGATGAATCTGGCACCTTCTTGACAAGAAGTCAGCTAGGACATTGAAACTGATGGGAATATGTCTCATCTGGACCATGATCTTTTGCTGGGAACACCAGAGTAGGAAGTCTCAGGCATATGTTGGGTGATTTTGTACCCCCATCTGAGGAGGTAGGACACCGCCAAATAAATTGTCCGATATGATGACAATTACTCTTGTGCAAAGTTGATCCTTCCAGAAACAAAATGTGTTCACTATAGCTTTCATTTCCAAAAGGTTGATCTGGAGTACTTTCACCTTTAGATTCCAGATGCTGCTTACCTTAGGAAAGTGGGGCAACAGGTGAGCCCCCCCCCCCCCATCCCGATATGACCTGGTGTCTGTACAAACAGAATTTCCGGCTGGGGCTTCTCCAGAGGAATTCCTGCCATAAGCTATAGATTGTCTTACTGCCGACACAAGAATTGTTTTATCTCTATCAAGATCATAGCACAATGATCTAGACAAAAGTATAAAAAGGGGCACCACTGGGCCAGTAGGGCCATTTGAAAAAGCTGCATGAAAAGGTATGCTGCTGCACTGACCAAGCCAAGGAATTGCAACAACTCCCTCAATGAAATCCACTCCCTGCTGGAAACAAACTCTGCAAGCTGGATAATCCACACCATGTGCACAGAAGGGAACCGAACAAGGTTGAGATTGGTCAAAAATTGCATACTCAGATGGATAAAATCCTGTGATAGAGTGAGAGCTGACTTCTCCCAATTCACCAAGAAGCCCAGCCGAGAAGGGAAAGAAGATTGTTCCTGCCTTTCACCAAAGAAGAACTACCATGAGATTTTTAATGAGATGCATGAAGAATGGAGGGATAATTTTCAATGGCAGCAGGAACCATCATGGCATCCCCCATGATGTTTGCTATTGATAATGTTTTTTGGTGAAGGCTTATGATGCCGCTCTCTGCCAAATTCGACTTCACATGTCTATCTTTACTCTTTAAGTTCTTGTGCTTGACTGTGGACCGGCAGCAGGAACCATCATGGCATCCCCCATGATGTTTGCTATTGATAATGTTTTTTGGTGAAGGCTTATGATGCCGCTTTCTGCCAAATTCGACTTCACATGTCTATCTTTACTCTTTAAGTTCTTGTGCTTGACTGTGGACCACCTCTTCTGACCACTTTGTGCAGACATTGCATGGTGAAGTAGATGAACACTTACCATATATACTCGCTTATAAGCCCAGTCCAAATGCAAACAACATAGATCCTGATCTGCTGTCGCATAATGCGCTGGCAGATCTGGATCTATGTTGTTCGTTGTACTGAATAGTCACTATAAACTGCACAGACCCAGATCTGCTGGCACATTATGTGCCAGCAGATCTGGGTCTATGCAGTTTGCAGTTGTTATCTGTTTATGCTTGAGTATATACAGTAGTACCAACGAGGCACGTATTGTTTATCCATGCTGACTTTGACTATCTTGCACTTTTAACATTTTAGCATCATGGTTTAGCTAAATCAACAACCAGAGTTCCCCGAAGAGACTGACACTCTACTGGATGAAAAGAATTTCCAGGAATTCAAGACAAGACCATTTCTTCCTTTTAACTGCTGAGTGTTGACACCATCTCTGATAATGTTCAAATTAGCTGCTGTGGATGGACATTTTGGATGTCAAATTGGCACCATGTTCATTTAGGACCAAGTAGACATTATTAGAAGTCTTTTGGTGAAAACCCACTGTCAATATCACCATCCATTTAGGGATAGTACAGAGATGCCAACCCTAGAGAATATAAAATCTGAGCATGGCTGAGTGGCAGAACCACGAATACATGTGAAGGTATGTCAAACTATGGGGGTCAGAAGATGGTGCAATCTGGTGCATTTGTTTATATTTTGGGGATATACAAAATCCTTAATGGCAATGCATGTTTTGGACATTTCATTTTTATTTACCCTCATACCCATTTGTTTACCAACTGAACTTTAAAAAATTTTTTTTTTAAAATTCAACAGTACTGATACAAGCACACATGACATACCATCAGCAGGAAATGCTTCTTCTTTGTCTCTTAAATTGTAAGATTGACTGATTAATGCCAGATGGAAAGAAATCATGTGCATCTCTCAAAATGCAAGGAAATGTTTGCCATTATTATAATATTAAAACACATCCATGAAGAATAAAATAAATCTATTTTCCACAAGAATGCCAATAAAACACACACTCCTATCAACTCCTTTGTCCTTAACACGTTATGCTTTCTTCTAAGTAAATTATAGTTATGTATTTAGTTCTTTTGGCTTTCTTTAGCACTGCATCAGACAGAGGTGTGAGGCAGCCAGACCCCATATTGCCCATGTCAATTTAATGGATCAAACAACTTTCAAGCTTTGGAATAAAGTCATGAATCTTGCGAAAAGTGTATAGCTCTTCTGCTTTGAAGTTTAAGCGTGTCTCCCAAAATCTGTTTGTCCACCGCAAGCTTTCTTAATGTCGGTCCTACACCACGTGCAAAACACACACATCACCAGATCTAGATTTTGTCATGCCAGGAAAATCTTCAGCATACTTTTCACAAAATTTCTGTTAGTGCTTTCTATTTTTTCATTTTTGTTGCAGATCCAACTCAGAAGATGGCATTTTGAGAAAAATCCAAGGGTTCACGGCCAAGTGACAGATATTAGACTCAAACAGTGGAAAAGAATGGCTGAATAAAAGCAAGATACAATTTTGACAAGTGAAAATGCAGGAATAATTTAATATTCAACCAATCGAATCAAGGGTTTTCCATTTGCTCCATGGCTCTGATAGTTTCCTAAATGACAAAAACATTACAAAGAAAAGACGTCTGCTTGATGATATAAAAAATGTCAAACAATTCCACGCATTTTTGAATGGCAGAAATATGAGTTTTTTGTGTTTTGATCAGAGCTCGGATTTTTCTTGGAAGGATTGTCTAATTCTTGGAGCTTCTCCAACTAAATTGGAGGAATTGGCATCTCTGGTAGTGGCAACAGCAAGATTTTCATGATGGATTTCAAGGCAGCCATATTGGATGCACAAGAGGTACTATTTTCATTTAGGTCCAACTAGGTATCATAAGAAGTCTATTGGTGAAAATCCTTCTTGATATAGCCATCACTTTCAGAGGAGTAGAGATAATATTTTTAAGATGGCCACCATGGTGGCTATTATCGAGAGTCAATGTGCATCATTTTCATTCAGGACCAACTTGACACCATAAGAACTCTTCTCATGAAAACTTCATGTCAAAATGACTTTCCATTTAAGAGGAGTAGTGATAACAAGATTTTCAAGATGGCCACCATGGTGTCCATACTGGACATCAGATTACCACCATTTTAATCTAGAACCCTCTAGACATCATAAGAAGTCTTCTGGTGAAAACCCCATGTTGATATGTCTTTCCGTTTTGGAGGTGTAACAAAAACAAAATTTTCAAGATGGCTGCCATGGTGGCAATATTGGATATCAGATGTGAAATATTTCCACTTAGGACCAACAAGACACCATAAGAAGTATTCTGGTGAAAGCTCTATGTCAGACATATGACCAGCCATCTTGGAGAAGTAGCAATAATATGATCTTCCAGATGGCCACTGCAGTGGCCACATTGGAGGTCAGATTAGCATCATTTTCATTTACGACCAACTAGACATCATAAGAAGTCTTTCACTGAAAACCCCATGCTGATACAACCATTCATTGAGTAGGAGTAACAAGATTCTCAGCCATTCTGGATGTGCGAGCTGCAGCATTTTCATTTAGAACCAACTAGACATCATAAGAAGTCTTCTGGTGAAAACCCCATATCAATATGATTTTTTCTTTCAGGAGAAGTAGTGATAACAAGATTTTCAAGATGGCCACTGTGGTGGCCATATTGGATGTCTGAGCAGCACCGTTTTCACTTAGGACCAACTAGACATCATAAGTCTTTTAGTAAACACCCCCTATTGATACGACCATTCACTGAGTAGCAGCAACAAGATTCTCAGCCATTCTGGATGTGCGAGCTGTAGCATTTTCATTTAGAACCGACTAGACATCATAAGTCTTCTGGCGAAAACCCCATGTCAATGATTTTTTCGTTCAGGAAGAGTAGTGATAATATGATTTTCAAGATGGCTGCTGTGGTGGCCATAGTGGACATCAGATTAGCACCATTTTCATTTAGGACCAACTACACACCATAAGAAGCCTTTCAGTGAATACCCAATGTTGATATGACCATCCATTGAGTAGTAGCCATACACGTTTCCAGATGCCTGCTGTGGCGGCAAAATTAGACATCAGATCAGCACCATTTTCATTCAGAACCAACTAGACATCATAATAAGACTTCTGGTGAAGACCCCTTGTCAATATGACATTCTGTTCAGGAGAAGTACTGATAACAAGATTTTCAAGATGGCTGTCATTGTGGCCATACTGGATGTCAGATTGGCACCATTTGCATTTAGGAACAACTAGACCCTATTAGAAGTCTTTTAGTGGAAACCCCATGTTTACCGTATTTGTCGGCCTATAAGTCGATACTTTTTGACCTGGAAGTCTGGGCTTCGTCTTATACTCCGAATCGACTTATATATGAATTATGTCATTGAAATTGCTTTACCGTAAAAAAAATAAAAAATAATAAAAAAAAAAAAAATTCAAAGTACGAAAAGTATAGTGTAAAAAAATAATTATCATTTTTGGGAAGAGATCGTGTGCGAAAAAATATAGGACCCGACATGGAGAAGGATTCTGAAATATTTACGTGATTGTCAGTATTAAATTCACGTGCATCAGACGTAATTGCGCTAAAGCAGCATGCACTAGTAATATATGTTGTTTAAGTTTGCTTATGTGTGTAGTAGAATAGACAAGTTAGAAAACATGGGTATTCCATTGCACATTTTTCGTATTGCATCTTGTGATCGAAAAAAAAGAGAGACAGACAGACAGACAGATTTCAGCCCTTCTTCATGCTATTTTGCTTAATGTACCTTACTGACCCCTTTTAGCTGAAGCTTTTGTCAAAGAGAGAAAACAGTAATGAAATAGTCAATGGAAATTAAAACAATGCATACCATACTCCTTCAGTTTCAAAGATATATAATTTATATTTAAATATTCACAATATTTATATTCATATAGACTCCATTTAGTTTAAATCCCAAGATGACCAAATTCCCACGAAATAAAATTACCCTTTATCAGTAAGTGCATGTACACTTCCTGTAGTTAGGCAGCATTTTGGCTTGATCTTTGCTCATGAATTCAAAGCTCTGACACTTCTGTCGGCGAGATCAAAAGATGTCACTGGTTGAGAAACTTACATGGGCAAGCACCTGGCATTACAGGTCATTACACAGTCCTGCATACATTAACATGCTTTACAGGATCGATTACAATACCCTATGGGTAGCCTCATTTCCCTATTGGTAGCCTCACTAATTTGATCACATCTACTGCAGGTGTCAACTGGAATGACCTGGCCAAAGCTGTAGGCATATTTAATTAGAATGTAAATAACACTCTGCAAAGCCAGTTGGTTCTTTATGATAATGGATATAAAAACAAGAATGAACTGTTTATTCAGAGATATTAATTGATAATGGAATACAGTAATGCTCCTGTACATGAGTAAGATCACAATCATCAGGTAACTCAAGAATTCATATTACAATCGTCCTGTAACCTCTCTCTCTCTCCAAAAGCTACAAGTAAAAACTGCTCTGAATGCATACGTTCTTACACACTGACATAGCGTTGTTTCATCCCCTCTCTCTCACACACACACACACACAGACACATATGCGCATTCACTAAAAACAACAAGTCTTAATCGAGTTCTTTTAGTTTTTATTGTACATATAATTTGATAATGAGGTTACTGTTGCTCTAAGAATACAAGTTGTACTTATTTTTTGACAACAGGAGTTCATATCATTGCGTACAATGTACCAATAAATAATACCTACTCCGCATCGACTTATATATGGATGATTGATTGAAAATTGATGAAATTAGCGAATTCGACTTATACTCCGCATCGACTTATAGGCCTGCAAATATATGACCATCCATTCAGAAGGAGTAGCTCTAACTGGGTAATATCTGTTTGATGGGTAGCCACCAAGTGAGTGGTAAGAGGAGGGAATGGGTAAGAGTTTATTCCCTTTGTCCATATATTGACGGGAAAGACTCAATTTTCATCTTTCCGGGAGGACTGGATTTGAGACATAGCGGAGTTTACTTCCTAACTTTAATGTGATTGGGAAATGGATTCAACGGAGAAACAAGGCTTTACACTGCTGTTAGGAAATAATTCTCTTCTGTATTTATTTTATGATACAATGGCAAGACACATTTTCTTACCTATATCATGTTCTTTGAGAACCAGATCTGTGTCGGGAAGGTAGCTGATCAGGAGCTGTCTTAAAACTCTCTGGTCAGCCTGTAGAAATAAGAAGCAAATTCAGTGAATTTTTGTTCCCTGCCTACCATGTTGAGGTCACACAAGTTTGCAATAATGAAATATTCCTGTGGTAGCCATACTGGATATCACATCTTTATATAAGACCAACTCGAACTCATAAGAAGACTTCTGGTGAGAACCTGATGCTGATATGACTTTCTGTTCAGGAGTAGCAATAACAAGATTTTCAAGATCGTTGTGATGGTGGCCATATTGGATGTCAGATTGGCACTATTTTCATTTAAAACCAACAAAACATCATATAAAGTCATTTAGCAAAAACACTATGTTGATATGACCATCCATTCAGGAGGAATGGCAATAGCAAGATTTTCAAGATGGCCACTGTTTTGGCCATATTGGATGTCCATATAGAACCATTTTTATTTCGGACCAACTAGACATCATAAGAAGTCTTTTGCTGAAAACCCAATGTTGATATGACTTTCCACTCAGGAGGAGAAGCAATAACAAGATTTTAAAGATGGCTGCATGGTTGCCATATTGGACATCAGACTAGCACCATTTTCATTTAGGAACAACTAGACATCATAAGAAGTCTTTTAGTGAAGCCTTCATTTTAAAATGAACATCCATTCAAAAGAAGTAGCAAATAACAATATTTTCAAGACAACTGCTGTGGTGACCATATTGGATGTGTGAGCATGGCTATTTTCATTTAGGACCAACTAGATGCCATAAGAAGTCTTTTGGTGAAAACCCCATGTTGATATAACTTTCTATTCAGAAGGATTGGCAATACCAAGATTTTCAAGATGGCTGCTGTGGTGAACATACTGGATGTCTAAGCAGGTCCATTTGTCATTTAGGACCAACTAGACATTGGTACGAACATGTGTGTGAAGTTTCGTGGCAATCCTCCATGTAGTTTAGGAGAAGTAGTGATAACAAACTTCTGCTAACAGATGGACAGACATCGGACAACATACATCAGGTCATCCCATAAGCTCGTCTGATCTATGACCAGTAAAGCTAAAAATTCAGGAAAATAACATTTTTAATTAATTCCTAATGCATGCACTAATCTCTATTCACACAAATGTGCCAGTAATTTTACATTGGGAAGAAATTTGTTTACTCATTTCAAGGAGAGAGCATGCACAAACTATTAGCCAGGTTATGAAAGGAAGGTGATGCTTTCAATGAGAACCGAAAGGAGAATATCACTTAAAACACTGAACCATGATTTGAGTTAAGTTTTATTTGCACTTTTAATCTTTTTATATCAAAATCATTTAGCTCAAAAAGATAGCTTGATATTTGTTAAAAATGCTTAAAGTCCCAAAAAGCCATGTGGCATTATGCCAGAAATTAAACATTACCCATATCGATTTACATTGCTCCTATCTGTCTGCAGTACAAAAGTGCATTTCAGTGTCTATGATATTTTTGTGAAATTGAGTTATTTCATGTTCATACAACAATTCATAAATATGAAGGAAAAAAAATAAACTGTTACATTTATTGATGCTTTATTTCAAAGAATATTTGTAAGAGAGTATGTTTTATTTTAAAGGTCAGAGACATGGTTTTAATCAGCATATATTGCCCCCATCCCCAATCACCCATGCCCATGTGTCTTTGAATGAATGCCTAGGCCACAGGTATCGGATGCAAGCTTGAGACTGAAATGGGTCAAAATCATGACAAATATTACATGTAGAGTGAAGACAGCGGAGTTCAGACCCTTATACATGGCCCCTTCAATAAATACTGTCTATATTTATGGCAAGGCCATGTATATAAGGGTCTAAACCCTGCTGATACTGAAATGGGTAAAAATCATGAAAATGTTATGTGTAGAGTCAAGAAAAAAAGTGAACCTGTCCGTGTAGATTTTGTAGAATTAAAACTTAACCTCAAAAATACTGCCAGACTGCATACTTCTGAAACATGTCTAAAATTCCAAGTTGTTAGCAATCTGCAACAAATACCTGTTGAGTCAGCAATGTCAATGGAAAGTTATCAAAAAACTTGTACTTGTACTTTTTTAACTAACAGCTTTGGTACAAGGGGAAGGTTTCAAACTTTCATTTTAGAGAACTGCAGGTACAAGATATTGTAATTACCAAGTATTTTGCCTAAAGTTTATTTATACTGATAAAAATTTCCAAATCTGTAAAAGTAACTTAACTTAAGATGCACAACACTTATTGCTTTCTTAGCAGTTATCAGCTTACTTTGTTGACCCTTGTGTTTTAAAATAACACCTTATGATGACTCCTGCTTCTAAATCCAGCTTTTGTTGACATGTGTTATGGCTATTCTTAGGAGTAAATTATGTACATATGTGTCCTGCTGCATGTATGTCAGCATGTCACAAGACTCACACCAGAAACTGGATTAATATAACTCGGAGAAGCTCTAATCTGATTATAGAAAGTAAGCATTTCAATTTATGACAATAAGCTGGCTCAAATTTGCTGGCAATAATACCTGTCCTGAAGTTTTCAACTTGTCTGTCTACAAAGTTTGTAAAAGCCCTGCTTGATTAAGATTTGTATATTCATGGTGTGGTTGAATTGTCCTTGTTTTCCCTCAAAATTCTGATACACATGTATCTATAACTCATGTATAACTTGGATTTTTATGGCTCTCTACCCCCACCCCCATATTCAAAAGGAATGGGAGATATTGGTTTTGTACTGCCCATCTGTTTGTCATACTTTCTTGCAAGCAAGATAGCACAAAACCTATTGGGCCAAACAAGACCAAATTTTATAATTAGATAGAGATTAGGTTCTGGTGACTGTGACCTTATTTTGCTGTAATTTTACACATATTTTAAAACTTTTTGGACTCGAACATTTTTGACAAAAATTTAAGCACATATAAGCAAACAATACTTGAGGTAGGCAAATATAATTTGGTATGCATACTTATATTAATATGTATCTAACCTAATATATTTTCAGGCCATTATAGCATTTTTTCAATTTTTTCTATTTTTAAAATTTTTGAAAACTTTTTTGAGTCTACTTTTTTTTTTGTTAGCAAAAGCCTTCTAAGATTGATTAAGGAAAAATCACTTAAGTGGACAAATGAAATCTGGTAGGCTTTTTTGTATTTGAAATGATCAGATTTTCTGGCCATTAAAGCACTTTTTCAATTTGTTATACATTATAAAACTTTTTGGGACCAACTTTTTTTTAAATACAAAAACCTTGTTTATACAATTTAGCAAAAACTATTTAAGGTAGACAACTAAAATTTGGCATGCATGTTTGTAGGCACATGTAAATGACTTTAATAGATTTTCATGCCATTACAGCAATTTTTCTGCATTTTTTATTTTTTTTTACTTATTTAGACTTATTTGGTCTGCATTGTTCTTATAAACACAAATCTTCTATTTGTCCAAGATTTCAGTCTCCTGACCCCTCTTGATTTAAACAGTATTTATTTGCTGAAGTCATCATGGAAAGTACATAAACTTGAACAAGAGATATCTAAGCCAGTAAAATGTGAAATGCCAGTCACAGTGTCCTTCCTTTGTGGTAAGGGTGTGGTACTAGTAAAGACACATACAGTTTGATGATTCTATCATGAACAGAGCTTAAGAAATAAACCATGTAATTTAACCAAAGTCAGTGAAGCATGAAATATAGGTCACAGTAACCTATATTTGTAGTGAGGGTGTAGTACTCATCAAGATGCATCCCCTCACCAAGTTTCATGATTCCAGGTATAACAGTATTTAGACAGTGTGCAAAAACCGGAGCTAAACACAAAAACTTAACAAAGAATATATAACTAATGTACATGAATGTACAAATTTAGCTGCCTCTACTGGGGATAGGTGCTATGAAACCCACTGTAAACTGTTGCCTAGGAAGAAAGAATAGATGACATTTAGTGAGGATGTATATGCTTTTATCTGTGCGAACACTGATGCAGATGCCAATGTCAGGGGTAGTACAATAATTTAGTAGAGTTAAAAAGGCTAAAAGACAGACGAATGCAAACTGATAATCATGTTTATTTGCATAAGTAGCTCATGTACTAAATACATTTTCAGACTGGGGAGGGGGGCATTAGTTTTTTTGTACTTTTCAGACTAAGCCTTTTCAGTAGAAAGTTTTACCACAATTACACAAAAACTGCTTGACCTAGGTCAATGAAATTGAGTAAGCATCTTTATATGAATATGTAAATGAGTTGATTTTGATTTTCATACTATTGAAGCAGTTTTTTTATTTTTTAAATTTGTATATGTAATGAGCTGAGTATATTTTCATACAGTCAAGCAATTTTTTGCATGTTTTAAAATTTGTATTTGTGAATTTCAAACTAAGTTCACTGAAAATCATATTAGCATGACTTTTCAGAATCCGCTAAGTCAGAGAAATGAAATTTGTTCAGTCTATTTATCTGCACATGTGGATGACTTGCCTATATTTTAATGCTATTTCCTATATTTTAATGCAATTTAAGTACTTTGTTCTTTGTTTTATCAGTCTTCTGCACTGTTTTGAAATAAAGTTTTTTTTTGAAAACCTTACTCAGAAACTGCTTGACCATTGCAAATATAGTTTTTTGGGGCAGCTAAAACTAATTTCAATTATGTACTACTTACCTATTATTGCATTGCTATATCTTTTCTTGGTGCTAGTCCCCAGTCCAAGGAGATTATTCCTTCCTCCAATTAGTAATTGAAGGACTAGAATAAAAAACAACATGTTCCCAGTCTAATACCTTGGTCACCATCTGATAATCAGAATATCATCCTTCTTTGACTTGGACAGAGACTGAAAGAACATCAGAGTGGGGTGTGAAGAGGGAATTGGGCAATCATAGCAGGTAAGTGTTACATATTTTAAAATTAGTTTTACCCCACCCCCACCCCCAAAAAACTACATTTTAATAGCAGCAATACATTATCTGCTATTACTGCATTGCTGAATTTGCCTTACTGGTGGGAGGATGATGGCCTAAGATAAGCTGTCCAAGGGAACTTACCACTGATATCAGCAGGCTGCTCAAGACTGGAGGATGGCTTGACAACTTGTTGGGCTGATAAAATTGGACCCAAAGCATAAATACCCTCACTCTTGTGTGACATTGACTGAAAGTAAAATGACAAGCAAGTGGAGTGGGACTACCAAAAGGCAGCTTTCATGACATCATCCAAAGAAGAATGATTAAAAAAGACCCAATGTGCAGCATTAGCCCTGACCTCATGGACTTCGATTCTCATGAAGAAAAGATCTCTCTCAGTGTGAGTTTGACAAGCTCTTTTGATAGTCTGAACAATCCACCAAGATGATAGCTGCCAAATTATCAGAGGTACATTAGAGGGAGAAATAGATGGTTACGACCCTATCTTTTCTCTTTTCATTTAGATCGATAGAACCATAAAGCTCTAACTTGGCAAAGGAATCTATCTTGATCATCCCCAGCACTGATACAACCAAGACTGGGAATTTCAATTAGAACAGGAGCTACCTAGGGTAAATGATTCTTGTCCAGAAAAAACCCAGGCTGGCAGAGAGAGACTGAATCATAATTACCACTGAACTGTAAACAATCCTTTTCCATTAGAAAGACATGAATTTCACTCCTTATCCACACTGATGCCAGGGAGAGAAGGAAGACTGTTTTAAGGGTAAGGTTCTCGAAGGAAGTTTCACTCAAAGGTTCATAAGGAGGTTTAAATAGCAACCAAAGAATACACAAGAGTACACTGCAGCATTAAAGAGTGAGAGACTTGTCTCTGGAGCTGAACATGGTCAGTTCTGAAAGATATGAGTCAACCACTAAAGTGGAGCCCATAGAGAACTGAGATGGCTGCTCTATATCCCTTAATGGGGGATATTAGGCTATATTTTTTTTCTCCAAGGGGAAAAGAAAATCTGCAGCTGCAGTTAAAAAGGAGCAGATAGGATTAATTCATTTCCTACTGCACTAAATACAGAAAATTCTCCACTTGGTGTCATAAACCTTGTAAGTCTACTGGTTTCTAGCTCGAGTGATGCATTTGGCAACCTTGCTTGAAAACTGCTCCTGGTGAACAGATTGTTTGACATGAGACAGGCATGAAGGTGGAGAATATTGTGCATATAGGATCCTCTGTGCTGCAACAGCAGATCCCTCCTCAGTGGTAATTCCCTAGGGTCATCAACCAACATGTCAAAGATATCAATAAACCACTACTGCTGGGAACACTGGGAAGCTATCAGGACGAGCCATGACTTGGAAGTCCATACCCTGTGAAGAACCCAAGGATTACTCTAAAAAGGTGGGAAGACATAGGTGTACAGTCAAATTCCCCACAGAATGAAGGCATACACTGCCCATGCCAAATGGTCTAGCACTGGAGAGACATAAAGGTAGAGCTTAATGTTCAACCTCGTTGCAAACAAGTCATTGGCTTTACCAGCAAATGAAAATGTGTCTCTGCTACCAACTGGTGCAGAGACCATTCTTCTACAGACTGCTTGCCCCTGTCTAGACAGGCTGTCCGCAAGAATATTTTTCTTGCCCAGAATACAGTGGAAGTGATCTCCTCCAAAGCTGTCCAACAAAGGAAGTTACAAACTTCCAAGCAGAGAGAAGGGGGACGAGTGTCCCCTTCATGTCTGAGGTACACTATGATTGATGTGTTGTCAGTAGCAGCCATGTTTTATGTGGTTGACACACCCCTGAAGTGCTAGAAAAACAGCCTGCATATCTAGATTGTTGATGTTAAGGGAAGATTCTACCTAAGACCACAGACCCTGCAGGACTACCCTCTTGGGCTCAAGGTGAGCACCCCAGATTGAATCTGAGGCATCAGTGTAAAGGAAGGAGTGAGATTCTGGTGCATGAATTGGAACTCCAGTCAGAAACCTGTCCTGATTTTTCAGATGGTGATAAAATTTGGATCCTAAGGGTATCCAAGTGGTCAGGGGTCCTTGTGGGGTCTCCAGTTTTCTAGAAGCAAGAACCAGAGAGGCCACATATAAAGCCTTCCAAGGGAACTTAGTCAGCTGTCAGGAGAGAGAGGTAGTGGTGAGCAGACAATGAAGTCTTCTCATCCAGTTTTGCTATGAGAAAGTATTTGCAAGATTCTATTTGGAGGAACACTGACTGTCCCTTGATGGGTGAGAAAATTCACCCCGACATTAACAAAATTCTAAGGGATCAGATCTGACTTCTCCTGATTGTAGATTAAGCCTAAACAAGTCACTGTGTCCAAACAGTTAGATCCTACAGAAGGACATGTCTGATCATGTTGTGCATCAACCAGTTGTCAAAGTAATGAAGAATGAGGACCCTAAGAACCTTAAATGAGCCATTATTACACATATCACCATGCTGAAGGCTCTGGGAGTCGAAGCTAGGCAGAAAGGAAGAGGCCAAAATTGAAAGATCTCTTGTACCTGGGCTGGGAAGATCAGGATATGAAGATAGGCATTCTGGAGATCTATGGAGACCATCCAGTAATTTGGCCCGAGTGCATTCTTAATTGAGGCAGAGGTCTCCATCTTGAAATGCTCTTCCAGAAGAAACTTGTTAAATGGGAAAAGATCAAGGAGTCAAAACTTTCTCCCTTTTATTGAAACTTGAAAGATCCGGGAATAAAATCCTGGACTTTGGATGTTTGTCACCCTCATTACTGCACCCTTCCTTAAAAGGGTGTACACTTCCTTCCATAGAGATACAAGCTGGACTAGTGGAACCAAATCTGGGTCCTTGAAAGAGGTGGAGGGTTTCATATGTGAAGCTGGTAATCCTCCTTTATTGTGGAAAGGACCATTGTCCATGAGATCTGACCAAGCCTCTGGAAAAAGGCTCAATCTGGCACCTACTGGAATGTTGAGACGAGGAAGACTTGGCAGGAGAGGGCACGAGTCCCTTGAGACAACTGCCTTCCTCCTTAGGAAATGGGGAGGGGTCCATAGAATTCCTCCCTGTCCTCTCTAGCCACCTCATTGTGACAAAGACAGGCAGAAAGGAGTTTGATACTGGGTCTCACAGGTTCTGTTGGCTCCTGTTTCAAACATTTAGGAGTGGGAGCCATGGACATTCTGGGATTGGGGCATTTCTTCGCTGGCTAAGCCAGACCCAGTACTGCAGCCAGGGGCTGGTGTTGCTGATCCAACAAGTCTTGTGAGGCCACTGTAGGGATTAACCCTCTGAATAATGTCTGCACATTAAGCAGGGTGGCCCACAAAAGGCTTTTGCTGTGCTCCAGTAAAACCTTTGATATCTCCAAGGCAGCATCTCTCCAGAGGTGAACAAACTTTGCAAAGAATGCCATAGAAATTGAGAGCGCATGTCTCAATGTCTGGGCAACGGCCTCCAACAATCTCTGCAACACTGCCAGAGACTAAGATTTATCCTTCAACATACTGAAGGAGGCAGCCAAAATAAGCTCAGCATGGGACACTATGGTAGCTAGTGTACAAGCCTTCAGTTTCAAGACTTAATGGGAAGATGTGCCCAGGTCCCTGCTGAAATCCCCAGCTGGGAAGCACATTAGTCCAAATCAGGGGGCTTAAGGAAACCAAGTGGGCAAATGGAATCTGCAACTGGAGGCTCAGAGGCCAGAGCATAGAAGAGGGAACAGACCACCCTTTATGCTGTCTGGCTGCCTCTTGGCCTCGAGTCAACTTAGCTCCTATACTGAAAGATGAAGCAAAAGAAGGTCCAATTTAGGCTGTGCTCTGAAAAGTCTTTCCAAACTGGAGAGGATCCCAGTGTCTGCTGATCCTGAGGGTTTTGGACACAGATCTGGGGAAAGGATGCAGTAAAACTTGTTTACTGCCTTATCAAAAGTCCTCACTACCTCCTCCTCCGTCATCTGACCCAAAGGGTCGGTATGAAGCTGGAGACCCCAAAATAGGAGAAGAGCCTGATAAAACTGGTTCTCTGGGGAACTCATTGGTGTCAACCAAAATGAATAGTTTCTTATTCTGTTTTCGCTCTCTGGGTTATACAGGATTATTCTGTCCCATCTCTGTCCTTATTAGAGACTTTATGAGTAAAGGCTTGCTGTCCCATCTCTGCTCACAGGGGTGGGGGACGGGACTAACCAATTGTTTCTCTCTCCCTGTAGAAAAGGACTGATGATTTCCTCTCGATGCATGGCGTGTGGTGGTCCCCCTTCCCTTCTCTCGATAACAAGCTGGAGGAGGCAGGAATGCTCTAAAGTGTCCCTGGTTTACCAATCCATGGAGCCACAGGAAAGTCATATATGGTATCATGGTAGGAAAAGGACACATATTGAGTGCTGAAAGGAAATACAAGAAATAATGAATCTGAACAAGAATTGGATAGGTAATACTTACCCTAACACTAGTTACTAATAAAGGGATGAAAAATGAAGCACCGCTTTGCTAGTGAGTTACTCAAAACCTTCAAATTCAATGAAAAGGCACACAGATATCCAAAAATTATGCCAGCAGAAAATGACAAATACAACACAACAGAGGATATGATTGACAGTAGAAATGCCAAAAGACAACTTAGTTGATGAAAATGATGAGTGCCCAAGAGACATGTGAAAATTGTACGAAGTCCAAAGAAGCGAAGGACAAGATTCCAATTGTTGGAAGTTAACTGTGGTTTCAGACTGGGATCATGCATTATATTCCAGACCTCCAGATACCAATTGGAGGAGGGAATAACCTTCTGGGACTGGGGACTAGTGATAGGGAAAAGATATAGCAATGCAATAATAACAGATAAAGTATTACTGCTACTAAAATAAAGTCTAGCAGGCCTGTATATAAAATCTATTTTTATATTTTTAGCTATTTAAATGAAATTGTCCTATTTTTATTGGGCTTTGGCAGCAGGGGGACATGTTGAGTACTGCAGGGGCATAAACTTTTATAAACACAAATATAGTTGATAAGCACAAGCGACATATAGTGACAAAGAAACACCAAGTTTATTTCGGCCTGTACAACTTATGCTGTCTAAAATTCATACATTAGCACAATCTTGTGCACTTATCGTAAAATTGGAAAACAAGACCACTGTAATGGAATGGCAACTGAGTGGATATAGAAGTGCCTAGGACAGATATATTAACAAGTGTGTATGGCCCCTTCTGTCTGGTCCAAGATGACTGCATTTCTTTTTTGGCTGGCTATATATATACTTGTCAAGATCAAAGTATTACTGAATGTAATGAGCTTATCATATGTGTTTCAGGCATTTCATATGAATGTGCCTCATGCATGAAAATTTCACACACGTTATATATGTCTCATGCATTTGTCTCACATGAAAATTTCACGGACGTGTCACATATGCATCTTACATGGGACATGTGCATTTTAACAACCATCAATATCATACATGTCTCCTTGCATGTGGGACACATGCAAATTAAATGTATGTAATGTACACATGATTTTCATGCGCACCTCATGCGTGGCAATTTTGTTTGTGTAGTATATTAACCTGTGACCTTGATTTTGAAGATATGACCCCCAATATGGTATGCAACATACCTTCTAGTGATGATATATAAGTATACCAAATTTCATCTCTTCATCTCATATGGCTCCACACTTACAGAATGGAAAGGAAAGCATCATGGAAACTTCAACATTTTACACCATGATACTGACCTTGAAGATAGGACCCCCAATGTGGCACATGACACACCTGCTAATGATGACATATAGGCATACCAAGTTGCAGCTCTTAATCTCAAGCAGCTCTAAAGTAATCAAGAGGAAGGAAAAGTGTGATAGTAAACTTAAAATACTGAGCTGCAACCTTCACCTTGAAGACAGGAAGCTGAATATGGTTCACAGCATATCTTCTAAGTATATCAAGTTTCATCCCTCAATATCACAAGGCTATGAAGTTACTGAGCAAAAGGGATATTAAGACAGGAAACAGAAATATTGAGCCATGACCTTGACCTTCAAAATAGAAATTTCAACGTGGTACTTGATATACCTTCAAATGTTGTACAAGAATGCCAAGTTACATCCCTTAATTTTTTCAAATGGCTCTCAAGTTATAGAGTAGAAGGGAAAGTGTGAAGGAGAACTGAAAATAGTTTAGGTGTGACCTTGACCTTGAAGAAAGAAAACCAACTGTTGTACAGGTCACACCTTCTAATGATGAGGTATAAGTACACAAAGTTTCATTCCATAATCACAAATTGTTTGAAAGTTACAGAGCAGACACGAAAATGTGACAGATCAATGGAAAAGAGAATACTATGCTATGTCCCTGCTTTTTGCAAAAAGGTGGGGGACAACAACAACAATAATGATAATAAAAATTAATAACAAGAGTCCCTTGAAGGAACTAATGCTCTACTGACCAAAAATAATTTCCAGGAATCCAAAATAAGTCCTTATCTTCTGTGCTTTTATTCTTTTTGAACTGCTGAGTATTGAAACCATCCCTAATATTATTAAGAAACTCCAACATACCAAATTTTGTAACAAAATATTTTCTTACAAGTTGAAGTTAACATTATCACAAGATATCTGTAAGTGCAGTACAAAATTCTGTCATGGCTTTTGACACTGAACCTGATAGCATGGATAGAAAATCAATGAACCTGTCTTTGACAATGTCAATATATACCCACATGCTAAGTTTTCTATAAATCTACAATTAATTTTTTTTTCTTCAAATAACAAAGTTATTTAAGTCACATTATTCAAGGTATTTTTTAAATATATCCACAAACTGGGTTTGATAAAAATCCATTCATACTTGTTTGTGTTATCATGCTCACAAGCCAGTACAGCTAAAAACCTGTGTCAAGAACTCTGACTTTAAAATCAATGTCCGAGTTCTAACTATCAACTTGTTGACTGGAATGCAACTAAATACAAACTCTGATTAAAATTAATTTGAATATGTACACATAACTGTGTTCGTAGGCTCCATGAAGTATACAAATGCAAGCAATGACCTCTGACTTTACCCTGGGTCTGGTTTTCAAAACTGCTTCACAAAAAAAAGTGGATATGCTGGTGGTCAGATCTGTACCATTTCCACTCACAACTAATTAAATATTGCAAGTGTTTAAGTGAAAACCAAATGTCAAAGTCACCATTCATGCAAAAGTAGTGATAACAACATTTCTAAACTTGCCACTATGGTACCATGCTGGAGGTCAGATGAGAACTTTTTTCATTCAGAATCAGCTATTTACTGCTATAGTGTTTTAGTGAAAACCCATGTCGATAAGACCATCCATTCAGGAGTAGTAGCAATAACAAAACTTTCAAGCTGGCCACTGTGGCAGATATAGTGGATGTCAGATTAGCATCATTTTGATCTAGGAAGGTCTATTAGTGAAAACTCCATGTCAATATGATCATCCATTCAGGAGAAGGAGCAATGATGAGATTTTCAAGATGGCCACCATGTTGGTCATTATGGATATCCAAGGGCACCATTTTCATTCAGGACCAATTAGACATCATAACCCCATGTTGATATGACCATCTCTGCAGAAGGTGTAGCGAGAACAAGATTTCAAATTGGTCACTGTTGTGGCAATATTGGATGTAAAATCAACATGATTTTGATTTAGGACAAACTAGACAGGATAAGAAGTCTTTTACTGCAAACCCCATGTTGATATGACCATTCATTCTGGAGGAAGAAGAGTAGTGATAACAAGATTTTCAAGATGGCTACCATGGCAGTTACACTGGATGTCCAAGGGGCACCATTTTCATTTAGGACCAACTAAACATCATAAGTCTTTTAGTGAAAACCCGAAGTCAGTATGACCATCCATTAGGGGGAGTAGCAATAAGATTTTCAAGATGGCTACCATGGTGGCCATATTGGATCTCTGAGGGGCACAATTTTCATTTATTGACCAACTAGACCTTGGGATGAATGTGTGTATAAGATTTCATGGCAATCCTCTCCATAGTTTAGGATGGATGACAGACAATAGGCCATCACATAAACTCTACTTGTCTATGATCTGTAGAACCAATAAAAATAACAACAAGCAGTGTTTGAAATTTGATTTTGTCAAGGTTCACCAGTGCATCTTTGGCAAAAAACTTAGGTTCACAACTAAGATTTCACATACACTTATATTCTTGCTGGGTTATGGAAAGTAATTAAGTGAGTTGTCATTTTGCACATTTCACTGATTAAAACTAAATGTACTCTGCACTGTTGGAAAAAATTGTACTATATTCTGATTTACTTGGTGGTCACATTCACTATTTTGTTCTTACAGTGTTGACATTTTAAAAGTTCACATTCACCATCTTTGAAGATGGCATAGGTCTTACATCTATTCTCCAGTTTATTAGTACTGCCCACATTTCCTGAATTCAAAAGTTTTACGAAAAACAAAGGAAATTCTGAGATCAGATTAATGCAAAATTTGCTTCCTGGGCATAAAATAATCAATATGGATGGAGAAAGATTTTGCCATCTGTCTTTTGTCTTGTTTCAGCAGCAGAAGAACTAACGAGTCATCTGCTTGCCAAGATGGAAGTCTGATGAAAGTGGTCTCCCTTTGGAGAGAGGGATTGGGTGCCATATCTTATCAATTTGTTAGTTACTACAGAAGTGGATGTGTGCATTCTACCAGCAATGTTACTGAGGGAGGGTGTGCCCCTATTATGATCTGGTGAGTATTATCGAAGAAACATTTTACTCCAAAAATAGGTTTCTTCTTCACGCATGTTACCTGATCATAATACATTAGGAGAATAGATACGAGAATGTGGGAGTTACATCCCTTTACCCTGAAGTTTGGCCTTGTTTCCAGTCTTCTAAAACTAGTAAGCTTGACCTCTGGTAATTTTCAGGTGACTTTTTACTAATTATGAATCCTCAGCTTTCAGTAACACTAGGCTTCTATCAGCCAACATGTTTAATGAAACTGGTCTTCTAAGCACTTGGTCTATACGAAAATGTGTCCTCCAGTGCCATTATTGAATATAACCTGATGACCAGTCAAAGGATCATCATCACTTAATTGATTAATGTGTTGAGTATGTGCCTGGAATATTGTATGATTAAAACCTACACAAAAATACTTTTCTTGCTTCATTTAACTGTTGAAGTCAAAAACATTCAATTCTGTTCCAAATCTATGATTTTTCCTCCATGCACAAAGTACACCCATCATGGAATTTGTAGGTACTCAAAGTTAAAGTTAGGGTGCATTGTGCATGCGTGCACCCATGTATTTTGAACATTGCAACAATATTTAATACAAGAGGTCTGCAGCAAAGCAACATTATCCCCATGCCTGGGGATAACGAGGTTTCTGAAGAATACTATTTCTCACCTGTGAACAGTGCTATGATTTAAATTATACAACTTTCAAAATCCTCAACACAAGACATTAACATTTCAATAACAATGACAAAGATAATGCTGTTGCTGCCCCAAAATAATCCAAACTCCCATTTTCTGCTAATACAGTTGAGATAATAAAAGAACAAAAATGATGACCATGATAATGAAGGCAACTCAGTAATTTGACATTGACATCTACACTACCAAATTAATGAAATTTTTACAAAGCAATAACAGAGAGTATCTCAATTACCTGTATGCCTATGAGAGTGCTGGAGTAGTAGGATGCTGGGAGAAGGTCTTCTATAATTGAGCACATCATCCAGAATGTGTCCTCCTCCTCCAGAAATAACAGTAATGAGGCTGCAATCTACAAAGACAAACTTGGCATTAATCACTTTTACTGAATTTTTTAAAAATATATATTTGTAAGCTATGCTACACCAAATAGAAAGACTTATTTATTTATAAAACAAAGATAAGACTGGTACAATATAACCTTCATTATAAGAACTCATCAGAAGACATGAACAAAGATCGAAGTTTGGTGGATCAAAGAAGGTTACTAAAGAGGCATATCAGTTTGGGAAACATACCATGAATTTATGTAAAATGATTGTTTGTATAATCAGGGTATGGATGATCATGGATGTAAAGTGCTGCTTTGTGCTCTAAACTTATGTGCCCACAACATAAGGTAAGGTCAAATATATTTAATGGTAAGTGCAGAAAATATATGCCAAACCACAGCCGCTGCAATGTGCTGGATCTGTTATAAAAGGTTGTTTACAAGTAATGCCAAGAGTAAAAGCAACATGCAACAAGGTAAAGTCCTAAAGCTCAACTTAACTGGAATCTTCCATAGAGATGTGTAGTGTACAAAATTGAAAAAGAGACTGTACCCAAATTAAAATAAATGTATATAAAATAATCAGAAATTTTTGTAGAAACACTGCTTCTAATTATTTCCATCAATAAGAATTTTCATGACTATCAGAGTATCAGATTAGAATTCCTATCAATTTTTTAATACTGCACATTTTCAGTAAAAGCTTTCTAACAAAAAATTATTGATTCATTAAACAATACAAGATTTTTCTACAACTTTGACAAATCATGACTTCCTCCCCTCTAAAACTATCTCCCAAACTTTATGTTGTATTGTTTTTCCCTATTTTACTAAAGTCATATAAAATTTGTTTCTAAAGATAAAGGCATAATTAATATGCATAGTCTCCTGCTCATGATCAAACTCATCCAAGATCTTGATGACATAAACCTGCTGACCAATTTTTATCAAAACTGGCTGATAAACAGTGTTCAGATCAAGAGAAGTAATAAGCTCAGCCTATCAGATATAAGATTGCCTCATAAATATACATATCTTGCTTATAACTGAACTTGTTCAACATCTTGATGATATAAGATTATATTACAAGTCTGATAAAAATCTGATCAGAAATAAAGTTGCTAGTGTTGACAAGCTCAGCTAATCAGATACAAGATAACATCATTAATACGCATGGATTTTGCTCATGATCAATCTCATCCAAGATCTTGATCATACAAGTCAATATTTCAAGTTTTATCAAAACTGAATCAGAAATAACGCTTCCAGAGTGGTAACAAGGTCAGCCATCAGATACAAACTTACCTCATTCATATGAATTTCACTCATAATCAAACTCATCTGAGATTTTTGCTCACAGAAACCTATATTTCAAGTCTGATCAAACCATAGTCTCCAGAGTGGTAACAACATCAGCCAATCAAGCCAATCAGATGCAAGATCACCTCATTAATGTGCTTGGATCTTGCTCATTACTGAATTCACCCGAGATCTTGATGATGTATGTTTATATTCCAAGTTTGATAAAAATCAGACCAGAAATATGACCTCCAGAGTGGTCATTACACCACTCCCTTGATAACTCACACCAGGATAACTCGCGAACCTGCTTATAACGTGGGTCAGGCATGGATCCCTTTTGTTAAAATGGAAAACACAACAAAATTGGCCCCTATTTGTTGAACGTGAAGAAAATTACAAACAAAATTGTTAAATGAAACCTTGATATATATAGCTTGTTTTGTCGTCGAAAACAGTGCTTAGTACCCGGAAATTTGAATCAACATCATGAAATTCTCAACTTTTAATAAGAAGTCATATATTTAGTTGAATTTTCTTTCAAACAATATTCTCAGTACACTGTAAAAAAAACATTATTCAACAAAATTTTGATCAATGAAAATGTCACTAATGCCTACTGGTGGCAACACTTTAATAAATAAATACCAATTAAATAAGTTTTGTCAAGTGAAATTTGTGTTTTAGTTCTATCTTTTAATTCGCTTTCAGTGTAATTATCATAAATGCATGATGCCCTCTTGTATTCAAACATGAAAAATTTAAATCTACCATTACAGCTATGTCCATGAGCATTTCTTTTAGAACTTAATTAAGTGCCAGCCGTGTTTTGATCTCCGACTTGTGGAAGTATTTGTTGTATTGTTACACTCTATTAAAAGCAGACCTACTTCGTATTATCACATTAATTGCATCTTTTGTATCAAAACAAATAAAGGGGGTGGAATAAAAGAAAAGTGAAAAGGTCACGCAAATCCTACCTGCATAAGAGCTAGCGGTCTCAGTCGTGTGTCAGATCAAATCATTTAAATTGATCAATTGAACACTGTTATAAATATTATTATGTAAGTAATATAATTAAACTACCTTAAATTAGCAATGCAACCAAGTGTAATGAGTACTTGGTGAATAAAAAGCTTTGTTTCACAGATACAGTTCATTATGGAGAAGCGAGTTCCCGAGTTTGTAGTGAACTTAAAATTCCATAATTGTTACTCAGAGATTTCCTCAAGGATTAAGAAGAAGTTTCACTATTACCTGCAATGAAATCACTGAATCAATATTTTACTACTAGAACAATAAGAAACAATTGAGTTTCGACGTTTATGATTGTTTCACGAAATAAATGTCCGTAGTTTTTGAGAAAAAAAAGGAATCTTGTTTTATTGTTGATCAACAACATTAAGCAGTGACCTTGTATACAATGTTTTCGTGTACACATGATGGCTGTTGAAATCTCTTTGAAAATGTTGTTAACGATCTTTCTGAGGCTGGGTATCTTGAAAATAAAGGTAATTTATACAAAAAAAGTGAACAACTTCATTAGAAAAAGCTCTTTATTGACAATTATTCCGAACACAATTATAAAATGAGTATTCAGCCATCAAACAGCACCCTCTCACTTATAGTGTGGTCTATGTTTTTGAACCCCATTGAGTTATTGAGAGAGAGATGTATGTTTTTTCAATTGTTTCAAGAATCAATATCCAAAAGCACAAGAAAATGAGATGTGAAAGCTTTTCTCCTTGTTTATCAAAAGTTTATAACTGATTGTTTGCCCCAAGTTTTGTACTATATACATTACATCAGTCCCTTACAAAATGTGCTTTCTAACTATACTATGTTCCAGTGTTGTTACATACAAGACCTTTAAAAGAAAATATGTGTAGCCAAGGCCTTAATTAAAATAAAAAAAGATACTAGGAACAACAACTATCTTTTATTAGGTACTGGCAGCCTTCATTAGAACGTGCAGCACTTTCAACAGAGCTCTGTAAAAACGATAATTTTCTACCAGCCATATCTTCATTGTTGATGCCTCACCAAATATACAATTTATGCTGAAATAAAGTTAATTTCTTGCTCTTTTTAACTGTGTTTTTGGTTTGTTTATGTAAAGAAGTGAATGAACAGTAATTTGCACCAAATTATAGAGCAGAGAACAGCCTTTATTTTCATATAAGTTTGAAAAATATATGTTTTAATTAAATTTTCTTGGTAAGCCTTCAAAATATAGGTTCACTGTTCCAGCAAAATATCTCGGACAATTTTAAAAATATGTATATGATACTGATATGTGCTGGAAAGCCCAATTTTCACTGAATTTAATGATATGCATGGCTTTGAGTTCTGATTAGTGGCAACCAATTGCAAGCCAAGAAACCGCAAGGTCATATTCAAATATCTAAAGTCACACACTCTGAGGTGATTTCGAATTTAATGGCTGACTTCACATCAAAAAGTGATCCAGATTTTGGTCCAATGTATGACAATTACAACAGCACATTGGTAAGTATTGTTTTTCTTGCTTTTCTAAACATTTATGAATATTTTTATTCATTTCTTTTTTATATACTTTAATGGATTAAATAAGATATTCTTCGCGAAAGTGTGTGTGTATACTGTGACATGAAGTTCACAATCAAGTGTTAGCACACCTTGCATTCCAAGAGATTTAATTTTAATAAAAAATAATTACCTATATTGATTTGATGAATTAGTAAAATGCATGAACAATTGATCATTCTGTGCATAAATATTTTGTGTAGTGCTTGTTTTTTTTGTGCTCATTTCCTTATGATTTTTGTACGTTTATAAACCAGAAGTTGCTTTCTCTCTTACGACATATCGCTACCTTCTGTTCTGTTTTTATACAAATATTTCTTGGTCGATGTTTCAGTATTATTTTTAGTTGGTCTGTCAGGGAAATCAACACTTTTATACTAGTATCATACACGAATAGTAATTAATCTGTCTCTCTGTCTCTTTCTCTCCCTCTCTGTTTCTTGGCTATATAATAAAACACATTTACCTCCTCCCAATAAAAGTATTTCTAAATAAACTCTATCAGAGTAAGTGTCATGATCTGGTATTATGTATACACATATCAAAACATTTTTTGTAAAAAAAAACAAACAATGTGTTCACAAAGTTAAAACATTTTCAGTCTACAATTATAAGACCTTAAGATCTGAATCTAGAAAATAATTTTAAATTTTTATAACTATTTTAACAACGTAATATATCTTAAATTTCAAACTGTGGAAGAAAAAAAATAATAAAAAAAGAAATTTTAAGTTTCCCAATTCTTACACTGTTACAGGTGTTATAAATTATTAAATATGCTGTTTTTCACTTTTACAGAGAATGAAGACTTCCACCATATGTCCATGTGGTTGATTAAAAAGGGAAAAGGGAAAAACATAGCCCTCGGCCAATAAGATGTCATCACCTACAAGTTTTTGATCCAGCTCCATCAGCTTAAAAGCAAATTTCCTGCCACATTTGATCAAATTCAAGAACTTTTTAAAAAGGTTTGCTAATGTCAAGATGATTTTAAGCACACAAATTTGCAGAAGGAGATATATCATGCACTCAGAGCTGCTACCGAAGCAAAGTTAGAATCCATTTCAGATGTTTTGTCATTTCTTAACCGCAGTGCAACACATGACTTGGAGAGACACAATGTCGGACCTTTTCTCTAGAAGCTTAACTTGAAGTGGCATCACTTGCTCAGCCCTCATTTACTAAAGATATTACCAAGTCCAAATGAGCCACCAAACCAACGGAACAATCATTGACTTGCTGATGTTCAAGAGTAATAAAAAAAACTGTCATGTGTAAAGACTGATCTGAGTTTGCTGGACTAAACATTTATGTTCTTTCAGACAGACAGTTTCTTCATAGGCTGGAACAGACAAGAAAAGCTTATGACAGTTGTACAAATAACTTGAAAAGAGAAGGAGCTGAGCAAAAATTAAAATTTTTGCATAGGCCTTCAGAAAAGTTCAGGGTTTGTTTTCCTGGGCAGACATTGCTAGATGAACCATTGCTATTGCCATCATCAGAAATTCCACAGGACCGCAGCTGCTGCAACAAAAAACACTAAAAATTTTGCTTCTTTAACTCAAAGACTTGAAAGTGCCAACAATCAGACTGCATCTTTGCATCGACAAGTACAACAGGAGCAACTTGTGAAGGAATGCAGCCTTGAGAAAATAAGTGTTGTTGCAGAGGAAAGAAAGAATTGCTGAGTGAACTTGATATTTCTACTTCCAACAATGCTGTTCTGTCCAGTCAGCTTCAGCAGCAAAAGGAAACAACTCTGTAGTTGCAGAGAACCTATAGCACACTCCAGGAGAAGGTTAAAAGCAACCAACAGCAACTGACTGCCCTAAAGAAGGAAGAGGAGAACCGATAGAGTTTAGTTTTGACTTGTCAGCTGAAAAATGCTATTAGGCAAATTACAAGACTGAGAGGAAAAGTGAGAACAGCAAAAGCCAGTCAACACTACTCAGAGAGGGTATGCAGAGTTCAAAAGGCTGCTTTGAGAAAAAAAAGCTGCAAAAATTAAGGAACTAAAAGAGGAAAAAATTAGACTTCAGGCACATGCAGAGCAGCAGCATGTTCTTCTGCTAAAAGATCCAGAAACAGGATATTTCACAAGGGAAACAGTGAAGTGTGTGATTAAACTGATCTGGGGAAAAGAAGTGTCAGCAACAAGATGTGCAGGAGTGATCCAGACTGTATGCTAACACCTGCTAGGTGTTCACCTCCCTCCAGCAGAGTTACCTTCCCTTCACAGTGTTCTACGCTTCTCAGATAAAGGACATATCATTTCAAAATTCAAATTAGCGGATGCTGTCCTAAAGTCCGAACACTTTGATATCCACATTGATGGAACAACCAAGTGTGGGAAGAAAGTGGTGGGGCAACAAGTAATAGTTGACAGTGGTACAAGTCTTGCTTGTGGTTTTTCAGTGATAGCCACAGAAGACACATCATCTCTCATGGACATCACTACCAGTCTACTGCAAGAGCTGAGATATGTATGCCAAAATGTGAAGAAGCTGACAAACTGTTTAAAAAAATTTCACTAGGCTTACAGCGACTATGAGTGACAGGGCACCAGTCAATAAAGCCTTCAACAAGGAACTGAATACAATGAGGAAGGCAACTATTGGCACTGAAAAAGACTTGGACTTCTTGCATTGCAATGCCCATGTACTTCTTGGACTTGCATTTCACTGAAGAATGTGTTTAGTTCTGCAGTTGGGCGAGAGAAGTCCAAGAAATTTTCTTCTAATTCGAAGAATGAAAATTCTGTGTGGCATCTTATCAGAGAACCTGTACAGTCATCGGACCAAGAGGTGATGAAAGGTACTCCTGCCGAGATGCATGGCTACTATATTGCTCACTCCAAGGCTTGAATTCATTGATTCCAGGATGTTCAGAGCTGCTGCTGCTATCCACTTTCATCAGCCAGGCCTTCGTAGACTTCCTTAGTAACTACAAGACTGAGAAGAACTGGAAGCAGGATGGCATTCTGCATGACAGTACATGTGATGACAATGCTGCTCTGGTGGCACTTGGGATCATCTTCCGTATCACACAACCATACTGGCAGCTTTTTGGATGACCAATTGCCTACCTTGATTTCTACCAGTTTGTTGTTCTTCTTTGCAGGTACAAACACACATTTCTTATGCCACATGACATGTACGATGTGATTAGTAATTTATTTCTTGTCAGTTGAATATTTTATCGTACTTGCCCTTTTTACAATTGAACAAAAAAAGTATACTTTAACTATGATTTTTCACATTTGATGATTATTATACAATGATTTTATTTGTGCATTATACAATACCATTATTTATTTTCTAACTTGTGCTAGTTATAGGCATAAGTACTTCTAGAATTTTTGTTTTTGCATAGTGACGTATTCAAGTTTCAACATACTATTCATTTCTGTCCAATTTCCTCAAAATATGGTCTGTACATCCAACTGATGCCTTCACAAAAGACTCTGAGCCTCTCTTCAAAATTCTTGTTGCTGAAGAGAACATATTCTTGTCTTTGATGAACACCTCGAGAGAGAAACAGGAGAAAGCAGCATGTATCATTTGCCATCTGTGTGCAGGATTTCTAGAGGTAACGTGTATTACTATTTGTATTTAAGTTTGTGTTTGCTTGTCTGAGTTGTAATTGATCGCAGAATACCATATTTTAATTTTGAACAAAGTAGCTGAAATGTTGATTTTAACACATTTCTAAAGTATTATTGAAAGACATGAATTTGTATTTGTAGCATATACATTTCTTTTTCTTTATTTAAACATGACAACACTCTTGTCTATATCAGGTTGATGAACGTCAGCTTGCAGAGTTCCTGCCAGATAAACTAGGCAAGTACCATGCTGTTCAGAATGAGGAGTATCGATGCAAGCTTGCTCACTGTCAGCTGACCAACATATTCGGGAAGCAGTGCTTTGGAGATTTGGACTTTAGTCTTTTCAAGCGCCGGAATGCTTCAGCACATCACTTGTCTTCGCTGAACATGCTCAGCAGAAATAAGACAATGTCTTCTTTTCTGGCATCCCTGACTGAGGAAGAGGAAAACATTTTGTTCCAGAAGTCTGCATGCTTGTCTCAGCCTTTCTGAGCAAACCATGGACAAGAAAAAAGTAGGCAGCTGAAAGAAAGAGGCATTAGCTGGAGGAAAAGAAGGCCAAAAAAGAGGCAGCACTGGAGAAAAAGTGAGCAAAGGTGACAACAATTCTTGCAACACTGAAAAACCATGATGACCCATGCAGGACTGATGTAGATGTGAGCAGGTTGTTGCAATATTTCAAGAAGCATAGAGCTGGAAGACTGGGCACAATCAAGGCTGAACTGAACTGCAGTACCACAGGGTTATTCTACAACTGAAGTTGCCACTTCTTAACACTAGTTTGCCCTTCAGCCAAATGGTGAAGAACTTGAAGGAGTTTCTAAAGACTGCAGCAAATGAAAAAGCAGATGAACAGATTGCAGAGCAGCCAGAGGGAGAAAGTCAAGATGCTCCCGATATGCATGTTTTGAGGGAATGTGACAGTTTTAAGTTTGTGTGAACAGGTATCACAGTAGATGTGCTGTATGGCAGAGATTATTATATCGGAAAGGTGACTGCTATCAAATCAGAAACTGTATGGACTATTTCTTAGAGCACTGCATGATCAGAGATGATGCTTATCGCTGGCCTGATGTACCTGATGAGGTTGATGTAATGCAGAATATATTTCTACTTCCTATTTTGAGCCTGGCTCAACAAATGGCCGCATGTGGACAGTAAAACATCCAAACATTCTGAAAGACAGACTACAGGCATTTCAACAACATCTGAATAACTTCTAACAGTCACATAAGACTAGTTATCCTGATATGGTGTAAATTGTAATTTAGAAATTAGCTAACATTCTTCAATAAAGTTTTCCTGTGTTACAACTGCTGTGTTTGTTTCTGATGTTAGAACTTAAGTTTTGATATCAAGCAATGCTGATTGGTGAAGTTACAAACAGACATGATGATTTAGGTAATGTTTTTGCTATAAAATGCTTTTCACATTTCAATGAAATATTGTTATTGGTTGTACTCTTCTGCACAGTACAGAATGGTTTTTCTGTGTTATGTGGTTGCATGTTGATGTCGTGTGAGTACTGCCCTGGGGATGGGAAGATATTTTTAAAAAATATTTTAAATCCTTAGAAAATAGAATGATTAGGCAGATTCCAACAATCTGAACACAATACACTTTAAAATTGAAAAATCGATAAATAAATGGCTGAGATATAGATTTTTTAATATTCTTGCCTGTATTTGTGACTGTATTTGCCGTTGACCAGTTTGGGTGAAAATCTTTAATTTTGGGTGTCTGATACATTGTTATTTCACAGAATTCAATTCTACAAAAAATTTAGCAAAGTCTCTGTATATATAAAAAAAAATGAGATCTGGAAAGTTGTAGACTTCAACTGCAATTAGTTTCAATATTAACTACTAAAGTTGGCCATTTATGCAATTTTGACAAATTTGTGGAAAATCATGACATTTTATAAAGAACAATTTTACCCATAACTTTTGAACCAAAAGGGATAGACACATCATCTTTTGGGTTTTTGTTTTTTTTTAAAGATCTATCTATTGGTTATAAAATCCACACTGAATTTCTAAGCTAAATTTTGGCTGCCAGTACATACTTTTATTATCATCCTCAAACACTTGTTTGAGGATGATAATTGTTTGGTACACTAACACTTGTTTGAGGATGATAATTGTTTGGTACACTAACACTTGTTTGAGGACGATAATTGTTTGGTACACTAACACTTGTTTGAGGATGATAATTGTTTGGTACACTAACACTTGTTTGAGGACCTAATAAAATAAAACGTTACCACTGGACTTGACTGGAAATGCCAAGTTATTAAGTGTTATGTTTTTTTGAGGTGGTAAGTCTGCTTGCTGTCAATACTTAATTTTTTAAAACAGTAGAGTGGCATAAAATACTTCGTTGGGTGACATTCTATAGTATAGTTTTCTGAAAGAAAAAATCAATTTAAAAAAAAAAATTGTTGGAGAGAAAACTAGTGAAGCATGAAAGAATTATACTAAAACTGAAGCAATCGCAAATTCGGAACCAACAATGACACACTTTCTGGTACACTAAATAAATATGTATATAAATATTTTCTTTTTTGTTACAACTTGTTATACCTCCTTTAAATGGTTTTATATTATTATTCATATGAATCTGGCTGCCACAATCATTTTTGGGAAAAAATGTATGGCAATAACCATATGAATTTTGAAATCTCATCATCATAATTGGTTAAATACAGACAAGAGTGTAAAGTTAGATGAAATAATGTAATTAGCAATAATAAAACAAAACTCAAACAATTTAATGGGATCTATGACCATACCTGTGTTACAAAAGGTTGCAACAGGATACTGAGGGACTTTAAAGCAACACAGACGCACACACACACATAAACTGACTCAAGTTAAAGTGGCCATTCAACCTAGAATGCAAAATAAAAAAATTAGACATCAATATACATACAGCTAATTCAAAATATTACTCTGATCACATGAAAAAAATTTAATTTTCCTTACCACCCCTGTTCCTTGACAATACCCAATATCTGGGTAGAGCCAGGCAAGGCCTCGTAATATTCTCCGCAACCTTGGAATTCCTGTGCTGTGAATGTTACAGAAGCAGGCATTGCTTGGCATTGTTCGCAACACATCCTGCAACCAAAAAAAAATCTTATTGGCACTGACATTGTCTATGTGCATCTGATTACAACTAGAAAAGTGTCCATATGACATATCTTCCCCATTCACAATCCCTCTAAACCAAGTCCCCCGTTTTTCAGTAAAAAAGAGGATGCACTCTGGCTGGATTTTATACAGTTATATGTATGCATGTAAAGACAGGTAGTACATATGAACATTCCCAATTGATTTTTTTTTTTAATGTTTATTTTATACATGCAAAATTTGGATGGTGGCATGGAATGTGAAGGCCTAATGTGTGACAGTCACATGAGAAAATAACAAAGTTGAAAACATAGCACATTTTCAGAAAATTAATTTACCAAACTCGAAATGCATCATACACATCGCCGTTGAGCTTATATCAAATGCACAAAGTCTGAAAGTGAAGCACTTAACATCAGAGGAGTCAATTACACAAACTAGGGACCCTACAATGTGGTGATCACTTGAAAAACAATGGAGTTTAGAGCATGATATATTTTTCTAAAACTGTATCTAACATCTTCATAATGTATCTTGGCAACAATTGAGCAAAGTTTCAAGGCAATGAACTGAAAAACTGGTGTAGCTGGTTGACAGAAACTATGGATCGTATGGTGGAATAGGTCATTTTAAAAATGAGAAAGTTTACACAAAAATATTTTCAAAGCTTCATTTAGCATCCTTATAATGGATTTTAAAACATTTCCATCCTCTTGACAATGACTGAGAAAACTTTCAAGGCAATGCACTGAACAATTATGAAGGAATTGACCACAAATGCTAAGGACCTTATGGTGGGCAAGTCACTTGAAATTTGAAAAAGGTTCAAAACATGCAATTCTCCATTATGTATGCAATAACTGAGTGAAGTTTTAAGGCAATGCATGGAAAACTGTAAAACATGATTATTCAAAAAAGGAACCCTATGCTGTTAAGTATGGACAGACAGATAGATGGACAGATTTGTTGTTTTTGTTGGTTTTAACGTCACTTTTAAAATATTATTGTCCTGCAGAAGAAATGGGAGCTAAGTGACTTTCCCAAGGACACACTGAGGCAGTTGACCCAGGCTGGCATGGGCAGGTATCGAACACATGACCCTTTCGAGTCTGACACTCTACCAACAGGGCTACCGTGGCTCTCAGGGATGGACAGGTGAACAAATGCAATATCAGTATGGCCTCAGAGATTTTTTGGTGAGGGCATAATTATTCAAGTATCTCTTGTTTTTAATACTGGCATTGCAATATGATTTTTATTCATTTACTGAACTGGAGAGATGGATGCCTTGTACTAAACCAAACAACAATATAATTCAATGAAACTCCAGCAAAGAATGGATCTGAATATGGAGTGTTAAACAAATGCATATCCACAGCTGAATGTTGTATCTAACAACATGATACCTTTTCAATCTGTTTTGATGTCATGAGATGATCACTTGAGCTGGTCTTGACAATGTCCTTGTATGTTATATCTGATTTCTGCTTTTTCTCCAGAGCTCCAGACAATCTCATCCAGATCTGTGGCCTTAATGAGTGAGGAATTCCCAGACGTACCATGTTGCGCAATTTCTCAGATCTTGGCAATTGAGATTCAACCTGAAGAAATTTTTTAAAATTTTAATTTTGTCAGTAAAATGTTGAATGTATCGAAGATATATCTACCATTTGCAAATGGAGAATTTTTCAAATGAGTTGTTTCAAGAACTAGCTATCTTCAATCTCAAAATAATCTGAATCTTCCTTTTTCTGAAAACAAAAAACACTCTTTCACTCTTTAGCAATATTTACCCCACCTATTGACATAAAAGGAACTTAGAATCTAATATTATTGCATCAAATTATTTTTAAAAAAATCCAAATACCCAAACTTTGGTGATAAATCAATAGGCCCAAGCGGGCTTGATATCACTCACCTGGTAGTTGACATATGTCAGCTTGTGAATGCAAATTCATACACGTATTGAAACTGTTGAAGGGAAAGAAAAGCTTGGAGCAAATAGTTGCTACATTGTCTATTATTGTTGCTTTATCTTCTTTCTTAAACCATATATACTGGATCACTTTCTAGGCAAAAAAAAAAAAAAAAAGACAAGTCATTTATACAATGAGCATTCTCCCCTAGATCTCTTCCTTAGAAGTAGGCCCTGATTCATAACTTAGAAACTGTTTACAGCCCCACACTTAAAGTATATACACATACTTGGCATTATAAGGGGAACTGATCTGCAGTCAGTATGAATTCCCGGGTCTGTCCTTACCCCCTGGGGCCCTGCCCCTGGAGTCATAATTGGAAACCAATGAGATCTACACCGATGGGAGCTGCAGTTGCTCAGTGGTTAAAGCATTGGACTTGTAACCAGAAGGTTGTGGGTTCGATTCCCACCATCTGATCAGCCTGGTTCCTCATTAATACAAGTGGATCTCACTCACAATTTAACTCATCTGAGCTCTTGATAATACAAGCTTATCAAAATCTGATCAGAAAAATGGCCTCTACAGTGTTCACAAATTCAGCTGATCATATGCAAGATCACCTCATTAATCTGCATGCATGTTACTCATAATCAAACTTGCCTGAGATCTTGATATAAGCTTACATACCAAATCTGATCAAGACCTGATCAGACTTATCGCCTCTAGAGTGTTCACAAGCTCAGCCAATCAGATGCAAAATCACCTCATTAATATGCATGGGTGTTGCTCATATTCGAACTCATCTCAGAACTCAATGATATAAGTTTACATACCAAATCTAGTCAAAATCCTATCAGAAATATGGACTTTAGAGTGTTCACAAGCTGAGCCAATCATATGCAAGATCACCTCATTAATATGGGTGGATGTCACTCATAACAGAACTCATCCAAGATCTTGATGATATAAGCTTAAATACCAAATCTGACCAGAAATATGGCCTCGTGAGTGTTCACAAGCTTAGCCAATCAGATGCAAGATCTCAGAAATATGATCTCTATCAGAAATATGGCCTCTAGAGTGTTCACAAGCTGAGCCAATCATATGCAAGATCACCTCATTAATATGTGTGGCTGTCACTCATAATTAAACCTGCCTGAGATATTGATAATGTAAGCATAGATACCAAATTTGATCAAGATTTGATCAGAAATATGGCCTCTAGAAAGTTCACAAGCTCAGTCAATTTGATGCATGGTCACCACACTAATATGCATGGGTGTTAATTATAATCGAACTCATCTGAGATCTCAATGATATAAGCTTACAATCCAAATCTGGTCAGAAATATGGATTCTACAGTGTTTTCATGTTCAGCCAATCAGATGCAAGATCACCTCATTAATATGCATGGATGATGCTTATAATCAAACTCATCTGAGATCTCGACAAGCTTACATACAAAATCTAATCATAAATATGGCCTCTAGATTGTTGCAAAGCTAGCCAATCAGATGCAAGATCACCTCATTTGTATGCTTGGATTTCACTCATAGTCCAACTCAACCAAGATCTTGATGATATAAGCTTATATACCAAATCTGATCAAAATATGATCAGAAATACAAGTGTTCACAAGATCATTCAATCACGTGTAAGATCATCCCATTATGCATGGATGTTGCTCACGATCGAATACATCTGAGATCTTGATGAGATAAGCTTACATACCAAATCTGATCAAAATCTGATTAGAAATGAAGCCTCTAAGGTGTTCACAAGCAACTGTTGATAGCTGGACAACAAATGAGACAATATGGACAAAAGGCGAAACCATTAGCTCATTCATCCTTTGGCCAGGTGAGTTAAAAAATTTGAAACTTACTTTTTGACAAACAAACAACGTTCATTTTTATTTGTTTGTGCTTATTTGCAAAGAAACAAATTAATAGTCTTATTAGTACTTTTTAGATTTTGATGTTTGAATAGCTTTGCAGTTTTATGTCCTATATCAATATTTTTAAATCTGCATGGCCACTGATTAGCAGTAATTCCTACTAAAATATGCACTAGTCACTCTTATGACAAAAAAAATCAATTCAGTAAAGATCAATTTTTAAACTAGGTAAACTTTCAATATCACTTTTGTTGGAGCTGTGGTGTCTCTGTGGTTTGCATGCCAGACTCGAGGCCAAGCTGTGCAGGTTCAAATTCTACCATCGGACCAGCCCAGGTCATCTACTGTGGTGTGTCTTTGGGCAAGGCACTTTACCAGTTGAATCTGCACTAAATAAACTACTTGTGTTTCTGTGACATAAAACACCAAACCAAACCAAACCACTTGTATTATGTGCAAAATGAAAAAGCTTATTATCTAGTTATATCAAGTTACTGCCATCCCTTGATTTGAAGAAGACACATTTAGCTATGATTTTGTGAAGTTTATATAATAATTGAAGCTAAGAACTGAAATTTCTGTACCTTATCCCAAGTCAGATCTCCTACTTCATTGTTATGTGTGAATTCTAGGTATGCTGTCCACTTCAATCTATGCTGTGGATCTTCAACAAATGGCTGCAACAACTTGCTGGAGTTCTCCTCTGGACCATCTGAATTTAATAATATTTTATTCATTTGAAAAACAACATCATCAATTAAAGCAACTGAACAGTTTATTCAATGCAAATTTTAAACATTCAGAGGAATCTGTCTATAACTAACTCTTAATAATCAGATTGCATGTATTCCATAAACAATGTGTACACCAAAATAATTCTAAATGGCAATATTATGAATTTATTTTTTCCAGTTGTCAAAATAACTTGATATGTGGGCTTCATTATATATATGGATTCAAATGTACATTTAATTTATTGTCATTTTTTCAAGGAAATGTTGCTGTTTCAGTCGAAAAAAGTTGAAAAGACTTCAAAGTCTCCAGTTGGAATCAAATTTGTATTGGAAAAAAATACAAAATCATTTTCAGATCTATAAATGTCAGATTACACTTCAAGATTTAAACTAGATCTGTGTTTGTAAAGCATGTACTGTCTTTATTTGTGCCTTTCTGTTTGAATTTGTTACAATTTCTTAGCTACAGGTGTTTCCAAATTTTGAAAAGTTTGAGCCAAATTGCAAAATAAAGAGGAAAAATGTACCAAGCAATCTATTTCCATATTTCTGCTTGAGAGAACGATTTTGTAAGATTTTTTTTCCTGATAATTTGTTTCTTAAAGTATGAATGATTTTCATATTAAGTATTGGGTGTATCATACATAACACCATGCACCAGTTTGATTTACCGACAATACCTTTAGAGAGGTTCATTAATAGAATATCTGATGAGTAACAGTATATTGAGAGGAAACACCTCTTTATGTTTGTAATCCACTGCATAGTTTCTCATCTTATTTGATCCTACAAAAACAACATACCTGACTATGTGCAAGTCATGGACAAATGAAACTCGATCAATGAGAATTACAATATGCAATTTTTAAATTTACCAAGCATAAAACAGAGAGCAAGTTCATATTTATTTTATAGTATATTTAAAAGTGATGAGATACGAATATGAAGTGATTTCTTTCATGCCTTATTTGGTAAATCATGGCTTTATATAGGATCAATTCATTTGCCATAACCATTATTTAGACTGACTGGAAATCTGGCAACATGTGCTTTCTAGCAAAGTGCTTTGTACATGGAAAGTAAACACCCTTTAGCCACTGAAAGTAACAACCCATGACAAATTAAAAAAGAATGAATGGGTCTTAATTATCCTTCAAATAAAGGTGAGATAATCCAATGAAAGAGTTATTCAACAGGTAGTGAAATAGATTTTTTTTTTATGAGTGTCTTGCATCAGGAAGCATTTATAGCATTGTCTCAAGTATTTTCAGAATGAGAAATAAGCTGATAGCTAAACAAAAACCACAAAAATCGGTCCTCAACTCATTCTTCCCACTATTAGGAACAAAGAAATGTATGTAGTCGCAAAGTTATCATTATCAGTTTTAGCCCTTAAAATATGGCACATATCAATCTCCAAAAACTAACACCACTAAAGATAGTGTCCCTAAAATACCCTTGTAAAAGTAAAGTATACATACTTTTACATGAATTTCAGTGACCTGGAGAATGCTGACCATGATGATATAAGCTTAATTAACATGCTGGAGCAAACTATGATCAGAATTCAGTCTCCAGAGTGGTAATAAGCTCAGTTAATCAGATACCAGATTAACTCATAAATATGCATAGATCTTGCTCGTAATCATATTCATTCAACATCTTAATGATAAAAGCTGATATACCCCATTCGATCAAAATCCTCTTAAAACTACAATCTCAATAGTGGTAAAGAAAATCCCAGCCAATCAGATGCAAATTAACCTCATGAATATGCATAGGTCTCACTCAGAATAAAACGCATACATCTTGATATTAACCCATCTACCTAGTTTGATCAAAACTGGGTCAGAAATACGTCTTGAGTGGTAAGACACTTAGATGCAAGGTCACCCAATTAATATCCATGAATCTTGCTCATTATTGAACTCATTTATAATCTTGATGATATAAGCCAATATTCAAAGTTTTATAAAAATTGGATCAGAAATATGGTCTCAAGAGTAGTAATAAGCTCAGCCAATCACATGCAAGATCACCACATTAATGTGTGGATCTCACTCGTTACTGAACTTGTCCAAGATTTTGATGATACAAGCCCTTATTCCATTTGTGAAAAAACTCAGATTGGCATGTCTAAAACAGTTTACAAATGTGCAAACAAGAGTACCATAAATAACATCATTACACACCCACCCCTTGTTAAGAATCCTCTAAGAAGATAACTGAAATTTATGTGAGGAAACTGCCTTTCTTTTATTCAGTCACAGTAACCTTGACCCATGGCCTCAAATCAACAGGCTTGTTCATTACGCCAAGTGTAAGCCATCCGCAAAGTTTATACCAGTTCCTTGATGTAGAATTATTGTTATTGTACAGAAACCGTTTTTCTTATTTCAGCCACAATGACCTTGACCTTTGAATTTTTGACCTAATATCGATAGACTTTTTGCTTTCTCTAAATGCAAGCCATCCACACACTTTGGTGATTCTTAATGGTGGAGAACTCAAGTTATTCTGCATAAGCCATTTTTCTTCTTTTGGTCACAGTTACCTTGACATTTTTATCCAATGAGCCCAAAATCAATTTTTGGTTTTGTAGCACAAATGCAAGCAAGTCATAAAGTTTCATAACTGTAAATGGTGGCGAACGCGAGTTATTGTTCAGAAACCATTTATCTTCTTACAGTCACAATGACCTTGACCTTTGAGCTTTGAACCTTGAGATTGATGGTATTTTTCCTTACCCCAAGTGCAAGTTATCCACAAAGTTTGGTAACTGTAGATGGTGGACAACTGGAGTTATTGTGCAGAAACAAAACTAGTAACAGACAGACAGATGGATGGACAATATCATAACATAGTACTTATGGCCTGAGAATCTAAAAAGGTCATGTACTTGTGCTATCATGCTTATATAGATATAGGATGGATGGGGATAGACAAATGTGCAGCTGTATTGACAGCAGAAAATTATATACCCACTTCTACTTTTGCAGTGGGGGCATACAAAACAGTCTCTAATAAGTCTGATATCCTAAAACACAAATTTTAAAGGTGGAAAATAAACAAATAAACTTTGAAATACATACCTTCTTCTTCCACTTTAAATCCAAATTCATCATATCTGTAATCCAGTTGACCATTGGGATCTTCTGGCTGCAATGCAATGAAATACAAAATGAAAAAAATTATCATTTTTAAAAACTGATAAGCATTATCTATTGTGTCACATGCATGTACTTTCTATATTGAAGTGAAATCACTGTAAATGCTTGGCCATTTCCAGGAATTCCAGTTAAGACAATTTTTTCTTCTTAACTGTGAAGTGTTGAAACCATCTCCGATATTTTTAACCAATAAAATTTTCAAATTAGCCATTGTGACAACCATATTAGATGTAAAATCGGCCCCATTTTCATTTAAGATAAACAAGACACCATTAGAAGACTTATGGAAACTCCATGCTGATATGACCATCCATTCAGGAGAATTAGTGACAAGATTTTCAATATGTTCATTGTGGCAGCCATATTTGAGGCCAGATTGGCACCATCTTTATTCAGGTCCAACTCGATATCATAATTAGTCTTCTGGTGAAAACACTATGCATATGTGCCATAACACGGCATGTCACGCTAAAAACATGATTTTTTTTTACTTCCAAACCCCATGACATGGTCATGTTTTGAAAAACACAATTTTCAGTAATCTTCAGAAGAAAAAAAACCCACCTCCTTATTATAT
Source organism: Margaritifera margaritifera (assembly GCA_029931535.1). Taxonomy (NCBI): domain Eukaryota; kingdom Metazoa; phylum Mollusca; class Bivalvia; order Unionida; family Margaritiferidae; genus Margaritifera; species Margaritifera margaritifera. The sequence continues at coordinate 2,765,971 of JAQPZY010001467.1, read as the reverse complement.
GCCTGTTAACATATAGCATGTATAAAGTGTAGACAGTCTTGCTTAGAGCTCATGTAAAACTATCCTAATTGTTACAGATACAATTAAAAGGAAAGGTGGTCAGGTATAAACAACCCCATTTCACATATTACTTAATTGGCTGACAACAGGTAGGGTGATGTGTTAAGTCCTCTGAAGACTGCTTTGGAGGAGCCCATTATGCTAATTTGCATAGGTAAAGTTCACAAAGTGGAACAACCCAATTCGTTTTAAGTTATAGGTATATCAGAGAGATGCAAGCTGAAGAACATAAGTTATTACACATCACTGCCTTGAATAAGAATGTTTAAGCCATCTGCATTAAAGATTATTAGCATGTTTGTGAACAGCGGCAACGTTTCTTTGATGTTAGATTTTATTCCATATATAAAACACACAACATGATTATTTCAGTTGTCGGAATAGTATTGAAGTATGATTAATATTTGAAGGCAAAATGTCAAAATGCATTTCCTGTGATTCAGGAAGCAACAAGCTATCAGCGAAGCAAGCAAAACCCACCAAAGCTAAATTTCAGAACTCCTTGTTGATGGAGTTTGACTTTGTGAAGCACAGAAGGGGGAGCATTGAATTCTTTGTACATACTGCAAACAACATATCAACACAAGTCATTCTGGAGTGTATGACGTAAGTTGAAATAGCAGCACCACCCGTATGTAACATTGGGACAAACCAGAACATATCTGATATGCATAACTGAACATTTGGATTGGCTCTCTCGAGTATTATTCGTTATCTTAATCATGTTAAAATACCAACTATTAATTGACCCATGCTTTAGAGGATGATATTAGCTATGAAATAGATTGACTGAAAAACAATAATAAGAACACGCTTTTGTTTGCACAGTTGACTTGTGTTGATAAAGCATTATACCCATAATGGACTCAGGCATTTATTACAGCTATGATACCTGAAGGCCCCCATTTAACTTGAAAAAAATATTATGTCCCCTCCTCACCCCTCTTGACTACAATGAAATGGTCAGTCCCAAATGTGATGTATATTCTTTTTTCTATAGAGACAAGCATACATGTACATGTATCTCGTGGTGAAACTGCATCAGATACAGTTCTGAAAATACTAATGTTATAGTCATCGTAACAACTCGGTTCTGACCATGATAAGTTCAGAGAATCCAGGTGGGAGTAATGAGTGCAAAGATGAACACAAATGACACGTGCATTACCTTCAACTCCCCAACCCCCGAACTATTGAGAGCCACAAAGACTGCTTCTAATTCAGCCTATATTTTGCCATAGTGGATTTTATCGACAGAAACTTGGTGTACATTTTTATTTAATCTCTGTATGGTCGTGATTATTTGAGTGTTTGCAAATACATGTATGTGTATGTATGTTGAGATGATCTTTGACAATGCTAAGTCTACCAACTATTTTTTTGTTGTAAGTGCATTAAATGCTTTAAAGAAAACAGTTATTTTCTTTTTTTCAGATTTGAATTTCCAATCATTTTCTATAGGCTTATATGAAAAGATAGCTTATTCTCTATTGGATGATGTTGCTTTTTTGGGGTCACATGCACTGACCCTCTGTGGGACCTCAAAACACTTTTTGAGTCTCTAAAAGCACCATCACTCTATTGGAATATGGCAGGTATGTCTATGTTGATATAACTTTCCATTAAGGAGGAGTAGCTAGCAATACCAAGATTTTCAAGATGGCTGCCATGGTGGCCATACTGGGTGTCAGATTGGTATCATTTTCATTCAGTAACAATAACGCATAATTAGAAGCCTTCTGGTGAAAACCCAATGTTTATATGACTTCCATCTAATAGAAGTACCAATAAGATTATTATACTGGATACCAGATTGACAAAATTATAGATACCATAAGAAGTCTTCTGGTGAAAACCTCATGCTGATATGACTTTCCATTCAAGAGGAGTAGCAATAACAATATTTTCAAGATGGCTGCTGTGGTGGCTATATTAGACATGAGATTGGCACCATTTTCATTTAGGACCAACTAAACATCATAAGAAGTCTTTCAGTGAAAACCCCATGTTGATAAGACTATCCTTTCAGGTTGAGTTGCGAAAACAAGATTTTCAAGATGGTTGCTGTGGTGGCCAGGTGGCAGCATTTTTATTAGGACCAACTAGACACCATAAGAAGTATTCCGGTGAAAACCCCATGCCAGTATGACATTCTGTTCAGAAGTAGTAGCGATAACAAGATTTTCAATATGGCTGCTGTGGCAGGCAAATTGAACGTCAGTCTTTTAGTGAAAACCCCATTTTGATATAACTATCCATTCTGGAGAAGTAGCAATAACAAGATTTTCAAGATGGCTGCTGTTTCGGCCATATTGGACATGAGATTGGCACTATTTTCATTTAAGACCAACTAGACATCACAAAAAGTCTTTTAGTGAAAATGTAGGGGGGGGGGGTAAAAATAATTTTAATGATGTAATACTTACCTATTGCTATTGCGTGGCTACTCTTTTCCAGATGGAAAAAAAAATTACCGTTTGATGAGAATTCATCCTCCCATAGTGTGATTCAGAATGGATACCAGAATGTTCTGAAGTCAAACCCGCAGCTACCCTGCCAACGTGCACTATCCTTCATTCTTTTTCAGGACATAGCCTTAACTAGTGGGACATCAGTGTGGAACAGGAGGAGGGAATCGGGCAACAGTAACAGGTAAGCATTACATCATTAAAATCTGTTTTACCCACCCCCAAAAACTACATTTTAATATCAGTAATACGTAGCCTGTTGCTATCGCATAGATGAATTTGCCAGTTTGGTGGGAGGCTAATGATCCCACAACTGGTGAAGGAAAAACAACAAGGAATACTCACTCTCACTGTATAAGTGTAGTACTACTGGAAGGTATCCACATTGGTCACTTTTTTGAGCCATGACTATCGTCCCCAAAGAAAATATGCCTTTGCTTAGATGAGCCAACAAGCAAAGGTAAAAGGAGAAGGTAGTGTGAGATCGACAATATGCAGCTTTCATCACATCCTCCAGAGATAAATGAGTTAGATAGGCCCGTATTGAAGCAATTACTCAAACCTCTTAGACTGAGACATTTCCTACTTCACCAATCACAAAAGATTCTCCACTTGGCATCATAAACCTTAGACACAGATTGTCTCTTTGCTCGACAACATGTCCTGGCAGAGAGATCATGTTAGATGAACCAAGCATGAAGGTGGAGAAACTGTGGGTTGATGTGTAGGAGAGAGCCCCTGTGCTGCAACAGAAGGTCCCTTTTCTGGGATAATGTCCTGGGCTAGTCTACCAGCAGGTCAAAAAGATCACTGAACCACAGTCATTGGGGCCACAGTGGGGATATCAAAATGAGCTGAGCAGTGGAGTTCCTTACTGTGTGAAGTACTTGTGGGATCATCCTGAAGGGTGGGAAGGCATAAGTGAAGAGATGATCCCACTTTCAGGCTGAAAATGTCCATTGCCCAGGCCCTTTGGTCAGCGACTGGGGCAACATAAACGGGAGCTTGTTTTTTTAGCCTTGTATCAAACAAGTCCACCAAGGGTCTCCCCCAAAGTGTCAACAGGGAATTTGCTTTGGATTGGTGCAGAGACCATTCTGTGAGGACTATCTTTCTCATCCTGGACAGACTGCCCACCAAAATATTATTTTCACCATGAATGTGGCGAACTCAAGAGGTTTCCAAACCTCCAAGTAGAGAGAAGGGACATATGTGCCTCCTTGTCACCTGGTGTACGGTACCACCAATGTGTTGTTAGAGAAGACCATCACACAGCGACCTCTCATTTTGTTGATGCACCTCTGAAGGGTTAAGAACACTGCCCACATTTCCAAATTGTTGATGTGGAGGGTAGATTCTTCCTGGGACCCTAAAGTATCAGACCTTCTGACTCCAGATAAGTGCCCCACACTTAATCTGACATGTCTGTGAACAGATAGGAGAGGGGTTCGGTGGCGTGCATAGGGACTCTGGACAGAAACTAATCCCGATTTCTCCACCAGATCAGATGATGGTGGAAATCCCAACATCGAGAAATTCTGAGTATTCAGAGGGTCCCTGTGCAGTTTCCAATTTTCCAGAAGGAGAAACTGGAGAGGACAAAAGTGCAGTCTGCCTAGGAGAACCAAGTCCACTGTGGAGTTCAAGGTCCCCAAAAGAGAAAGAAAAAGACAAGCCGACAATGTGGTCTTGGTTCTCAGTGCCCCCAACAGAGTCAGGATCTTGTTAACTCTGATGTGAAGGACACCAACTACTCCTCTGTTCATGAGGAAATTCATCCCCATGCAGACAAAATCTTCGGATGGAGAAAGCTCGAATTTCTCTAGATTGGGTAAAAGACCCAGCTTGGTCACCATGGACCAACAGGAAGCCAGATCTAGTCTGAGGGACTCTAGCTGACCATTGTGGATCAACCAATCATCGAAATATTGGAGGACAAGGATCACCAGTGACCTTAAGTGGACTGCAACTACTTCCATAACCCTGGTAGAAGCTCTGAGTACGGAGGCTAGGCTGAATGGCAGAGAGCAAAACTGGAAGACCTCCCCTTCCAAGCAAAACTGGAGGTACTTCCTGTGAGGAGGAAAAATAGGGATGTGAAGGTAGGCATCCTGAAAATCAATGGAGACCACCCAGTCGCCCAGTCTTATGGCATTCCCAACTGATTCTGTTGTCTCCATCTTGAAAGGTTCCTCCTGCAGAAACCTGTTTAAGGAGGAAAGGTCGATAATTAGTTGAAACTTTCCCCCTTTCTATGGTACCAGGAAAATCCATGAGTAGAAGGCCGGAGATTGGTCATCTCTCTTGCACCCTTCTCGTGAAGGAAGTGTACCTCTTCCTTTAGATTCAACTGGTGGAAGAACATGGGGGACCTTACTAGAGGAGGAACATCCTGAAACCGAATCTAGTATCCTCCTTTTATGATAGACAGGACCCAGTCATCGTCCATGATGACGGACAAAGCCTCTGAAAAAAGGTTTAGCCTGGCACCTATGGGAACCAACGGAAGAGGGACACTGCAAGAAAGGGAGCAAGTCCCTAGGGCTGTCCACCCTTTCCTTCGGAAAGGGGAAGGCCCCACATACTTCCCCATTGGGCCTCTGCAGTGCCCCCTTTTGCTGGTCGAGATGATTTCATTTCTTGGTCGGTTTTGACTGGTCAGGAGCAGATGCTGTGTTGTTGGTCTCTCAAATCCTGAGAAGCCAAGGAGTGAATGAGCCATTCAAAGAGAGTCTCTGCCTCCAGGGAAGCAGCCCTCAGAAGGTCCTTACTGTGCTCCAGTTGGATGTGTCCAGAGCAAGATACCTGTGGAGGTGGAGAAGTTCTGCTGATAAAGCCGTGGACAAGGATAACGCATGCCTAGATATTTTCACCACTGCTTCCAACAAACGTTGAAGGGCAACTGGTGACAGAGATTCCTGCAGAAAAGAGGTCTGCATGTGAGTCTACAGTTACTAGTGATGTAGCCTTTTGTTCTAAGGCCACCAGTGTTTTAACTGAAAGGAAAGCCTAGGTCTCGGTGGAAATACCCACTTGTGCCTTTCTGGCATCCAAAGTGGGAGGTTTAAGGGGCCAGGAAGGTGTGTGAACCCTATAACTTGCTCCAGAGACCAAGGGTCTCAATGTGGATTGGGGACAGACCAGCCCTTACACTGTCTAGCAAACTCCTGGCCCTTACTAAACCTTTGGGAAAGCTCCTTAATCGTAGCTGAGAGAGGAAACAACAAGAGATCTGGTCAAGAGATAGCCCCAGAAAGTTTCTCCAAGCTGAGAGAATTTTAGTGTTAATGGAGCCTGAAGGCTTGGGGCACAGATCACTGGGCAAAAGATGGTAAACCACATTAACCGCTTTGTCAAAAGACCAGATCTCTTCTTCCTCAGCCGCCTTGACCGACAGTTGAGAGGAGGCAGGGGACCCAATGGGAGGGGGTGCCACCTCGGCCTGTTCTGCATCAAAGTCATGAGAATCTACTAGGACAGAAAGGACATCTTGCTCCTGGGAGTCAGGACTATGCAACCAAATGTCTCTCTGCTGCAGGGGAGACTTGGTGCGTAAAAAGCTCCTCAACTCCACCCAACTCCTCACGCAGAGCTAAAGGACTTTCCCTAGTGGCAGACTCAGCAGGTGGGTGAGAGCAACTCTCAACCCTCGTGGGGTGTTTAGAGAAGGTCTGTCCCCCTGCCTCCATTTTGACTCCACTTCGTAAGAGGAAGATGTCGGTCCATGGACTGCAGCATAAACCTCTCTACCATTGGGCCAAGGCCCTGAAGTCTATGGCTGCATGCAGGAGAAATGCCAATCAAATCGCTTTCCCTGCAGTGAAAGGCCCCACATCCTGTCGGCATTTAGTGGGATTATAGAAAAGGGGGGAATGCTGATCCAATCCACTTCCCTAGTCTGGAGTCTGTACGCCAATTCCCAATCCCAAGTGGGATTCAACAGTAACCTGGAGGGGGGGGGGGGTCATGACCAGATCCCTATCCCTGTACCAAAGGGGCTCCAATGACCGGTGATCAGTACTCATAGTTAATGACCGCTCAGACAACTCTGATCTGTAAGAAGAACCTTCCCCAGATCTGATAGACTTATATCTATGCTCTAAGCTCTCCCCTTACTGGGTGCTTAATCCTGTCACCGGCAACAGGTCCTGGGTACTGAAAGGGTGCTTGTGCTCTGATATAAATATTGTTTTACAGTTAGAGAAAACCCTATAAAATAACAAGAGGTCGAAATTGGCCTAATATTGCTCACCTATCAAACACTGGTCTAAAAGGCAAAGAGTACATTAAGGTGGGTGACTTGCTATGAAAGATGCCCATTTCTAGATCATTTCTAGCCATTGTGTTGCAATGGGTGGTATCTGACATCTTGTTTAACAGTGCTTCTACTTTTAGTACCTTCAGTTGGACTAGATCATTCATTGGCATCTTTTGTATGAATGTGAAACGTGTTCATGCTAGGACTCTACCTATCATATTTGGTCAGTTTAGAAGATAAAGTTGTTCTATGATATTTTATAAAAATATTATGTGCCAGATCGATACTTGATGGGAGATAACTATCAGTTGTAGGTTTTCCACCATACAGCATATCCTATTAAACCTTCTTACCCAGTTAGATTTAAACTGGCTCAGCTGTTCTAGAGAAGAAATTCAAAATAGGTTTTTGATATGGTCACTATGGAAGCCACACCTTTGTGTTGGGAGCCATTCCAAAAACCCTATTTGAATAGAACATATCATAAGAAACATACAAATTTTTATCAAAATTGGACCAGCCATTCTGAAAAAGTTGAAAATCAGTTTTCCACATGGTTGCTATGGAAACCACACCATTGCTAGTGGAGCCAATCTGGACAAAAATATTTGATAAAACATGTCCTATGAAACACTTATACCATGTATGTTTGTATAGGTTTAATGGCATGTCAGCACAATCATGGCTATATAGTGTCAGTGAAAAGTTCCAAACTCGTAGCAAGTTTTTGCTTATGGTTGCTATCGAAGTCACACAATTGCAAGATGAGCCACTATGAACACTATTTTCATATAGAGTATGTAATATGAAACACTACTACCAAGTTTGATTGAAACTGGCCTAGCTGCTCTGGAGAAGAAGCCGAAAATAGGTTTTTGATATTTTTGGTTGATACGGAAGCCACACCATTGCTGGAAAATCCACTCTGAACATAATTTTGGAAGAACATTTTATGAGGAAAATTCCGACCAAGTTTTACTGAAATTGGCCCTTTAGTTTTTGAGAAGTTGAAAATAGCAACAACAACAACAAAATCAATTTTGTTTAATTTTTAAATTACAACATGACCAAATCAGGCAAACACTCACTACATTTGGTCTTGTTCTTTCATTTCATGCCACATTTACAATCATTTCTGAAATTTATTTCTTTGGCCAATACAGATTATATGGAGTACCGTATTTGCCGGCCTATAAGTCGATGCAGAGTATAAGTCAAATTCGCTAATTTCGTCAATTTTCAATGCTTCATCCATACATAAGTCGATGCGGAGTATAAGACGAAGCCAAATCAACACCTTGGCTTCGTCACTTTCGCTAGTAACTTCCGGTTTCATGAATATTAAAGGTATCACTATGCTATTCTAGATTAATTGAGAAAATGATTAAGATGGTCTGTACATGTATTATTTATAGGTATTATTTATTGCTACATTGTACCCAACGATATGAACCCCTGTTGTAAAAAAATAAGTGCAACTTGTATTCTTACAGCAACAGTAGCCTCATTATCAAATTATATATACAATAAAAATAAAAGAACTTGATTAAGACTTGTTGTTTTTAGTGAATGTGTGTATGTATGTGTGTGTGTGAGAGAGAGATAGAGAGAGAAAGATGAAACAATGCTATGTCAGTGTGTAAGAACGTATGCATTCAGAGCAGTTTTTACTTGTAGTTTTGAGAGAGAGAGAGAGAGAGGTTACAGGACTATTGTAATATGTATTGTTGAGTTACCTGATAATTGTGATCTTACTCATGTACAGTAGCATTACTGTATTCCATTATCAATTAATACCTCTGAATAAACAGTTCATTCTTGTTTTTATATCCATTATCAGAAAGAGCCAAAATGGCTTTGCAGTGTTATTTACATTCTAATTAAATATGCCTACAGCTTTGGCCAGGTCATTCCAGTTGACACCTGCAGTAGAGGTTATCAAATTAGTGAGGCTACCAATAGGGAAATGAGGCTACCCATAGGGTATCAATCCTGTAAAGCATGTTAATGTATGCAGTACTGTGTAATGACCTGAAATGCCAGGTGCTTGCTCCTGTTAGTTTCTCAACCAGTGACATCTTTTGATCTCACCGACAGAAGCGTCAGAGCTTTGAATTCATGAGTAAAGATCAAACCAAAATGCTGCCTAACTACAGGAAGTGTACATGCACTTACTGATAAAGGGTAATTTTATTTCGTGGGAATATAGAGTTCATTGTATTTGCAACGAAAACAACACAGCATGCTAAATGGTCATCTTGGGATTTAAACTAATTGGAGTCTATATGGATATAAATATTGTGAATATTTAAATATAAATTATATATCTTTGAAACTGAAGGAGTATGGTATGTATTGTTTTAATTTCCATTGACTATTTTATTTCTGTTTTCTCTTTTTGACAAAAGCTTCAGCTTAAAGGGGTCAGTAAGGTACATTAAGCAAAATAGCATGAAGAAGGGCTGAAATCTCTCTCTCTCTCTCTCTCATATCGGGGCATACTTTATTTCGATCACAAGATGCAATAAGAAAAATGTCCAATGGAATACCCATGTCCATGTCAAGGTTATCTGTTTTCTAATTTGTCTACTCTAATACACACATATGTAAGCAAATTTAAACAACATATATTACTAGTGCATGTTGCTTTAGCGCAATTACGTCTGATGCACGTGAATTTAATACTGACAATCGCGTAAATATTTCGGAATCCTTCTTAATGTCAGGTCCTATATTTTTTCGCACACGATCACTTCCCTAAAATGATAATTATTTTTTTACACTATACTTTTCGTACTTTGAAGAAAAAAAAATTACAAAAAATTACATTAACATACAGTTAAGCAATTTGAATGACATAATCCATATGTAAGTCTATTCGGAGTATAAGACGAAGCCCAGACTTCCAGGTCAAAAAGTATAGACTTATAGGCCGGCAAATACGGTAAATACATTCTTATTGAAGAATGGAATCTGACATATTGGATAGTGTTGATGTAAGTATGTATTTAAGAGAAAAACTATAACCTGCTTTCTTGTGTTCCTGATCCTTGTTTTTAAATCTTTTCATTTCTAATGACAAAGAAGACAATAGATCGACCTAAGGGAGCAGGAACTAACTGAAATAACTGCAATTATCCACACTTGTCACATGATGTTCACTTTTATTAGCATCATGTCATGTAATCAAAATTGTTTGCAATGCTGTTGCGTTACACTTAGCATTGTCACTGAGTAACACAGTTCTTAACGTTGTGATAAATAGAATCTTAAACATGTTCATGTCTCATCAATTTATATAACTCGAAAAACACAATATGCCACTTGCCACAGGCACACACAATATGAAACTCGCTGCAGGCAGACTTATACAATTCCACTCTTTTTATATCATAGGAACACTCGTGCAAGATCCTCTATTTTTGTACTCTATGATCCTTGATCTACTAAATAGTTAATTCACGCACTAACTCGAATTTCCTAAGTTGTACAACGTGTCCTGCACATGTGCCCTTCCTGTAAGTGCTGACAGCTGACAGGTCTACAGGGTTCAGTTCTGAAACATTAAGTCTGGATTTGAATTTACACTGTGGTAATGCGAGGTTTTTTTTTTTTTTGTTCCCCATGGCTCAGAGCAAATCAATTTCAAGGCTCCCAATAAGAAGAACACGTCTTAGGTATCATCAATCGGAACACCTTATGGCTGTACTACGGTAGCATTTCTGATCATTGGCAGGAAGTCCCAAGCGTGTTCCAATTGGATTGTCATAGGCCTGTGTGGCCACAGATATCACAAACTGACACAAATTTAAAACATTATAAAAGAGAGTACTAGCACAAATTACTTGACATACAACCTTGACATGTATTGTCAAATAATACAAATAACTGTATATTATATCTATGCTGGAATCTAGAGTGTTCAGAATAGTTTTTTTTTAAAAAAAGCACACAAACACACAAGAATAAAAGTCTTTGAAAAGTTTTGTTTATGAAGCAAACAGTACCATATACACTCGCATAAAAACTGATACCAACTGCAAACTGTATAGACTCAGATCTGCCATCTCATAATGTGCAGGAAGATCTGGGTCTATGCAGTTTGTAAGGACTAATCAATGGAACAAACAACACAGACTATGATCTGCTGGTGCATTATGTGACGGCAGATCATGGTCTATGTAGTTTGGATTTGGACCCCGATTATACGCGGATATATATGGTATATTTGCATTTTCTCTAACTTCCATTATTTAACAGTTTGAAAACTTCTACTTGCATTTCTACCTAAATGACATTATAACTTAAGGTAATAATAATTAAATGTATTTTTTTTAAAAATAAATAATGTGATGGTTGCATCAGTTTTACAAATAAATTATCATGAAAGTTTTGAATCCAACATACTTCTAAAGGGAGTTAACTCAAATGTGAGGAGTATACTGTAAGAACAGAAAGTAAAATGGCTGCCGTGGTACTGTGATCTTGTCATATAGTGCAAATATGAGGTAACTGACAATCTGATATGTTATTTTGACTGAGCTACTGAAAATAAGTACAAAATCTCTCTTGAGTGAAGCAATGTTGTAATTCAAGCTGGCATTATAAAGGTGTCATAACTGTGTTAACTATAGGTGAATGCACCTTTAGAAATGAAAGGAAATAGCCTGAGAGATGTTTGCATTTGATTGTAAGAGGCAATTAATAACTTTTGTTTTGTGACCCAAGGTATAATAATTAATAGGACAAAATGGCTTTCTACAGGCACTATTGGGAGAGACTCTTTTTATAAAAAAAATACACGTTTTTGTAAGGCTAAGAAATCAGAATTTAAGCAAAAAATGCCATGTTGCAAAGTGGGAAATTGGGAATTATGATAGCCAATTGGGAATTATCACATGTATGATAGCCAACTGGGAATTATCACATTTATGATAGCCAATGTCGAAATGGTGTGAACAATCATTACCTTACTAGTCATAATATCTGAGTGCAGGCAGGTAATTGACCTTCATTCACAAGGTGTTAAAATAGTATAGTTCAAAAACAGTACAGGCCTAACACTGTGTATAAGCTGTGGAAATGACAGTCTACTGTCAGTGTTGTGATATTATGACTGCGTCAGGTATTGCTTGTTCGTGATAAATTGTCATTGGCTGTAGATTCTGCAAATTTCATTGTTAAGGAATAGAGAATGAACTACATGTCCAAAGTGCATACATGTGAACCATCTGAGCAAGACAACAATTTTCCCAGTACCAGCAGTCAAGTTATTGTACAGAAACCAATTTCTTCTTTCAGTCACCGTGACCATGACATTGACATTTTGAGCCCAAAACTAACAGAGTTCTTCCTTACTCCAAGTGCAAGCTATCCACAAAGTTTGGTAACTGTAGATAGTGGAGAACTCAAATTATTGTGCGGAAACCATTCTTCTTTTTTCTGTTACAGTGACCTTGACTGTTGAGCTGTTGAGGTCAAATCGGTCTGCTGGTTCTTTCTTACCTCAAGCGCAAGCCATCCACAAAGTTTGGTAACCATAGATGATGGACAACTCAAATTATTGTGCAGAAACAAAATTGGTCACAGACAGACGGATGGATGAAGGGAAAGATGGATGAACTGGCATCACAACACGCTCTGCTTCATGGCAGGCATATACAAATTTAACGCCTGCCAACAAGTTTATATACACAATATAAGGTATAAACCTGGATAATTGTGCAATTTGGCAACAATCCTTAATCCAAGCAGAAAATAAATAGGATTTCTTTCTAGCCCTAAATCAGATATTAAGCAGTTTAGACAAACCTGTTTTTCGAGTTTAGACATGATATCCTGGGGCCACATGGAGGGTGTCAAGGCTGAGAATGGCCCCCCAGGGGTAGGCGTAAACTCTGCAGACCCAACAGGAAGGGAAGAGGATAATCCACTGTCATACACAGGGTCATCTTCATCTTCTGAAAGAGTCTCCACTGAAAATGATGATATGCATGTTAACAGTTAGCAAGGAGCTTAAAAGTTACTCAAACTATACCTATGCTTATGTGGGGATATTGTGATATGTGGGTAGGTGGTAATGGGCAAACAAATGGAGAGCTGTCCATCCATCTGTTTGTCCATTACTACACATCCTCCTAAGAGCTTGATGAAAATTCACAGAACTTTGAAGTTATATTTCACTTGGAGAAACCATCTGTGATGGGGGAGGCATCCTTGGCTCCTACCTTTGTCCACAGAGGGGGCCAAATGTCTGATATACCAAATTTCTATCACAATCACATGGTTCAAAAAATTTCCAATCAAACTTTATATATGCAGTCATTGCTGGAAGATGCATCATATATGCAATAGATTTTGCATTAAAAATCCTGGGTCACTGTCTGGGGATGGGGGTGAGTACATTATTAAAAACTAAATTTAATTTTTTATTTTAGGAACTGCTGTTATGAAAAGTATTGCATGTGCTGAATTGTATTCAAGATACTCCCCTTGCAGAAATAAGAGTTAATTCCCTTTTCATGCAACGTTTATTTCATTCTTTTTGCATCGATATTCAGTTTATAATAAATAAACACAATAAAAAATTTATTTTATTACTACTGAACCCATTTCTAATAAAAAAATATTTAAATGTAGCAATAAACTTCCAGGATTCATGGATAAAGTATGATTGTAGAATGTGGACATTCCTTCATAAAATATCATCACATACAGAATAAAATTGTGGAAGACATATCTTTTATAATATATATTGATCTAATAGGTACATGTATGTAAAATATGAGTGAACACCTGCCTTCCACTGATAATAGGCCGACTGCCCTAGATATAAAAAGTCTACATTAAGGAGTTGACTATTGGAGTGAGTAGCTTTCACAGTTCACTGCACCTGTAGGTTGACAAGAATAAAATGAGGATCATCAATTGTAAATATTATTGTAAACAATACCTACAAACTGGACAAGGAACAGCTCATAAGCAGCAAGTGGAAGTTCAAAGGTAATTGCATTGCACTCATAAGGCACACAGAGAACCTGTTTAGATTCCCAAATGGACTAACTGGATCTGTTAATTTACATTTTACCTGTGTGGACCTATAAGTGGTTAAACTTCTGCATGTTTGTTTACTTTAATCTACAAAGCTGCTACTCAACAGAGTCAACACTCAATTTGCATCCCAATAAAAGGGATACATCACCAGGAAAATCGAGGCATGGGGATGCAGGAAATGAACAAATGTGCATCCTCTGTGCTAATTGGATGGAACAACAGGTCTTTGAGAACCGTGACATCGCAGCTGGTCTAGTTGTATTTGAAATTTTTGTGCATTTGACTTTTGACCCTCTCCCAGGAACCAAAGAGGTGACAGCCAAGAATAACACCCATTTCACTGATGATAACTGAAAGAACTACAAATTTTCATGAATTATCACCCAGCAGTTTATGATGATAACGTGGTAATGGACATATGATACAGATGTAGGGCATCACAAGATTCCTGATACTTTGTAACATTAGCACCATTTTGTATCTTATCCATATTTGACTGCACATCATGATCATTTGTCCAAAGGCTGCACTCCACAGACATTATGTACTTCTGACAGTGACAGGTGTAATGTGAATTTGTTGGCATTTGTAACATGCACAATGGAGAGAATGTTGGCATATCTCTATGGTACTTTCATCAACTGTGGCTGAAATTTCTTTACATGCTGTAGTTGTGGAGATCTAAGCACACAGCTGATCAAGATGGCTGCTTCCATGTGCTTGAAAAATCAGCATGAACTAGTCCAAAGTATGCTTTCTTGAGCAGTTATTGAAATAAGGAAAACAAATTTTTCCAGAGTAGGCAATACCAGCTTCTGAAAGTGCAATGAAAGAATTACAAAATATATAAAAAGTATTAAAAAAAAGGGTTATCAGCTCGTTTTTTAAAATAAAATTTACCTTTCAAGTCCAGAAAGCACATGTGAAGTAAGGCCAAGCTGTATACTCTATAACTCAAATTACACCCATCAATCATACACCAAAATAAAGGGAATTAAAAGGATGACCAGTGAGGAAAACCTGGGAAATTCTTTTTCTTTAAAAACTAAACCCTATGCAAAGTACGAAACTTTAGAGTACAACCTCTATGCCAGGATGCCTAACATAAAAGTTAATCAAATTCTGATCAGCATATTTGTTATCGATAATGTTTTGTAAATATTTTTCTACTTTTAGTAATAGCAGCTGTACCTGATGGCAGTATGGCATCTTTTGTTTAAATCTTTTGTATAAATCTGAAAGCCTTTCAACTAGGACATTTTTGGTTAACTGTGTTCAATTTCTGCTAAGAAGTTATTTAGAAGAAATTATTGGTTTTTCTATTTTAAGTAATAAAAGCCATATTTGAAGGTAGATTGGCATCAGTTGTATATACATGTATATGAAAGATCTTCATGTCAGGATGCTTTCTGTTAAGTTTGCTCAAATTCTATTCAGTGTAATAAAATAATGCACAATACATTTGATAACATATAAATGACATATGCTTCAGGTACTTTAACATGTAAATACTAGCAACTGTCAAACTCACCACACATCTAAACTGACTTCCAAATATTTAAGAATTTCCAATGATAGACAGCTAGATAGACAGACAGACAGATAGATATAGACAGAGTTTGAAATTGGCAACTGTGTCATTTTAGGAGCAACCAGATGATTAATTAGAAGTCATTTGCTGAAACTCCATGTCAATATGAACATCAATTCAAAAGGAGTAACAATAATAAGATTTTCCAGTTGGCCATTGTGACAGCCATATCAACAGAGCTTGAAATTAACACTTATCTAAGATCAGTAAATTTGCTGACAGATCACTAAAAAAACCTCCCTCACAAATCTGCTGGATCAGTAAAATTGTTCATCAGTGGCTATAATAAGTTAAAAAGTGGTCTGTGCCGAATGTATCTACTAACACATGGGATGGCGTTCCCTTTTATGGTTAAATGATCTGTTTATTGTGTTAATCGAGTACCTACATGTACCAAGACCCTGCATTTGACGAGGTATAATAAATGCCCAAGGCAAAAATGGCCATGTGAAGTAAATAAGGATGTAGACCAGTGGTCAACAACCCGGTGCCCGCGGGCGCCATGGCGTCTGCCAAGGTTTTTTGTGTGCCCGCGGAAAAGGTTATAATGAATAATAAAAAATAATAAAAAATGGGTCAAGTTAATTAGTTGAGCATAAATATCATCAAGAGAAGAGAGTGATAAAGTGTCACATATCCTGGGAAAATGAATATGAATGGCTGAAATATGACCCAGAAAAGGTTGTAATGTTTTGCACTTTCTACACCGAGTATCTGGAGAAATACAAGAGTGCACAGATTAATGAAATTTAGTCAGTATCAGTAGAAATGTTATTATGGTGATCCTGTCAATCAGTGAAATAAAATCCTAATTTCAAGCCCTGTATTGGATGGAAGATCGGCACCATTTTGATTTAAGACCAACCAGATATCATAAAAAGTCTTTTGGTGAAAATCCCATGTCAAATATGGCTTTCCATTCATGAGGATAGAAATATCCCTGCTACTCCTAGCTTTTCTTTTCAAAAAATAAAATAAAACAAATATCAGAATGAAACTGGGTTAAAAACAAGTTTTGTTTATGCAACAGAATGACCAAAACACTTTGGTAAAGACAATTCTCAGTGTGATTTACTTTCTACAGGATGATATGCAACTAAATTACATAGAGAAATATATGATACATATAAATGTAAAATTATGTAAAATTCAATTTGGTGAAGAAATTGTTTTCCCTACATTTTCACATACATGTACCATGTAAAAATTCATTGTTACCATATCACCCTTTTTAAAACAATATCACTTGGTTCTGTAGAATAAGTAATTACTTCCCTTGACTGCAAATAATAATTTCTCTTGATGACAAGATAGATAAATGTATCTTGTTATAAGGGGAACTTCCCCCTTAAGCTAGGGAAAACAACTCCTTCAACTATGTAGATAATAATGATGTCCCCTTTAAGTGGGTGCTAGCAACACACTTTTTATGCATATTATTGACTCTTATAAAGAAATCAGTGTATCATTTCAAAAAGATATGTAATTTATATGGTGAATATAAAATATAAACTTCAGTGGTTGATAATTTGTTTTAACAAAGGTATATTCGCTTCTATGACCATGAAAGGCACTGCAGTTTATGAGAGCAATTTCATCACCTAATAACTCCAAAGCCCCACTTCATTTCCCAAAGTCCCAGGTAATCTATATAAAAGAAGCACTTCACTTTCTATTGATGTACTTCATATGTATTCCGCCAAGTGAACAAAATTTCAGCAAGTCTTATCTTTACTGGTTTATGACAGGAAGTCACAACACAATGGCAATAAAGTAATCCTGTTGTGAGTCCACCTATCTCCAACTGGACAAAAATAGACAAAACCAGAAGCCACTTGCTCTTGCCTGATGGCACTACAGCTAATGCCAAGTGTGGATTTTGGGGTACATTGTCGAATTTGGGTACATCATAAGAAACCTGAGACTTTCCCCCACTGATCAGTTTACTCAGACATCCTATTATCATGGTATTCCTATTTCCACAGAATTTCAAAAATTACAGAATTGTGAATATGGCAGCTTTCACATCTTATATTTGCACTTGAAAACACACTCTGCAGGAGTTGATGCTGGCCTAGTTGTCATCTTAGGACCTAATTTAATTTACGTTTTTAAACTTGATGACCTTTGGAATTTATCATAGGGATCTTTTGTCTCTGATACCACCTCTCCAATTCATCACTTTCTGTACATGTGACTGTCACAAAACATTCCTGTACATTTGCTTTTTTTTCTGTTTAACTGGGAAAAGGGTGCAGCATGCTGAAATGAGCCAAGGTGGTGCAATGGACTCGTGACCGAAACAGTGCAGATTTGAATCCTACCATTGAATCAGCCAAAGTTGGCAACTGTGGTGTATCCTTATGTTAGGTACTTTACTTAATAATAATAATAATAATAATAATAATAATGACTTTATTTAAAGAAGAAGCTCAACTGGTCAACTGACCAATCTTCCATGAGGCCTTCTACAATTACATGTATACTTCAATTGCCTTGGTACTAAATAACCTACTTATATTGCTGTGTCATAAAATAAACAAACCAAACCAAACATTATGCTGAATGAGTAAGCCATTTGTCCAAAGCATCTGGTGAAAAATCAATACTGAAATTGCGGGACTCCAAAAGGGTAAGATTTAAGCTAGTCAGAGTTTCAGCCTAATAGTACCATCTTCATTCTGTATAAAAGAAACTATGATACCTTAACCCATCTTATATTTATATAATGTTATGTTATGTTATGTCTGTGTGATTATACAATCAATTTGTTTTCTGTTGCACAGTTTTATACAGTACAAATTATAAATTATTTTAAGTAGTAACTACCATATTTTAATGCCCTTAAAATGAACAACTGATGGTTTGCATATGTTTCAAATGCAAGAAATTCACTCTAAAAGACTAACTTCAAATTCTTTTTGTCTCTGGGAAACATAACCAGAGTTTTTTTTACATTGATTAATTCTTGCAAAATTATGGTACTTTCTTGATTGCCATGACAATTGAATGCATCCCTCTCAGAACCTCAGACCTTTGTCAAAACATTTTACTATGTGATAGTAATATAAAAAGTTAAGTGCATATAAATGTTTAAATTTTAATTTGAGCATTAAGTACCATAACCGTTCATGGGACATATACTTGTTTCTCCTATTCTCGCGGGTTCCCTATTCTTGTAGTATTGACTATTTCCGTTCCAAATAGATACTTGCACCATCTGCTGGTCGTTTAAAACGGTAGTTTTGTTAAATAGAAGTGTTTGATCTTAACTAATAACGAATTATTTCAACAATGTTTCCTTTCTGGAAATAAATAAGAAAATAATAAATCGATAGAAAATGTATTCAAGATCTACTTTCCCTTTATCCCCTATCTAAATACAAGTCTCCTACTTCTCATATCATAAGCCGAATCATGTCTCGCTTGGCTGAATAAGGTCATCAACTTGATCATGGTTTACACTGATACAAGCATAGTCATATGATTGACCTTGTTTTTTTAATAGCTCATTGCCAAAAACATGGTATAGAATAAGGGTCGTTGTATTGATACCTTGCCATCATCCCGGAATGTTGCAATTGTGTATGACTCAATCTATTGATATATTTCATGATATGCCACAATATATAAATGAAATTATACCAGTAATCTGTATTAATTTACTACATTACGTGAAAACCTGTAATGAATACGTAATAGGCAATTCATTCTTATACTTAATAAAGAGGTAACTAAAGGAGTGAAAATGAAAGAGCGATGTTTTCAGAAAACATCACAGCTGCCCTTAGAGACTACAGGATCTATTCCTTTGTTAAGCATGTCCATAAAAGATGTGCAAGTAACACAGTCAACCATATACCGAAATGAAGAGGACGAAAGTTTGCAAAGATTTTTTTTAAAAAATACATTGTAAAAAACAAACCACAAAATCATTTACAGATCAGCAGGTGCCTTTTGACAAACATAACAGCAATGTGTACGAGAGCAGAGGTATCTAAGAGTTGAAAGTCGCTGATAACGAGTTTATTAATTGCAAAAAGCTGATGACTGTAAATTAGGGAAAATGTGGTGGACTCACTATTCTTAAAATTTGAGTACTGAGGAGAGAATGTGTTTTCAGGTGTCCGCACTACCTCTTCAGAGAATAACTTCATATATAATTCTATAGACTCATAACGATTGTTAATATTTCATATTTTAAAACTCTTAATTTCAAGTTTTCTGTTGTGCACTACAATGCGGAGTGTTATTACTAATATCGTGTTAATTTCATACCCTGCTTGGGCCCCTGTACAGCAATTACACCATTTGCCGCAAGAATATGAGAATCTCATTTTATAGCCTCGAGCAACCACTTTTCATGCACTTAATGTGAATTTTAATGCGTTCATTATAATATTGTGAGAATCTATTAAAACCATAGAAAGTGTTCAACTATATCTACTTCATTTAATCATCGTTAAAAATTTGTTGGCATTCATGTACATTAGTTCAGAATTACAGTTTTTCCGAGCGTGTCTAATTTTGCTTATTTCTGGAAGTGGCGTCCATGGTTCGTGATGCAAATTAAAAGTCACGTGGCAGATGACTGGAATGTTCCAGTTAGGTCAATGTATGGATATTATTAGTTCATAGCGTCTCCATGTTTTTGAAATAAAATAAAAAAATTAAATATGAAAAAAAAATTCCGTTAATTCTATATGCTGTTTGTGCACTTACATTACTGATTGCTTGTTCTTTACCATATAAATACATGACTCAATAGACTGAGAGACAGACAGACAGGGAGAGAGAAATTTGGTGAATGGATGCACATTTTATTATAATGTCTTTTGATGTAGAATATATGTTCATTATGAAATAATACTGAAACAAAAAAGTCCGTCGTGAATATACATTTCGAGTGTAAATTTTTCTTACATTGTATAAGAACCCCACATGATTAAAACCAACTATTTACATTGGCTATCATGTTGTATAAATTCCCAAATTTGGTTTTCCTGTTCAAGATATGTAAACAAAGCCATCATGTGATCAGCGGCGCTATCTTTAGCATATAATAGAAAATTCAAGGCCAAAACTTCTTATATATATAAGGCATTAGTGAAAATATAGATTTTCATTAAGATTTTTTTAAATTACATGAAATTACCTGTTTAAATGTCATTTGGTCTGATTCTACTATTTAATTCAATGCTGTCACTGTTGAAGAACGACGTCATTATCTCGAAACAAGCGCGTTAGATCGCGAGAAACATGGCGCACGATCAAAGGAACCTCATGAATCGGGTGGTTGGAAGATATTGTAGTACACACAGTATGTTCTATTGTTTATTGCAAAATTAGCATCATATACAATATATCCTGAATACAGGATTGGAGATAAATGATAAATAAACAAGTACGGCAACATTCATTAGCAGGTAAATTGTTGTCTTTTATTTGTGGTTCGTTTTTTGTTTAGTACCGCGAGAATATGGTACGCAATTATACTGGGATAAAAGTAAATTATGCACAATGAGAGAGAGAGAGAGAGTCAATGAAGCGTGTAGAAATCACTTATATTTATGTTTGTTTGTTTAAATAAATATGTGAACATTTTTGCATGTCATTCACATATTCCTCATTAACATCACGGATGCTGCTACTAACGATGTCTGCAGGTACCTTGCCTACGTGTCAGAAACATGGTGGAGGATATTTTAGAGTGGTAAATTACTGTGGGAGGATAGATGTAAACCTTCAGTTGCTTTGCCACTGTATCCTTCGTTGGATCTGCCACCGAATACTGATTTTGCTAGTTCCATCTTTTTATCTTGTTTTCATCTGCATCTGTTTCTATCAACTGCAGAATCTATCCCACAAATGTTGTAAATATTCATCCGCACAACATATGCTTGGCAATACAGAGATATGGTTTACAACGAAAATAATAATCTCATGCTTCTCAGCCACAATCACGGCTTTTTATATAATTATTAACAGTTCAATTATCTTTCGTATGCTTCATCCTTAATTGAGAAAGAAACTATAGCAAGTTTTGAACTATTTCTTTTTATGTAGGTGTTAATAGACTGGTTGTTACCACTTAATTCGTTCTGTAGTTTGGTCTCTACACCAGTCTCATATTAACGTAAACGGTGTTGGGCATACAAACTTTGTATACTACATTTTATCCTCTCTGTAAGTAAAAATAATCTATATATACCAATTAACCTATTGCCAAAGCAGAGATAACCACGTCTAGTCATTAGCATTTCACATCATACAATGTCAAATTTGTTTCAGTATCGTTGGTCAACCTAACTTCATGTACATCCATGATTTGTGCGCCACGTTTCTCGCGACTTCACGCGCTTATTTTTGAGATCCTGACGTCATCAACAGGGTCACTAGCTTTCGTTTACAATGCCAGTAAGTAAGAAATATTCGATGAAATGAAATTTAAATACGTACTATAATTCAATTGAAAAAATACAATGAAAATGGCCACTTTTACTAATGGCATATTTGCCTCAACTTTATGGCCCTGGTGTGAGCGTTCGTCGTTCAAGCCAGGGCCGATGTTCACGTGCTGGTTTTCTGTACCTTTTTATTAGCAGGAAACCCACGACAGAGATTTTTTTAGACGGCAAAGGCAATGGAAAAATGTGGTCACTGTAACATCCACTTCTTATATCATGTTAGAAAAAATAAATCCAATGAAAAACTATATAGTATGAAATTTTTAATTGAAATATTTTAATATTAGGAAAAAAAATCTTTGTTATGAAATCGCATTTAAAAAATCTTTTTAAAATTTACTGTATCTTTAAATATGATAATTTTATTGGACAGCTTGAAAAAAAATAATAAAAAATGCATCAAATTTTTTTCTTTTATATTTTTGTCATCATTATTTATAAGTGTTTTATTGCAGTCGATATGGGTTTGAAAGAAGTGAGTTACATATGCAAATATTAATAATACAGGGACACCATACACGATCGGTTTATACACATTGGCCTAATTTTCACATTCCAATCTTACGTCATGTGGCCTTTATTTCGGGGGCACGAACCATGGATATTCATTCGGAAATAGACAAATTTTGACACGCTCGGAAAAACGGTAGCTCGCAAAGAATTTGGAGAGTTTATAAAAAAAATTCAACGATGAATAAATTAAGTATATATAGTTGAACACTTTATATGGCGGTTTCAATAGTTTCTCGCAATATTATAATATAAGCGTTAAAATTAACGTTGAGGGCACGTACTATCGCAGATCGAGGATATTATATAAAACCTGCATGAAAGGCCTTCCACCAGCCTGTCCTTTCTTTTAAAATTTGCTTACAACGGACCGACAAGAGTGAGCAGGTCTGCCCAAATAATAAGAAAAAAGTATGCTCGTGCTGAGTTCTGAACATATTAACAGCGGCTTTGTGTCTCAGAATCGTCAGTGTTACCTATACGCCACCAATAGTATTTGAAAGTCTTCCTTTAAAAAAAAATAACATTAAGCTACCAAGATATCTCATGTAAGTCGTTGAACGTACCTGACGGCGAAAACTTGTTAAGAGTCCTGATGTCCTGATTCTAGGTTCTACTCTCCTATTTACATAATGTGAACTTTAAATAGTTGTTTGTCGTAATTTTGTCTGTATAGTGTGCTAATTTCATTTGTGGTAAGTTAGTATTTGCACTCTTATTAATAACTTATTTTATATAAGTTCAGTATTTCAGTTAAAATCTAGACTAAAATAATTAAACGGCGAAGTTATAGTTTGATTAAGAGTCCTGACGTGCTGTTTAACATGTGGTTAAGGTCATACTAAACGCCGTAGACTGACTGCATAGCATACCTAAATGTGAATTACCATATGCAACTGATTAATAGTCCTACGGAGGGAAGGGGGGGGGGGGGGGTGAAACAGACCAAGAGTTAAGTCAAACAAAACCAAAACGGTTACAATTCTGGTTATGGCCGCGAGGGTGGCCAGAACAAATAGTGGTCCCGCTCTCGTGAGCCATTAAAGTACCATAAAGTTTTATTTCAAAAAGTATTTTCTTAACATATACCAAATTAATCGTGAGTACCTACACATGTGTTTGGATATTACTGGAAAGCACTGAAACGTGCGGGAAAAGCTGCATAAACGTATTTTGATAAGTTCACGCGTAGAGGAATCGTGGAGAAGGAGGAGGCATATACGCTTGTATCTGGTGCGGAACAGGAGTAAGGCCAAGTACACTTGCAGTGTGCGCTGCGGGGGCGGAACTGTGCGAGCGAGGATTTACGGGGAAAAGGTAAGGGATAAACAAAATATTATTTACGAGGAATTCGAGCGCCTGACTGATTTCTAGTAGTGAGTGTCACTTTACGCTTGTAATTATTTTTTATTTAGAAAAATATAACAGCAAAGTATACCCATCGATTAGATATGGCACATGTCAATAAGGCGAGGGACATACGCACATTGTACGAAGCACTTACGGGGACCCGACCTCCTTACCCCATGAGCTGCGAAGCCCTGCGGCTACAAGAAGGAGTCGACACGCGCACGGCTTATGCAGAGAATGCAAAAATTGAAGCAAGGAAGCTGGAAGCAAAAGCAAATGCGCTTGCGCAAGCGCGAGCAGCAGCAAAAGAGGGAAAAAATAAACTTCCTTGTCTTAGCGCTATCGAGCCCAAACTGCCCGAAGACTCATTTGATTTTGACAATGTGGCGCTGCTCTCTGCGCCTATTCCCAAAGGCTTGGACGTGGGATGGTACTACGGCTTCCGCAACGCCAAGAATGAGTTTGATGTCGACGAGGCAGCGCACGTGTTTAGCACATTTCGTTCTGAGACCGAAGACCAACTTGGGCTCGGGGACATTAACATCTTGCGTGGATATAAAGTACGTGGCGAACGTCTGATACTGGACAGCCGGAAGGACGACGAACGCGCAGCCTCAATTCTCACAGCTCCCCCCCCCACCCCCACCCCCGGCTGGCTGGCAGATAATGCTCCATCCGCATCAAGTTTCCCACGCAAGGCCGAAACGCGGACATGTGTACCGTGGTGGACAAGTTTGACCCCGTCAAGCAGTGGTATACGGCGTCTACAAAATGCTAAACGAAATATATTTTTCATCATTTCTTGGTATTATTGATACTTTTTGATTTGGGGTCGTCTGTTACTAAGGCCTTTATAATCAGATAAGAATAATATCCGGATGAATTATGCATATACGGGGAAACATATTTTTTTTATATTTCTCAATTAAAATACACTCGAGATGTGCAGGACTTCTGTATTTTCCAGTTAAGTGATCATGATCTTTTACTTTGTAGTTGTAGTGGTGTGTGTATTGTCTTCATATCTTCATCTTCAACTGCATCATCAACTTAGTCTATACCTGAGTAGTACGGGACTATAGAATAGGATGTCTGGACTCTTGAACAGGCTTTAGTTGATTTTAGTAGTTTTTAAATTTAACAACCGAACCATTTTCTGGCAATATGTATATTGTGTTAGCTGTTTTATTGCATAATATTTTGTGTTCTGCCAATTTTAGTTCAGAGTACAAAAAGTTCAGACACTTATTGCACAAATGCTTTTTACCGTGCATTTGTTAATTTGAGATGATAATGACCTTGATAAATCCTTTATTATACAATAATGATAATTGTCTTCATTATATATTATCAGCGTCTTTGCGTGACTGTCTCTTTCAATTGTTATCTTAACTGCTATTATTTCCTTGTCTACTGGTTCGTAGACATTAATAGATAAATTAAATTCATTTTTAAATGCCTTTATGTCTTGTATATTTATTGACATTTATGAAACCAATGTTTATATTTATCGCGGTTATAATTTTGTGATCTATACGGATGATCCCTATGCGGGGTTTTAATTGACTCAATTGCATTAAAAAAAAATTTTTTTTATTGTCTTTATTTTATATATTAAGGCAGGCCTTTTTTAAAAATCTTTTATCTATTTTTTGGTAAATCTATGTATCAATTTCCTTCTAATGGCCCAAATCTGTATACATGTAAAGTTAATGTAACAGGATGAAGCCGGGTTGGGATTGGATTAGTGAAGACACCGAAAGCAATTGCGTTAATAAGATGTTTATTTATAAACGCAATTTAAAGATGAACGAATCTGACACCATTATAACAAAAAGATAAGGAAAATTATATAGTTCCTAACATGGAACTATCAACAACAAGTAACTCAACGAGAAAAATCAAAGGTGAATTAACGAATGGAATTTAAACAAACGTGAATAACGTCCTATCACTAATCAACAAATAGAATTATATGATCTACAAATAATGCCTCAAAACAATTTATCCCCAAGATGGACGCATGAATTATACACTTGTCAACATATCACTCAGTGATATTTGACATATGGATGCACGTATTTATGAATTGATCACTCATATAGCGATATTGAACAATGGATGCACGATTTTATGAATACATCACTCATATAGCGATATTAAAAATGTGAATGCATGAAATTTTGCTCAGATAGCAATAGTGAAAATTACAATAGCATGGAACACTTAATATATATATATATATATATATATATATATATATATATATATATATATATATATATATATATATATAACTATCGTGGCGTTCAGTTGACGACCAAGATGTATTTCCGGTTCCACCCGCTCTAGTCAATGGTCAAGGAGTCACCACGCATGGTCCACCCCTCCCAGTCTGTCGAAGGATCCCTCGAGAGCCTTCTCATTCAACACAGACCCGATGATCGCGAAGCTTTGGCCACTCACATCGAGAACACCAGTACTCTCTTCCGAGCCAACGTCACCAAACACAGCGTGCACATCACAAGAAACCCCACAGTTCTGTGACTCCACGTCACCAAACCATACACAAAAGGCAGCTACAAGTATAACAACTGAACCGTGTAGTACTTTATCATTGATATATGTTGCGCATGCGCGCACATGAATTACATCTCGTTACACATTACATTAATCATTCAATGCATGCGGCGTATAATTAAATAAAATCTGTCTGTTCAGTTACAACAAATAGCTAACTTGAACCAGACTACAGTATTTCTAATATCATGACGTTGTATGATCTAGGTATTGACTCTTTGTAGAATTTAGAATAAATTCTAAAACATCTAATATATGAAACAATTCTGTCATATAAAACGAATAATACTAAAGAATACAATCTTAAATTTCACATATCTCTACAGCTGAAGATTGCTCCCGTAAAGTGGTAAGCTTCGTGACAAGACTTGTCGTAATGTAATTTGAACATAAAGAATTTGCTCTATAAGTACCCTAGCTGTGATGAATATGCGCAGCTAGGTCCTTGGGTTTTCACTGCAGGAAATTTGCACATGCAGCATGGGTTGAGTCGCGCTCAGTATTTCAAAATAACTAGAACAGAAAAAAATAAACCACCCTCGGGTAACGCTGTACGCGGCAGCAAAACCCGAGTACATTTTCGATCACACATATACATCGATATAAAGCATACACAATTCTGTGACAGTTAAACAATTTATTTTTTCAAGAAACAATTTTGTTTATATATCTATTTCCAGTCCAAAATTGTGTGTGTAGTTCATCAACCATTTCTTGAACTTTCTTTTTATTTCGTCGCTGTCCATTATGCTTGCAGCTATTGTTCTGAGATGCCAGTCTTCAAAACGTACACGAATTAACCTGTCCCTATCATCTACTATTCCAATTTTAATAGACAACTCAAGATATATATTTATTGGGCCTATTTTTTATTTTATTTTATTTATTTATTTATTTTGTTAATTTTTTTTTTTTTTTTTTTTTTTTGGGGGGGGGGGGGTCCGTTTCCATAAGTATGGTTCAACTTCTTTAACAAATATCAATCATATCCATCAAATGCTGTTGATGGCTTTCTACTCTTTTAGGTACCAATCTAAATTATTTTAAGCGTTTATTAATCGAGTCATGTAGCTTTTTTGTAATAATTCTAATTTTATTTTTAGCTTTATTCACAATTCGTTATAATTTTCTCCTAGTTTGAAGACGAATTAAAGGAAGATGTAATTTCCTTCTTTTAGATTTTGGTATTTTGGAATTAAGCAAATTTTGTTCCATTTACATCGTACTATTTTATTTCTATCAAGATTTCTGTGGAAATGTTTTAGTCTGTTTGTAGGGTTTTTCCATTTATAAAATTACTGTGAAATCTACAATTTTATGATTGAATATTGAGCCTTTTGTTAATGTTTTCCACATTCATGTATAATTTTTGTCTGGTTGTATTCTCTGATGTTATTATCCAGTGTAATACCACTGAGATTTCATTACATTAGCACATTCTTTACATCAGGTGTAGCGAGTATTTCGACGTTTCATGTCAACAATAGACTTAATGTCACCACAACTGAAACACATATTTGGACTAATTACTTCCATTTATTTAATATAAAGTTTTTGCATGTAAATGTTTCTGTGTTTTTATAGTACTAGCGGGCGCTAGGGCCCTTAATTAAGTTTCACCGTCCTCGCTTGCGATACAACATTTTCTTCCGGCTTGCAACTATTAAAAGACTCATCACATTCTCTCTTTTTTATGAGCACATTTGTTGCCATTAATTCTTGTAGTTTTTTTTTTTACATTTATTTCAACCTTGAATACATCGCCTTGTTTCTCGTATAGAGATAACTCCTTCTCATAAAATATTCCTTGAATATCCACTCCATTTATGTTTACTAATTTATACACAACGGGGTCTGCATAAAATTACTTTTCTGATGTTAAAAATATCTTTCTTGAAATTAGAAAGATAACTGTTATCAAGAATATACTTATATTTTGAGATCCAAACTTTCCCAGCTATTTTATATTTGGCGTTTCATAGGCATCGGCTGTAAAATATCCGAATAAGTTTATCCATACTTAAGATCTATTTATTTCCTTCCTCTCTTCAACCGGCGACATGACTATAGATCGATGGTATGAATTATTATAGCAATGAATAAGGTTTTGTAATACATCTACGCTTTTCTGGTTTTATTTTGAATAAATACTTCCAGATTTAAGTCTTAAGAGTTCGATTAAATTTCTCCACTACCGACGCTTTTTTGTCTGAGTGAGTGGAAAAATACTCATTATTTTCTTTCTCCAATAATTTCATGATACTTCAGTTATAAAATTCCTTTTCTTCATGGAACTGTACTTCTTTCTGGTTTTTTTCCCGGTAAAGATCTCTATTAAAGAGTCTGGTACGCCGCCTCCCTTGTTTATGTTTAATTTCTTGGCCCAGGCGTAAAAACGTCTCTGCTAAAATATATTTATAACTATTTTTGTATTTTTTTAAATAGTTGTAAATCAGCTATATCTATCTGGTACTGAACATCTGCGTGAAGTGAATATACCCTTACAAACGGTAATCTTTTTCCAACCTGCTTATGTAATTTAAAAGTAGACTGTCTAGTCAACCAGTCTTTAAGTTTGGAATATTGTATAGGTTGCGCTCTACAGTTTCGTACTTTGCATAGGGTTTAATTTTTAAAGATAAAGAATTTGCCAGGTTTTCCTCACTGGTCATGCTGCTATTTAAAAAAGACCTTGTGTATCTTAGGTATTGTTAAAAGAACTTTTAATCCCCCCCCTTTTTTTTTTTTTGCTGTATGATTGATAGGTGTAATTTGGGTTATAGAGTATACCGCTTGACCTTCTTACAGATGCGCACCTATCAAAAAACTGATACCTTGGTCATTTTTACATTCTGGACTTCAAAGGTCAATTGTAAAAAAAACAGAGCTGACTTTTTTAAAATACTTTTTTTGTTTTTTGTAATTCGTTCATTACACTTTCAGAAGCTGGTATTGCCTACTCTGGCAAAATTCGTTTTCCCTATTTTAATAACTGCTAAAGTTAGTGTACTTTGGACTAATTCAGGCTGAGTTTTCTAGCACATAGAGCAGCCATTTTGGTCATTCGTATGCTAAGATCACGTAGAATTTCCACAACTACAATACGTATAGAAATTTCAGCCAAAGTACACGAAAGTAGCATAGAGGTATGTCAACATTCTCTCCATTGTGCATGTTGCAAATGCAAACAACTTCACCTTACACCTGTCACTCTATCAGAAGTCCGTAATATCTGTAGAGCGCCACCATACGTCTTTGGCCCTTATTTTTCAGTGGTCTTCAGAAATTTGTGGAAAAAACGCCGGCTCGGTCGTCTGGGGTGATGATCAGAGGTTAGATGTGAAGGTAAAATGTTAGAAGTAAAGGTCATAGGTCAAGTGAGCCAGAATCAGCCATTTTCTAACTACTTGGAGGCCTGGTTTTGTTCTCAAAATTTTGAGAGTTGGTCACAGAGTCTTTTTTTGTTTTAATATTTTTTTATCTTGTGATGAGTAGAGTATTGGTGTTTGAAAACAAAATTAAGAAAAGGATAGGTGGCCTAGGATTTTTAAAAAAATTATGGGGGGGGGGCTTGGATTTGGGGAAAGATTTAAAAAAAAAAATAGGCGGGTGGGCGTTCTAGGATGTACACTACTTGTTTCATTTATCAATATTACAAATAAAAACTATAGTATCAATACTTAGACTGAAAAGTTCATATAAAGTTGTTGAAAAATTATGAAGTTGCATCATCATCATCTTTATTTCCTTCCGTAGAAGATTGCATGATATAATAATTAAGTACAATAAATCATCTGAATACAATCATTAAACTTTCATAAAAATAAATAAGTACCAAAATAAAGAAATGAATACAAACAAACACTAGTAAAAAAAAATTTTTAAAACTTGACAAACTGTGAATCCGGGTCTCCTGTGCAGAAAGTCATTATTAGGTCGCAGAAGCAAGATCAATTATTTCGTGCATACAATAATGTCAAGAGATATATAGTGCGACTATCATAACACTGTTCGTCTATGGTATAAAATAGAATATTAGACTTAAAATCCTTACAGTATATCCATCAACAAATTGTTCATCAGCTGCAATAAGTTGCAAGTTTCAGTACCTTATTTGCAGAAGATAGCTGCACACTGCATGATAAAGTATGCTGCATACAGGACGAATAACTTGGAGTTTTCTTTGTCGATTATAACTGCTGGTAACCTTTTACCTAGAAGATATTGCGATTGCAGTTCATCTTCTGCATTAAATAACGTAACATGCAGGCTCAGAGGAAATTTTTCGGTCAGGAAATACCAGAAAGAGGTTCTGAAATTCGACATATAAGGACATGCAATACAACAATGAAGTATCAAGTCTGTATAAACAACCCCACATCGAATACACATATCAAGCTGTGCTTGAGGAACAGCAGCCCATAGTTTAGCTATATACGTAAATATCTTACTGTGCTGTCTGGTTTTAGCCGACTGCCATACTGAGGCAGGTGGCAAGGATTCGTCTATCGAAGAGAATCTGTCAAAATCTGCTTCATTAGACGTACGAACTCTCCAGAGGCTATTTTCAAGACCAGCAATTTTCGAGCTTACAATTTCTTTCCAATCTTGTTTATCTGGAATTTCAGAATGCTGCAGATAATCGGTTAGATACTCAAGTAAGTCAAACTTCTTTAACGTATCTTGACTTGCGTCCGTTCAAAATGAAGTGAAATAACGCAACGTTAAACGCACGTTTAGTATGTACGTAATTAGGCATCAAACACAATCTGTGTAAAAACATAAATTTTCTTCTATAAATTTCGGACTGCGCTGATGTCCTTCCTAACATTCCCAGAGCGATGTCTGATCTTGTATGTGTTGGGAAGCCTTGTAAACGTTTGGCAAAATACCTCAGAGTTTTATCCAATGAAGAGAGGTCACTTTTTGAAATATTACACCATAATTCACTGCCATAAAACATTGAAGGAAAATTTACCTTTTTGATCACATTTGCAGCAACCAAAGGATTTTAACCATTCGGTTTAATGCCAATACCAAACAGACCGTGAAAATAATGTTTCCCTTTCTTGCATGCATCAAGTATTGCGTCATGTGACGTCAGCTTTGAGTTAATCGGGTGTCCCAGGTGTGTTGCAGACTCAGTAACCGGCAAACATGACGGCCCAAGATACCATTTTATATTGACATAATTCTTGTATTGCGGACCGAAAATAATAATGTATGACTTTGTGACACTAAGCTCAAATCGCCACTTATTACCGTAGGCATATGCTATATCTATCAGCTTTTGTAGATTGCTAGGATAAATAGCCAAAAGTGAAATGTCATCAGCTAGGGTTGGATTTCCCACAGCTAAGGATCCAATCTTTGTTCCAAATCCACTATTCTCTAACTGGAGCAGCAAGTCATTTATAAATATCGTGTACATCAAGGTTGACAAAACACCCCTTTGTCTCACTCCTTGGCCAATTGAGAACCAGTCTGAAAAGTGCCCATTGACAAGGACTTTGCTCTGTACATTTATATACATGTTAAAAAAATATCAAACATGAATAACTTAAAAAGTAACACTTTGTGCCACACGGTATCAAATGCCTTTTTTGCATCAAGAAAAGCAGCAAAAACACGTGAACCCATGTTTACGTTATATTGTATTGATTGCAACAGGGAAAAACTCGCTGTTGTGCAGCCTAAACCTTTTTGGTAACCATGTTGTTGTGAACTGGGTATATTAGAATTAATATCTTGGAGCCAAGTTACCAAACGTGCATGAATAATTTTTTCAAAAGTTTTCTAGATAACAGGCAGTAAAGTAACAGGCCTGTGACTTTTGAGGGAGTTCTTTGATTTTCTGTTACCTTTGTACAGTGGTATTACTAACCCTTTTTTGCAATCTACAGGTATGTAAAATTGATCCATCATCTGAGTAAATAAAATTGTCATACACTCTATGAGGTAATCGCTGCAATAGATCAAATGTTCATTGCAAATTCTATCATGGCCCGATGCTTTTGATATCTTTAGACTATTAATGATTGTTTTTAAATCATTTACACTGATACTGGTCTTTAAGGCCTCGATATGGCTTGCTCCATCTTGCAGAGCCCGATTTAATTCTCTCTCTATAAATTCATAAAAGTTTTCGTCAAAACTATGGCTAAAATTTGGTGTGTGAATGTCCTCATAGTATCTGGCAAAGCCGTTTGCAATGGAAGCATCATCACGGACACGAACTCCATCAATTCATAGTTCCTGACAAAAATTTATATTGTTCGCTCTCTTAACATTGATGACTTTCCAGAAGTGCCTTACATCGCATTCATGTGCTTTTTAAATTTCTTCATATACCTCGGCCATATATTTTTCCATAGATAGTTTTTGAAAGTTTGTAAAGTCTCTCTTCTTAGCTTTATATTCTCTGTAAGAATTATATTGACTACCCCTCGGTCTTCCCTCATTTATCCAAATATACCTAGCTTGTCTTTGAAGTTTATGTGCTTCTTTTAGTTCATTTTGACCAGTATGGTTTGGCATAGTAATTTAATTTGGACTTTGGAAGCGCAATGTAGCTTGACTGCAGTATTGCATTAATAATGCACCCATAAACTCAATCAACATTGTCCGAAATAGTATCTATATCAAAAGTTTTCGGACGATGGTCCAGTTCGGTTAGATAATTTTTCAAGGTATCGGTGTCTAATTTATTTCAAGCTATGTTGTTTCTCTTCATATACTGTCTGAAGTCTCTCCCACAGTTAAGTGCACGAAGGGAAGTAAGTAAAGGGAGTATGTCAGATATCACGTGCTCTTCGTGATCTGAAGCAATGTGCACACTCCGTATGCTACCTATGCATTGATCCGAAAGTACAAAATGATCAATCATCGTTCTTGCTGGGGTGAATGTATAACGGGAACCAGTGCATATTATTAAATGTTCAGCACTCACTAGATTATTATATCGTAAGAACTCATGAAATGCCCTATCTTTGTAATCTCTGAAAGTGTCTGGTTCAGCTACTGCATTGAAATCCCCAGTAAAATACACGTTACCCAGCTGTGAGTACTGATCATACAGAATTTGAATCAACTCAATTTGAGCCCAGTAAAAATCTATGCCATAAAAAAGGGTCGGCATATATACACAAAAAATATAATTTTGCATATCTGGAAATTTGAATTCTATGTCAACAATTCTGTCACTAGTAACGTCATCTATGAAGTTATCATATCTCATGAGAGAGGTTTTGCAGAAGATTGCAACACCTCCTTTACCACATTTTATTAACGTGCTATTAGAGGAAGTATCCTCTGCCTTAGCAATGCATTTATAATCAGAACGAATAGAATCGCAAAATAGAAGTATGTGCTTTAATAGTTTATGTTCAGTTATGCATGCTACATAAACATAATATTTATCTAGCATTGCACTAAGGCTAAGAGCAGAGGACATAATTCCTCTAACATTCCAGCTCAGTGTATTAAGATTCGTATTAACTTGCATTATAGGCATCTTAATACTTATGCAATGTGAAAGCAAGACTAAAATGACTAAAATGACAAAACACATTAACTTACGACAGTACATAAGGGCAGATTTATGAACAATTGACTATGTCGACCTAGTCATGGAATATGGCCTCCTGAACCTTCATTTGCCTCCTGATCGCGATTGTTAAACCTATCTCGCCAGGATTGATTCCCATATCACCTCCTTACATGAACACCTTTTGGCCATGTTACATCATTTTCATGAGTGTGGCATTGTGAGTTATATACAGTCAGATTGGCCGCTAGACAATTCCGTCTACTGTGGATAAACTTTATGGATAAAGGCTCTATATCGTATTCTTCCAAGAATTTATTGAGGCCCTCAGCAATAGATTTGACGCCAATTTTTTTACTTTATTTATAACTGTCGATGCAGTATAGATGCATCTTGGGATGAACGTGCATAACACACCAAAAGTGGGTCACTATCATCCACTTTCCGTGTTTTTTCAACATGCCCAAAAATATTTACTCGTACTTCAGTAGCTGGGTTATCTTATATTATCTTGCTTATTAAAAACTCTTATTTATTGTTTATACCTTAACAGCGATCTCTAGAACATAAATACTTAAATATATGCATTTTCATAAAACAGCTGGTTCATCTTGTTCGAAAAACAATTATTTTAAATTATTTGTTCAGCTAACATCTCGTTCAACGAGTGCATTTACCCGCATTATGAAACAGTAGAAAATAAGGTCGCAATTATGGAACACCAACCATGTTTTTGTTTGTTATTTAAATTTACACACACCAGATACTCTACTTTTCATTGTTTTTACATGAATTTACCAAATCATAACAGACGGTGTGCCAGAAACTCCCACCTTATATACTACAAATAGCAATTCACACAATATATACTATATAAATGAACAAAAATCTATACTGAAATAAATGATCAAAACATACATTTTTTATAAATAAATATTATTAATGACATTAATTTATAGTTTCAACAAGCAATCTACGTTATCCAGACAAACTGAGACAAATTTGTAATTTAATCAGTTGGCATAACAACGACATTCAACATACTGAGATATGTACAAGGACTAAATTAAAACACCAAAACATTGTAGCATGAATTACGCATCAAACATTGCACATATTGCGAAAAAGGCTACAGAAACAAAAAAGGCACTGAAAAAAGCACTATAATAGATGTTTAGGGAAATATTAAAATCATGCAATGTTAAATAATCATGTGATATAGGCTATATATATTTTGGCAGAAGTAATTCGAGAATCTCCTTTTTAGACATTTTTGGAAGGTGGATCTGCCTTGCAACCAAATATTTATTTTAAGCAACATGCTATTAATAGCCATTGAGCCTGCTTCTAACAATGATCGGTAAATAATGTTTATAATACTCTTTGTCTTTTACATTTTGTTCTGCAGATAGTTGATAATTTATTTAGCTAAAAAAAGCGGATAGAGTTATTCCCTCTTTATGTAATAATATATGCAGTGCGAGTACCGCTCTGCTTAAAATGCCATTAAACCATAATTGTATGTTGTCTTTAGATACCTCTTTCATAATATTGCTATCAAACACGTGTTTAACGATTGGGTTTGACGTTACAAGAGTAAATCATGTAAACTACAACATTTCAGGGGTTGTTATATTTTATACGATAAATTCATTTTTTATATGTAGATGCACTTTGTACAGTTGGTTGTTGTGCTTCGCATATGTTTTGCAGCTTCCGCTATGTATCTGGTTTGTAAATGATGTAAACGGTACCATGAAGTAACAGAATGTTTGTATAGCTAATGTGCGAAATCATACTGATACCTTTTGAGGAGCTAAGCAATTCATTTCCATTTGTCTGAGGTCATGCTCCACACGCATGCATTCTGCGTGGTCCTTTTCCTACTTATACTCCTCCTCCATTTCACACACACACACACACACACACACACACACACACACACACACATATATATATATATATATATATATATATATATATATATATATATATATATATATATATATATATATATATAAATACACCTGGAGGAAAAACGTAAGGACAAGTTGGAACAGGGAGTTAATCTTGTTGAGGATCAAGCTA